>JAPXFY010000026.1:45161692-45184192 GCA_030674185.1 Monoplex corrugatus | reverse complement strand
GGGCCTCAGTTTGTTGTCTCTTTTTCTTTGTTTGCAAATATGTTTGCCTGCCTATTCAAGTGTCTTTTATCAATATATATTTAACAGGCACAACTCCTTTATTGCCGAGGTCTCTTTGGTTTCAGTTTCAATTTCTCAAGATGACATCTACCCGCTCGGAATGAATTCCGTACGCACTAACATCACAGGTGCCATGTGACGGAGAAGATCCAGAATGATCATGGCACAAGCCTTAAGCCTGCACATAAACCCACGAGCTGGCCAGAACTTGAGGTCCTACCTAGATAGTTCTGTAAACCTGGGATCGTAGAGGAGTGAAGTGGCAAAGACCTCAACTTTTCCCGGGGCCATCACTACGAGGGCGGCGCCTATCCCCTCTATTTAACGTGAGCTAAGCATATGCTGCGCACAGGCCTCAGTTTGTTGTCTCTTTAGAAAGACTAGCACCCAGACCGCCGATGACTGTGTGGTGGAGGGAAGAGGAAATGTGTGTGTACCTGGGGGAATCGAACGTAAATCCTCTCATGTCTGGAACAGATGTTATAAAAGTTGGGCCACAATGAATTGTATAGTGATGAAACCATTCAATAGAGAAGCGCTTTTTTATATTTCCATTGTTGAGATTTTTATTCAGGCTATGTGGATTCATTTACAGTTCATGTGTAGTGTAGACCCTCTGTGGGCAAAGGATGAGGATGGAAACAAATTGTATACATTGCTTACTTCACACTGTCGTAAATAAAGTCTTTTTGTTCTACTTCTTATTCTTGTTTTTGTTTTTATTCTCTCTGTCTCGGGCCTTCTGAGAAAGTAAGAGTGTGTGTGTGTGTGTGTGTGTGTGTGTGTGTGTGTGTGTGTGTGTGTGTGTGTGTGTGTGTGTGTGTGTGTATGTGTGTGTGTGTGTGTGTATGTACGTTGTGTGTGTGTGTGTGTGTGTGTGCGTTTGTGCGCGTGCGTGTACGTGCGTGTGCATGCGCTCGCTTGTGCATTCGCTTACACATGCATACAATGAGGAATCTAAATGTACGTGTTTCTCACTATGTTTTGTTATTATCATCATCATTATGTACAGAACCACTGCTCTCTACCTCTACGCAGCAATTTTTGCGGCAAGCCTGAAGGCATGATATTGCCATTATTTTTTGGTCAGCCTCCCAAGTGCCGATCTACCCTTGAAGATGGCAGCAAGAGATCCATTGCTGCTTACTACGCTGCCCAATGAGCAGAATTTGTCTACGGTCTTGATGACTGTCAGAGGTGGTGAAGTAGCCTACCTAAGTCCCGAGATAGTGCTGACTGGGGCATAGCTGCTCTCTTGCTGAGGTGGAAGTGTTTACAAGCCTCAGCAAATGGGTCAGCGATGAGCTGGATGTCCTCACGAAAGAGAGCAGCCAGTGCACAGTCATCTGCAGCGACAGATTTCCACAGGACGGTTTTTGAGCACTTTTTGTCTTGCTTTGAGGTCTCTGCAGATTGAAAAGGTTTCCATCTAGTGGAAATGGATCTACATACGTCTGTCCAAGTCTCTGAATGCATTGATCAGCATTGTTGCGAAGAGGATGAAGAAGAGTGTGGGCGCTAGAACGCATCCCTGTTTCATTCCATGTTGCCCTTGCAACGGCTCAGATGCCTCCTCATTCCCTTGCATCATACCCTATCCAGCATATCATTGCGGAAGGAACAAGCAGAGAGTAAAGCTTCTGATGGCAACTACACTTTTGTAGTATCACCAGCAGGCACTTTTGGTTAGTGATGTCAAATGCTTTGGTCAGATCTACAAACACATCGTGGAGCTTCTGGTTTTGTTCGCAACACTTCATTTGCAGCTGGCGTGCGGCAAACACCATGTCAGTCGTGCCTCTTCGACCACAAATGCTATACTGACAATCAGGAACGATGGGTTTGGCTATATGAGAGATCATTCTACCAAGGATGATTTTGTCAAGGACCTTTCACGAAACGCACAGGAGGGTTGTAGTACGATGATTTTGGATTAGGGTCTTATCGTACTTCCTTTTGTAAAAATGAATGATCAAACAAAGAAACTGAGTTGTACATGCACGTCAAGCATAATTGTGTCCTTGTCATATCAGGACGTAACATAATGATACAAATAGTTTTGGACAGAATGTTTGACAGAATGCACGTACATAATGTTTGAAGAATAGAAGTCAGTGATAAACTGAAAACTATCGTTCAAGCCTGTCATGAGTGTCCAAAAAAAGCAGACCAAGTCACAGAAAGGAGAACCACTGCAGTAAGCTGTTTCATATACTATGCGGGAGAGACAGACAGACAGACAGACAGAGAGAAAGAGACAAGGAGAAAAAGAGAAAGAGCAAATAAGAGAGAGAGAGAGAGAGAGAGAGAGAGAGAGAGAGAGAGAGACGCTTTTTTTGACGCTTGACGCGCTTAGCGCGCCATTTATTGACGTAACCATATACATGGTTTTATCGCCAAGAGGTATAACTCATCCCTCTCATGCTGGCAACAAATGTAAACAAAGGGAAACAAATAAAGGAAACGGAAAAATAGAAAATTCAAATAAAGAGCAGAAAAGTAATATTTACAATATCAAAACAACAGTTTTACAGTAGAAGTGGACATGCGTGACTATCCAACTATGCCTAATATTGACCTTCACTAGCAAATAAGAGAGAGAGAGAGAGAGAGAGAGAGAGAGGGTGGGACAGAGAGATTAACATTTTATTTAGAAGAAACCACTATTTCCTTTGCCTTAAGATTATGCATAACTTTCAATTAAAGCTATTTTATATAAGTTCCTATAAGCACCCATAACTTTGAACAAAAGCATTTATGAATAAGTTCGTATATATACCGATATCACACATGGCCTCAGTGCACGTATAACAATGTAAAATTAAATCCCAAGGTCAGTGCAAACAATTACCTGACTTTGACATACATCATTCAAGCAATCAACTTCTATTCCGGTAAGCAACTCGCTAGATCAATCATCATCATCATAAGCTTTGGTACTCGTATAATCAACAAAACGTAAAATACAAATCCTTATTCAACTCAATTGATCTTTCTATGAGAGTTCTAAGGATGTTTATGGCATTAATAATTCCTTTCCCTTCAACAAATCCACGTTGTTCCTCTATTTCCATTTTGATTCTGTTCCTTGTCCTCATCACGATTATTCTTAATAGAATCTTTGTCACATGGCTCATAAAGCTGATTATATGATGTAGTTAGCATTCTATAGCCCCTGCTTTCTTTGAAAATGGAATGAAATTTGATTTTGATATATCTCTAGGGATTTTTTCAGTGTCATAAGTTTCATTTAGGAGGACTATTGTTTTTTTCAATAGCAAATTCATCTAGAGCCTCGATCATTCTGTAGTAATATTGTCTGGTCCTGCACTTTTCCCGGTTTTATCTTTTCGAATGCTGCTCTAACTTCATCTTTCATTATTGATAGTCTATCAACGTTCTTTCTTATGTTGTGTTCATCTTTTCTGTCACCATCAAAAAGATCTAATATACTCTAACCATCTATCTAACATTTTATCTTTTTCCATAATAATCGTGCCATCTTTAAATTTTAAGCAACCAGTTGATGTGCACGTCTTTTTCCTATGGGTATTTTTTTTTCAGTGTTTCTGTACATAAACCTAGGGTCTGTTCTGTGTCAGTCTTCTATTTCTTTGTACTTTGTTTCTAGCGATAGCAGGTGAGACGTTGGATGACCAAGGCCAGGAATTAAACCATAGTGCCGAGGACATCCACGCTGACGGTTCTGATGCGGATTTTGCACAAGCTCTTAACGCCAAACGTGGAAAACTCAATTTGCCGCCTGCCGGTGCAAAAGAACAATGGGAGAAATTAGATGAGGAACTTGTCCTTAAGCTGAATGCGCTAATAGGGAACAGTACGCTGGAACACAAACTTGACACATACGGAGACATCATATACTCTATCTGCAGGGACACTTATGGAGTGAAGCAGCCAAAGACAAAAACGCCTCCCCAGAAATCCAGAAGACAGCAACAGATGGAGAGCATCCGGAGGGAGAAAAGGAAGCTTAAAAAGCGAATGAAAACTGCCTCAGAATTCGAGAAGCAAGGGCTCCTAGAACTCTGGAAAGATCTGAAGGCCAAACACAATGCTCTCAGCAAAGTGGAATCAGCAAGGCGAAGAAAGAGCAAAAAGAAGAAGACTCAAGATCGTTTCTTCAAAGATCCCTTTGACTTTGCAAGAAAGCTGTTTGAACAACCCAAATCAGGGACTCTCACAGTGGGCAAGGAAACCCTAGAGCAGCATCTCAGGGAAACATATTCCGATTCTCAGCGCGAGGCACCACTTGAAATCCAAAATCTGGTTTGGCCTGCAGTGCCAGAAGGAAAATTCAATAACAAACCACCAACACTGGATGAAGTGAAGAACGTAGTAAAGAAAGCCAGAGCCAAGTCAGCACCTGGACCAAACGGAATACCATACCTGCTCTACAAGAAATGCCCAAAAGTGCTCGAGTGGCTCCACAAGATGATTCGATCAGCATGGAGGAACCAGAAGATCAGCGACCAATGGATGAGAGCTGAAGGAGTGTACATTCCGAAGGAGCAGAACTCCAGCAGCATCAATCAGTTCAGGCCAATATCACTTCTGAACGTCGAGGGGAAAATCTTCTTCTCTGTTATGGCAGCAAGATTGACAAAATACCTGACTGAAAACAAGTATCTGGATATGTCAGTCCAAAAGGGAGGCATACCAGGAATGCCTGGATGTTTGGAACATGCCACGTTGATTTGGGATGCCATCCAAAAAGCAAGAACAGAGAAGAGAGACATTGACGTAGTTTGGCTTGATCTGGCGAATGCATATGGATCAGTTCCACACGATATGATCCAGCTGGCTCTTGAAATGTATCACATCCCAGAAAACATCCGAACAATGCTGAGGAAGTATTTCCAAGGGTTCTCAATGCGGTTCTCTACCAAAGAATACACCACGGACTGGATAGACCTAGAGGTGGGCATTGCAATGGGCTGTGCAATCTCTCCCATACTGTTCGTGTTGGCAATGGAAGTCATCTTGAAAGCTGCAATGAAGAGTTCAGGTCCAGTGAATCTGGGAGATGGATACCAGATGCCTCCTCTGAAAGCTTTCATGGATGACACAACAGTCTTGTCCACGGATGAGGAAGAGACACACCAAATCTTAAAGCAGCTGGATGAGCTGGTGGCCTCTTCAAGAATGAGGTTCAAACCTAAGAAATCCCGAAGTCTCTCACTGCGAAAAGGAAAAGTGGCAGATTCAGTCAAATTCATGGTAGCCAACCAAGCCATCCCCACTGTCACAGAAGAGCCAGTAAAAAGTCTCGGAAGATGGTATGATGACTCCCTGAAAGACACACAAAGGGGATGTGAAACCAAGCAAACAGCAGAAGAAGGCCTGAAGAAAATAGATAACTGCGGACTGCCAGGCAAATACAAAGTCTGGTGTCTACAGTTCATGCTGATACCAAAGCTGCTGTGGCCACTGCTAATCTATGACATTTGCACCAGCACAGTCGAAGCAATGGAAGCCAAAATCAACAAATACACAAGAAAATGGCTCGGTGTCCCACCTGGTCTCACTGATGTTGCATTCTACTGTCGTCAAGCAATGCTGAAGCTACCTCTGAAATCCATAGTGGAGGAATACAAAGTTGGAAAAGCAAGACTGTTGAGCATGCTGGAGGAATCGGAGGACAATATCGTGAGAGCAGTTCATCCAAAGCTGAGAACTGGCAGAAAGTGGAAAGTCCAAGAGGCTGTAAACAATGCCAAGAGAAACCTCAGCATCAAAGAAATAATTGGACACACGCAAACCAACAGACAGGGACTGGGAGCAACAAAAATGCAGTGGTGGTCCAAAGCCAAAGGGAAGGAAAAAAGAGACATGATCATACAGGAGTTGAAGGAAGAAGAAGATGTCAAAAGAGTGCAGAAGGCAGTCCAGCAAGGTCAACAGGGGCAATGGACAACATGGGACAGTGCACTCCAAAGAAGTCTCAGCTGGAACGATATGTGGCACATGGCTCCTCTAAGGATAAGCTTCCTCCTCAGATCTGTATATGACCTGCTCCCCTCGAATGCAAACTTAGTGAAATGGGGGAAAGCAGACGACCCAGCATGTCCGCTCTGTCAGAAGAAACAAACAGTGGAACATGTCCTAAGCTCTTGCAAAGTAGCGCTAGCCCAAGGAAGGTATACATGGAGGCACAACCAAGTTCTGAAAGTGATCACAGATGTGGTTAGCGAAAAAACCATGACCCCAAACGCACCAATTGCTATGACAACGTTCTACAAAGCAGGAGGGAAACAGGTCTGGCCCGAAAGGGCTATGACAACCAGCACATTGCCAAAGGGTCTTCTGGATGGAGCAGTCGACTGGGAGTGTACAGCAGACCTCCCAGAGTGGAGAAATTACCCAGATGTCATCAGCAAGACAGGCATGAGACCAGACATCGCTCTCCACTCTGACTCCTCGAAACAAGTGATTCTGATAGAACTCACTGTGCCATACGAAAGCAGAATGGAAGAAGCACATATCTACAAGACCGAAAAATACGCCGGTCTTGCCAGCACCCTGAAGAAAGCAGGTCTGCGGGTCAAAATCTTCGCCATAGAGGTCGGGGCAAGAGGGTTTGTGGGCACCTCCGCTTATGATCTCATGAAACAACTCGCCATTTCTGGGAAGAAGAGGACTAGAGCCCTTAAAGCGATGGCAGAGGCAGCAGAAAGGAGCTCAAGCTGGATCTGGGCAAGGAGGAACCAAAAAAGTGAACTTCATAAGGATTAAATTCCCTACAGATGATGTGTGCCCCGTTAGCACATTGGTAAAACCGCGTACCGCAGTTCTGAAGCGCGGAATCGCCCAGGTTCGATCCCCGGCGTGGGAAAAAAAAAAAAAAAAAAAGACAACAGCAGAAGGGCATCCAGGAGTCATGACCTGGATGTGGCCCGGCCCCCCGAGAGTGTAAGGAATTCAGGGCCGAAACACTTGTCTAAAGGGGGTTACTTCTCTGAAGACCTTCTGTTGTCTAGCTCTCCCTAGAGTTTCTTTCTACCTAGCCAAGCTTCCTTACCTTCAATGCGCTTATTCCTGATTTCCTTATCTACCGTTTTGTATTCTTCCTCTTTTTTCTTTATCGTCCTCTGGTCTTCCAGCAAGCCTAACATTTCTTTTGTCAGCTTTGCTTTTCTTTCAGTTCTAAGGATTTCTTCACAAGCTTCATTTATCGAGTTTCTCAAATTTTCCATTGTTCCTCACTGTCACCAACGTCTTCCAGAGTACGGAATTTGTTTTGAACATAGACATTAAATTTTGCGCGAGTTGATTCAGCTGTCTTTTTAAGAGTCCAACATTTAGTTTGGTGTCATTTTTGGCATGTTTTCTTCTCTTTAGTTTCAGCCTAAATCTTCCCATTACAGGATTGTGGTGACTGTTACAGTCTGAGCCCGACAACGTTTTCGTTTTCAGTAAAGAATTTCTAAATGTTTTACTTGTCTGGATGCAATCAATTTGATTTCTTTGTTGTTTCTTGGATACATCCATGTCCATTTTCGTCTGTTAGGTTGTTCAAACCAAGTGTTTCCTATTATCAATTCATTTACTTGTGCCCACTCAACAAGTCCGTCTTTCTTTTCATTCTGCGTGCCATGCCCATCTACTTTTCCGTTACTGTACCATCAGAATCTCCTATTAATATTATTGTAATTTCTTGTGATTTACTCTGAGCCTTGGCTGTCTCTAGTTCTTTATAGTAGTTGTCAATTTCTTCTTCAGTACTTTGGGATGTTGGTGCATATGCTTGGCTGGTGTTGATATCAAATGACTTGTCATCCAGTCTAGCTGTTAAAACTGGGTCTGTTATAGCCCATGGCCCTGTATCCTTTGACAGACTTTACCTTGTCGTTGTCTATTATGATGCCTATCCCTCTTTCATGTGTGTCCCCACCACAACATATAATCTTATGCTTACCTAATGTTATCATGCCTGCTCCCTTCCATTTCACCTCCCCTAGGACTAAAAATTTTTTTACTGGCTGTTACTGTTTTTATTACACCAGGTTAAAATAAAATGTTTAAGAATGAGTCTACGTGACTACTTATCTATTGTAGATATATATGGACACAACATACACTGAAACACTTTTGCTGGACATACATTACAAACACAAACTGTGGCATATGAGTACATTATAACATGACAGCTATGAATATAATCATAAAAGAACCATTGTATCTGCCATGTCTATATATACAATGAAATAGACTAAAAGTCTTGTCACAGTGAACGTCCACAAAACTGATGTTCAATATTTACAGTTAAATCAACTAAAATTCTGGGTACAATGAATGTAACAGCCTGCATTATAAAATATTGGTGTTTGATCTTTCCATTTATATCTTGACATTTTGTAATTGTCATTTCTGGAGTAATGTTCTTACATTCCTGGGCGAATTTTTTTAAATTTTTGAATCTGATCGCAGCAACTTGATGACGATCGGGTGTTACCTGGCAGCATGACTTTCCCTACCAGACAAAGGTGCTCCAGTGGAGCCCCTGTTTATATGGTTTGGGTTTCTTTTCTTTTGGCTACCCATGATTTACAAGGGAGGATACCATGGCGGTTTTCCCGTTGCCTTCTATCGGTTTTTGTACGAACTCTCTGATAGCCTTTGTCGTTCCCACAGGGGAGTAGGTGTGGTTTTCTGTCAGGGTTTTCTCCCTTAGTCCTCATCTCTTCCGAGACAACCACAAAGCAATAGTGCTATTTACTCATAGCTGGGGGGGGGGGGGTCTGCTTCGCAGGCACCAAGTGTGTCCACACGCCAGTGTGCCTACGTGCTACACGTCTGGGGGCCAGACCTCGTTTGAGTCCCTCGAGAGTTTATTCTGAACACGTGAGGTGCTCAGTTACCATGTGTCGCCACGTGGAGGCACAACGTAGGGCTTGCTGATGGAGAGGCTATGTACTGACAGACAGAGACTTACGCACTCGGTTCTCCTTTTCGCAGAGCTCCAAACAGCAGTGCTAGCCAGTGGTGCGGGTTGAAAGCGAGAGGTGACAAACAATCAGTAGCCAACACACTAGACTATCACATCAGCCATTGTATCACATTTTGAAACATCACATCTCTGTCAGTGTTTACATTAGAAATGTAGAATTGGTATCATTATAAACTGTAGCGTCTTTACTGTTGACTGGTATATTAAGTCAAACAGTACACACTAGACAGCTTATCAGTGATTTGGGAGAACGAGACCCATTTGATTTGTTTCGGATACTTTGTTTACTCAAAAGATGGTTACAATACGTTGATGATTTCCTTTTCGCATTGCATTATAAAAATCATGAAAAGAAAACTAAATTAAACCGAAAAATTCCACGGCTTTGCACATTAACCTGAGACACTGCCATGGTCTTAATATTTAATTTAACTTCGATATTCTAACTTAAATGTAAATCATATTTTGATTGATTGATATTACAATTAAAATATGCGGTGTGTGCCACAGAAATATATAAACCTCTTATCTGAGAAGTATCGTAGAGAGATATATTATGTGTTATCGGTAAAAGAACGAGTACATCTTCACAGTTCACCCTCAGACAGATCACTCAAAAGTGTGGTGAATACCAAATTCCGCTTGCTATCAGCTTCATAGACTTTATTGGAGCCATCGACAGTGTCCATTTTTCACCACTTTGAAAGATCCTGAACTCATATGGGATTCCACAGAAAGTGATATCAGCTATATTGCAAATCTTTGACTAGTCCACGTGTCGAATTAGGACAGGGAA
This sequence comes from Monoplex corrugatus, assembly GCA_030674185.1. Classification (NCBI taxonomy): domain Eukaryota; kingdom Metazoa; phylum Mollusca; class Gastropoda; order Littorinimorpha; family Ranellidae; genus Monoplex; species Monoplex corrugatus. The sequence goes on along the minus strand of JAPXFY010000026.1, from coordinate 45,174,368 downwards.
TGGTTACAGCGACTGATTCAAAGTCATTACTGGAGTCAGACAAGGGTGTGTTCTTTCCCTTGTCCGCTTTGCAGTTGTCAGTGATTGGGTGCTGAAGCTTGCGACTCGAGGAAATGGAATCCAGTTGACTGAAGAAAAGATTCTTTCTGGTTTAGACTTTGCTGACGACATAATGTTATGGTAAGTAACACTCAAGATCGTCAGTTTCTTGTGGCTGACATCAGCATCTACGCAGGAAATACTGGCTTTATCACCAATGCCAAAAAGACCAAGAACATGTTGAACGGAGAACATCAATCCCAACAGACGTCTTTTGTTGGCCAGAAGAAGGTTAAGGAAGCAGAGAACTTCACGTAATTCTGCAGTTCCATTAGCAACTACACTAGTGACTTTGACCACGAACTGAAATGCCGGTTTGGAGATACAACAGCAGTCCTGAGCCAGCTGAGCAAAGTGTGTAAGAGCAGGACTTTTTCCCATGGAATAAAGCTGAGGTTCTATAACTTGAACGTGGTATCATCTCCACTTCAGTCGACATTCTGAGTTCACTTGATAAAGACATTAAAGTCGAAAAATTGACCCCTCTACAACAAGGTGTTCGGCTGTTGTGTACAGTAAGAATCTCCACTTTATGGCTGTGAAAGAAACCTGGCATTTTAATACCATCTAAGAGAAGAAATCCGCTGCCCTTGACACCAAGCGCCTCTGTAATATCCTGGGCAACAAGATGGATTAGCAATATCAGATTCAGACTCAGTTTCAGTTTCAGTTTCTCAAGATGATGTCTCCGCACTCGGAATGAATTCCATATACATTAACGTCACAGGGGCCATGTTATGGAGAAGATCCAGTATGATAATGGCACAAGCCTTACGTCTGTACATAAACCCATCAGCTGGTCAGTCCTGAGGTCGTATTTAACCTAGGCTTTTGTACCTTATACTAGAATTGTAACAGTCTATCATTGGAGCCGTCTTGGTTACATTGTCATGGCGTGTGTATCTGTGTATCTTATCTTCAAAAGAAAAAGAATAAATAAATCGAATTAACGAATAATTAAAGGACTAAATAAAATACAACAGCTGTTAAGTGTAAACTTGTATTACAGAAAGCCCTCCGATCAATACACAAAGCCTCTGCTGCATATCAACAAGACGACAATAATATTTCTTTAATCATAGCTTATCCAGTCTGTCGTCCACTTCCGATAAAAAAGGAAAAAGAACAGAAATAGATACATAAATAAATAACGGAATAGGTAGATAAAAATATACGAATAAAAAATGACAAATCAAAAGTAACAGTAAATGCACACACATGCACACACACACACATACACACACACACACAACACAACATACATACATACATACATACAACATCATACATATACATACATACATACATACATGTAACATATACATACCACATACACTACATACATACATACCTAATTCATACATATACTACATACATACATACTACTAACATACATACATACATACATACATGCATGCATGCATGCATACATACAACATACATAACATCATACATACATACATGTATACATATATACATACCTACATACATACATATATACAAACGTACCTACATACCTACCTACATTCATACATACATACATACTACATACATGCATCATACATACATACATACATACATACATACATCATACATGTATACATGTATACATACATAATACATACATACATACATAATACATACAAACAAACAACCTACATACATACCTACATTCATACATACATACTATAAATAATAGGTAGATGCATAGCAGGCAGGCAACCAGCCAGCAGTCAACCAGCCAGACAGATAGATACATATATAGATAGATGACAGACAGACAGACAGACAGACATAGATAGATCGATCGATCGATCGATCGATAGATAGATAGTAGATAGATAGTAAATAGATAGATAGATAGATAGATAGATAGATAGATAGATAGATAGATAGACAGACAGATAACCAGATAGATAAACAGACAGATAGATAGACATACAAAATCACTCATACCCACACAGCATGATGGCCAAACAACAATGAAAAAAGAAATCATTTGCAAATGGCGCTTCCGCCGGTTGAGGATTGTCTTGAGGTTCCCCACAACAAGACCTGCAAACCAAGCAGCTTAATGGGCACAAACAGGCCTGAGAAAGAGAAGGTGACCCAAAATGCAATGAGCTGGCGACAGACAGTAGACAAGGATCTCCGACTACACAACAGAGCATGGAATGGCACACTAACAGAATGTCCAGGAACGTAACTGATCAACATCTTGACTGTCGCATGTGTCACGTTACACGAGAGCGATTATGCACAGAAAATCGAAGTGCCTTAAGTCCTTCTCTTCATTTGTTTGTATAGGCGTGATCATTTCTTTTTTCTGTCTGTCTTTCTTTCTTTCTTTCTTTTCCTTTCCTTTCCTTTCCTTTACTCTCGTCTCGCCTCGTCTTGTCTCCTCTTCTCTTCTCTTCTCTTCTCTTCTCTTCTTTTCTCTTCTCTCCTCTTCTCTCCTCTTCTCGTCTCTTCTTTCTCTCCTCTTCTCTTCTTCTCTTCTCTTCTCTTCTCTTCTCTTCTCTTTCCTCTTCTCTTCTCTCCTCTTCTCTTCTCTTCTCTCCTCTTCTCTCTCTTCTCTTCTCTCTTCTCTTCTCTCCTCTTTCTTCTCTTCTCTTTTCCTCTTTCTTTCTCTTCTCTTCCTCTTCTCTTCTCTCTCTTCTCTTCTCTTCTCTTCTCTCCTCTTCTCTTTCTTCTCTTCTTCTTCTCTTCTCTTCTCTTCTCTGTCTCTCTCTTCTTCTCTTCTCTTCTTCCTTCTCTTCTCTTTCTTTCTTCTTCTCTTCCTCTCTCTTCTCTTCTCTCTCTTCTCTCCTTCTCTTCTCTTCTCTCTTCTCTTCTCTTCTCTTCTCTCTCTTCTTCTTCTTTCTCTTTCTCTCTTCTCTTTCTCCTCTTCTTCCTTCTCTTCTCTTCTCTCTTCTCTTCTCTTCTCTTCTCTTGTCTTCTCTTTCTCTTCTCTTCTCTTCTCCTCTTCCTCTTCCTCTTCTCTTCTTCTCTTCTTCTTCTCTCTCTTCTCTTCTCTTCTTCTTCTCTCTCTTCTCTCTCTTCTCTCTCTCTTCTCTTCTTCTTCTTCTCTTCTCTTCTCTTCTCTCCTTCTTCTCTTCTTTCTTTCTCTTCTTCTCTTTCTTCTTCTTCTCTTCTCTTCTCTTCTCTTCTCTTCTCTTCTCTTCTCTTCTCTCTTGTCTTTCTCTTCTTCGTCTTCTCTTTCCTTCTCTCTCTCTTCTCTTCTCTTCTCTCTCTTCTCTTCTCTCTCTCTCTTCTCTTCTCTTTCTGTCTCTCTCTTTCTCTTCTTTCTCTCTCTCTCCTCTTCTCTTCTCTTGTCTTCTCTCCTCTTCTTCTTCTCTCCTTCTCTTCTCTTCTCTTCTCTCTTCTTCTCTTCTCCTTCTCTTCTCTTCTCTTCTCTTCTCTTCTCTTCTCTTCTCTCCTCTTCTCTTCTCTTCTGTCTTCTGTCTTCTCTTCTCTTCTCTTTTCTTCTCTCCTCTCCTCTTGTCTTCGTCTTGCTTCTTTCTTGTTTTCTTCTCTTCTCTTCTCTTCTCTCTCTTCTCTTCTCTTCCTCTTCTCTCTCTTCTCTTCTCTTCTCTCTCTCTTCTCTTCCTCTCTCTTCTCTTCTCTTTCTTTTCTCTTCACTTCTCTTCTCTTCTCTTCCCTTCTCTCCTCTTCTCTTCTCTTCTTTCTTTCTTCCTGCCTGCCTTCCTTCCTTCCTTCTTCCTTCCTTCTCTTCTTTCTTTTTTTTCTTTCCTTCCTTCTTTCTTTGTTTTCCAGTTGCTACATTATTATTCTCTAAATCATCGCATCGTTCACGTGTAATTGCCTGCAGTGGTATCACCGTAACCTTTACATGTATTAAGGAACAATTAAACATTCATACACACACACAACACACACACACACACACAACACACACACACACACACACACACCGTCACACACCGCACACACACACTCACACACACGCATACACACAACACACACACAACCATTCACCGCACACACACACACACATTCACCCCACACACACACACACACTTTCACACACACACACACACACACACACACACACACACACACACACACACACACACACACACACACACACACACACACACACACACAACACACACACACCCACACACACACATCCCGCACCACACACACACATTCACCACACACACCCACACCACACCACACACAACACAACACACACATACATCACACACACACACACACACACACCACGCAAGCCGCAGCACACACGCACCAACGTGTACAGTATAACAATCTAGCAGTGGAGAATCAATGCTCATTGTCAATATCTGGTTTATAACGATATGTAACTACCCGAGGAAAAAAACGGTTCATTGAAACATACAATTTTGGTGCTGCACATATGTGGGGGACAGAGAGAGAGAGAGAGAGAGAGAGAGAGAGAGAGAGAGAGAGAGAGAGGGAGGAGAGAGAGAGAGAAGAGAGATAGAGGGGGAGGGAGGGAGAGAGAGAGAGAGAGAAGAGAGTGTGTGTGTGTGTGTGTGTGTGTGTCGTTATTTACTAAATTAGTATATATTATTATTTATTGTTCTTGTTTTAGTAGTAGTAATAGTAGTAGTATTGCCGTTGTTGTTATTCTCATTACTATTATTATTATCATCATTGCACGCACACACACACACACACACACACACACACACACACACACACACACACACACACACACACATAACAATAAAACATATCATACATATATATATATTGTGTATGTATGTATGTAGATAGATAGATAGACAGACAGACAGACAGATGATAGATAGATAGATAGATAGATAGATAGATAGATAGATGGATGGATTGATGGATAGATGATGGATGGATGGATAGATAGATAGAGTAGATATAGATAGATAGATAGATAGATAGATAGATCAGATAGATAGTAATAGATAGATAGATAGATAGATAGATAGATAGATAGATAGACAGATAGATAGATAGATGATAGATAGATACACACGCACGCACATGTAGACAGAAACACACACACACTTGTGCAGAGGCACATACAAAGTTAACGTGTGTGTTTTTCTCTGTGTGTTTGTTACTGTGTGAGTCTCCTCTCTCTCTCTCTCTTCTCTCTCTCTCTCTCTCTCTCTCTCTCTCTCTCTCTCTCTCTCTCTCTTCTCTCTCTCTCCTCTCTCTCTCTCTTCTCTCTCTCCTCTCTCTCTCTCTCTCTCCTCCCTTCCCCTCTCTCTCTCTCTCTCTCTCCTTCTCTCTTCTCTCTGTCCTCTCTTGTCTTGTTTGTGTCTTTTTTTGTGTGTGTGTGTGTGTTGTGTGTGTGTGTGTGTGTGTGTGTGTGTGTGGCGCGTTTGTGTGTGTGTGGTGTGTGTGCGCGCGCGGCGCGAGCGAGTGCGTTTGTGAGTGTGTGTGTGTCTTTGTTTCTGACAGAACAACGTATATAACTCTAAAATTGTTGATGAATTACAATATACGTCAAGGAATCCTGGAAAGAGCAAAATGTATTAATTAAGCAATGCTGACCAGAGTACATGAACAATTGGTTGATTCTATCAGTCAGACACAAATCGAGAGCTCTGTTCCACTTTAGGCCTAAGTATTTTCAATCTTTGGATTTTTACTCCCACTTTTTGAGTGTACATTAATGGAACCAGATTTGACAGTGAATGGTTCACAAATGCAGGTTTCCATGAACGCCAACTTACTGGAGCTATCAACGGGATACAGTCTTAATGACCGCACAAATTCCGTCAAGGAGAATGGTCATATGGGTTCAACACTGTTTCTCAATGACTTGAATGTATGTTATGGCAGATAGTACCGCCTGTGCTTCTGGTCTGTGGGACTTTTGGCAACGTGATGATAATGGTGGTGATGCGTGGGATGCGGGCTTCACAGTCCACTGCCTGTTTGTCTTATTACTTCACTGCCCTGGCTGTGTCTGACCTGTGTAACCTTCTGGTGACTGTGTATGGTACTGGATAGACATGGCCTTCACCTGGCCTCGGTCGGCTTTTCGTTATAACCTTCTGTGCACAGTTCCTAACGTTTTGTGGTACACATGCACCGAAACGTCAGCGTGGTTTCTGGTGGCGATGACGTATCAACGAGTGACGTCAGTGGTCGTGCCGCATCGTGTCGGGGTGTTGTGCACCGTGAGAAGAGGGAAGATTATCATCGCTAGTGCGGTTGTTATCGCTTTTGTGGCGAACGTGCACTTTCTGTTCGATTACACTTACGCCCCTGAATACCAATCATGTCAGTCTGTCGAGGACTTTTCTCACATTGTACATCTCTTCACGTGGGTCGACCTCTTCCTGGCATCAGTGCTTCCGTTCATTTTAATAATCATGGGAAACTCAATCCTCATAAGTCAAGTTATCAAGTCTATACGGCTTGCTCATAAAATGAGAGGTAACTCTGACCAGCAGCAAACGGCAGGAACAAGTAAAGTGTCTTCCATGACAACCACCCTTATTCTTACGTCCACAGCGTTTTTGTTACTAACGCTTCCAAATTGTATTTTCGATGCGTACAGAGAGACACTTCCGGTTGAAATCGCTGACGAACACTTTAACGCACAGATAAATCTGATGGAAACAGTCACTCTGTTCCTTTGGTTCAGTAACAGCGCAGTTAATTTTTTCCTGTATTTTTTGAGTGGCCGCAAATTCAGGCAGGAAGCTAAACGAGTACTTTGTTTTTGTTCCAAACCCCAAAAATTTCAACTGTAAACATTTGAAACGATATCAGTGCGTCTATAGATTTCTGGTCCATCAGAGCATCATGACTACATACTTCAGTAGTGCATGTTGTTGTGTCCTAGAAAGCTCTCAAAGTATACACACACATGTATAAGATAATGTGTGAGCACAGTCTTATCAAAGCAATAATTCTAGTCCATGGTATAAAGCCCATACGGAGCTAGCTAGTGTTTTCAGTTTGTTCATTAAGAACTGTTCTCTTTGAAGTCTGGCCTTCTGCAAATTAGTTCTGAGTGCACCTGGTGGTGTACTAAAGAAACTAAAATCTGAATGCCTTTCAGAGAGAGCACTAGACGCATGGCATTCCTGAAATGGCCACACATTCACACATTTAATACAAGTACATTGATCATAAAATAAATAAAAAGACAAGAAATATACATCATTATCATCATGATTTTTTTTATCATCAGGTGCCTTGCCACATGCCGTTGGCGATCATGGCCCTCCATCTGTTTCCATCCCTGTTGTCACAAGCACCTCTTCCTCAGCCACTCTGCAAGTCCGTCTAGCATTTTCTCCCTGGGTCTACCTGCTGCTCTCTTTCCCTCCAGCCTTCCCACTGCGACCAGATGCTCCAATTCCCCTTTCCTCACAAAATGGCCCTCCCTAGTCTTCCTTATGAATGATCCCCTGTGTCTGCCTCCATCAAGACTGTCTCGTTTGTTTTCTTTGCTGTCCATGGAACTCTCAACATTCTTCTTAGAAACCACAACTCGGCTGCCTCAATCTTGTTCTGGCTTTGTTTGTTGACTGTTAACGCCTCACTACCGTATAACATTAATTGGTTCTATAGAACATTCAAGAACTCTCCTCCTGATGTCAATTGATAGTCATCCATTGGTAAGAATGCTTTTACATCATTAAACTGTTATCAAAACAAAAACAAAACGTTTGATGGTACTGGATGGGACATAAAGCAATAACCCATCAACCCTGGCAAAACAGCCACCTCTCAACTGGTTCAGGTTCCAGGTTCATATTGCTTATGGCCCAGCCGACTACTACAGCCATATCAGGGTTAACACCACGTCAAAAACGACAACCAGGTTAAGCTTAAACACAGCAGTTAAAAACCATGCTCACTGTTAACCCTGCAAGTCTAAAATGCAATTAAAGAAAATCATACTCAGACGTAAAATCATATCAGGTCAAATCAGTTGATCTCTTTGTAAAAACTGGAAAATTGCATCAGGATTGACGTCTCGGAAAAGCTTCTTTAAGGAGTCCACATGTAGTGCTTATATCTCACATCGTACAAGTCCCAGCATTAAAGAAGGTGTCTGATGCTCAACGGCTCATCACATGGTATACAACACGGTGCTTCTTCATTTTTTAAAAGGTACTCCGACGCCACACAGCAGCCATTTCACCAAGCAAAGAGGAAGGGGAGTGGGCTGGGGACGGAAGCGGCTTTCATACGGTGTATCATCATCATCATCATCATCATCATCATCATCATCATCATCATCATCATCATCATCATCAGGTGCCTTGCCGCATGGTGTTGGCGATTATGGACTTCCATCTGTCTCTATCTCTTGTTGCTTCAAGCATCTCTTCCATCCTCCTTGTCTTCAGCCACTCTGCAAGTCCGTCTACTATCTTCTCCCTGGGTCTACCGGGTGCTCTCCTTCCCTCCAGCTTTCCCGTTGTGACCAAGTGTTCCAATTCCCCTTTCCTCATAAAATGGCCTATGAATGTTGCCTGCCTTTTCCTAATCTTCCTTATCAATGATCTACTTGTGTCTGCCTCCATCAAGACTGTCTCGTTTGTTTTCTTGGCTGTCCATGGAACTCTCAACATCCTTCTTAGAAACCACATCTCGGCTGCCTCAATCTTGTTCTGGCCCAGTAAAAACATCTCAATGCTTATCAAAAACAATTCATACCCACAAACTGCCTCACACTAGTATTGCTTCACACAGGCTCACAAGATGAAGTCCATCACTTCACAGCCCTGGCTGTAGAGATCAGTCAGTGTGCGCAAAGTGGTGTTCTGAAACTAATGTCTGTCACTTTATGCCATGACTATCGTTCTCTGTGCTAAGAATTCTGTATCAGTTTCAGTTTCTCGATACATCTCCGCACTCGGACCGAATTCCATATGCACTAACGTCACAGGTGCCATGTGTATGGTGATCATGGCACAAGCCTTAATTAATCCCGCCCGCACATAAGCCCATGAGCTGGCCAGGCCCTGAGGCCCTACCTAGCCTATGCTAAAAAAAAGTATGTATGTCGATCAGAAGAATTCTGTATAATGTAGCCTACTCACAAAACCTGGCTGATGACACACTTTGTGCCGACCCAGCAAGAAAACAGATGGACTGCTGTTACTAGCAGTTTACCGTACCACGAATACGTGGCAGTCACCTCGTATGGACCTATGAGCGTCAGAAGGCGATAGCGGGGGGAGAGGATTGCAATCTCCCTCCACACTAGAAAATTTCTTTGCGCTGGGCACGTACACAGGAAAGCCAAGTTTATTTCTTGAGCAGTACAATGAGCGATAATAGATCTATTCACGCTGAGGTGGTGCTATGCATCTCCAAGGCTTAGCTCTGCCTTTGGAAGGTTAACTCATTCGTAACGCACTAAATTTAATAATCTCCGCAGTTACATGAAAACACATTACTTTTGGCAATGAACCCTTTGACTCCCGCACCCTCTCCATCAGCATCCTGCATTGTCAACCATGTTGACGAAGCAAAAACCTGACCCTTTGACAAACTCACCCTATTCACCAGTTTCCTGCAGGAAGCTGGTGGATGGGTGCAGAAGTCAAAGGGTTAATTTTTTTGCAATTGGTTAACAGGGTGCGAGAGTCAAAGGGTTAAACAAAAATCTACCAACAAGACACTTCAGACATGGGTACAAAGTTATATATTTGTCAGAAAGATCACACAGTTTCAACAGTCCAAATAACACAGTAGAAAAGCAAACACACTACCTTGCTCGATGAAAACAACACTCCAGTATACATGCCAAAAACGAAATCACCAACATTTTCTTGAGTGAGTGTAGGATGATCTGTCATCCGCACTCTCGTCACCAGTTTCAGCGCCAAAACCAGTGTTTGCAGGCAAACAATTCTTCTTTATGTGATTCAATGAAAGACTCTTCAACTGATTTGTATGCATTGCATGGTCCGATTCTTCTTGCATGATACATTTTACGGATATTTCACTCGCTGTGTATGGCCATCGCTTTGACGGAAGCGCCATTTTGTGCCTGAAATTTTCAGATCTTCTTGTTTAAGTTACTTAGGAAAACTCGCAAAATTTCAGTCTATAATTGAGTTACGACCTACAGGAGACAACAAAATTTTACCAAAATGATTCCTTTACACATCTTCAGTTAGTTACCATTATGTGCAAAACGGCAAATATCACGAATAAAATTTCATTATACGCTTAGCAGGAGATTCGCATCGCCGTGAACCGTAATGCGCGTCGCTGCCAATAAGTTGACCACGGGGTTGTGACAAGAGCATGCAGGCCCAGTAGCTCAGTTGGTTTGAGCGTCGAATTCACATGCTAATGGTTGTGGGTTCGAATCCCGGGGTGTGCTATATTAAAACTGGCCATCTCACTGTCCCATTTTAACATCATTGTTGTTCTGGTGGTGTCAGTATAGGATTAGATAAGCCCCCCCCCCTTCCCCCACTTCCCTGGGATGATTATCCCCGTCGTCCATGTCGCCTGAGGTGGGTGTCGACGTAAAAACTGAACCAAACCAGACCAAACCAAAGACAAGAGCATGGCAGCGGGCTCAAAGGTTGTTGTATACACAACAGCAATCTTAAGCACCCTGCTGTACTACTGAGACACCTGGACTACCTACAAACAGTACACTCTACAGCTTGAACGGTTCCTACTAAATGTTTGGTCAAGATATGAAACATCTCACACAGGATCGAAGACATCATCATCGTCTTCGTCAAGTGGCGTCGGCGATCATGGTCTTCCATCTGTTTCTATCCCTTGTTGCCGCAAGCACCTGTTCCACCCTCTCTGTCTTCAGCCACTCTGCAAGTCCATCCAATATTTTCTCCCTGGGTCTACCTGGCTCTCTTTTCCTCCACCTTTCCTGTTGTGACCAGGTGCTCCGATTCCCCTTTCCTCATAAAACGGCCTGTAAATGTTGTCTGTCTTTTCCTAATCTTCCTTATGAATGATCGTCTTGTGTCCTCCTCCATCAAGACTGTCTCGTTTGTTTTCTTTGCTGTCCATGGAACTCTCAACATTCTTCTCTTTTGATATTTTGGAAAGAGCTTATATCGAAGCCAGCCAGCTATAAAGACCAGTTTCCTCCAACCTTCAACTTCAGAAGAAATGTAGCTTGCCAAGTATAGAACGTCTGTTCATCAAGAGGCAGAGTCGTTGGACATGTCACGAGGTTTGTATAGAAGACAACCGTATCTCAATGACACTTCTGCATGGAGATCTGATGCAAGGTTATCGTGACCAGAGAACAGCGCTAAAGCGCCACATAGATACTCGGAAGGCCAACCTCAGGAGCCCTGGCATCAACGCCACCAACTGAGAAGACAAGTCCTCGCAACAGTGTTAACTCGCGATAGCAGCTCACACAGGGCACAAATCAGATCTGAACAACACAGAACAGCAGATATCCAATACGGCTCGTAGATAAGGGACTGAAGGCAGGAGAACCCAAGGCGGCATGATTCTTTCCCCTGCTACTCCTGATGAAGAACATGTGCCTATAGGACTGGCCTTATATCCCACATGAAGACCCTTACTAGGCGATAAAAGACCAGTATGCATCGATCAACAGGAAAGGTCGTCATCGTCGTAGCAAACAACAGATCTTCAAGAAAGTCCATAATACTGCACTGCCACGACGATACGACACAGGAAGAAAGCATGGAAGACGTCACTCACCAGATGAAACACATCTGCTTCCATCGCATCCTGATGTCCAGCAGAGAGAGGTCATCACGGAATTCCAAAGGCCCCAAGCCATGAAAAATGGAAAGAAAGCGATCTGCAATTGCAAGTTTAAACCTAATATTTACAGCAAATATCTATCCAGAACACAACAGATTTCTGAGTGTGTTAACTTAGCAGGGTATCAAATATCGACTAGCATTGCATCATCATGATGCGCCCTGCCGCATGGCGTTGGCGATCATGGCCCTTCATACGAATATATCCCTTATCGCTGCAATTACATCTCCCACCCTGTCTGTCCTCAGCCACCCTGCAAGTCCGTCCAATATTTTCTCCCTGAGTCTACCTGGTGCTCTTTTCCCTCCAGCTTTCCTGTTGTGATCAGGTGCTCCATTCCCCTTTCCTCATAAAATGGCTATAAATGTTGCTCGTCTTTTCCTTATCTTCTTTATTAATGATCTTCTTGTTTCTGCCTCCTTCAAGACTGTCTCGTTTGTTTTCTTTGCTGTCTATGGAACTCTTAACATTCTTCTTAGAAACCACATTTCAGCTGTCTCGTTTTGTTCTGACTTTGTGTGTTGACTGTCCACGCCTCACAACCGTACAACAGTATTGGTTCTATATAACATTCAAGAACTCTCTTCCTGATATCAATGGATAAGCATTTGTTGGTAAGAACGCTTTTCATCTTCATGAATGTTGTTTTGGCTCGGCCGATTCTGCTGGCTATTTCTGATATGCGTACATGTAGGGCTATGTATTACGATCCATTCACACAAGAACATAGCAAAGTCCAAAGCAGCAACTGAGTTATGATACGACATCTTGAAACGTACAACTAAGGAATGCACGCAATTCTTCTATTTGCGAACTTGCTACAAATGGCTGGACACATCGT
>JAPXFY010000026.1:45154192-45156692 GCA_030674185.1 Monoplex corrugatus | reverse complement strand
CCCACCTCCAGGGCATCACTGACATCTACACCACCTCCAGGGCATCACTGACATCTACACCCACCTCCAGGGCATCACTGACATCCACACTCACCTCCAGGGCATCACTGACACCTACACTCACCTCCAGGGCATCACTGACATCTACACCCACCTCCAGGGCATCACTGACATCCACACCCACCTCCAGGGCATCACTGACATCCACACCCACCTCCAGGGCATCACTGACATCCACACCCACATCCAGGGCATCACTGACATCCACACCCACCTCCAGGGCATCACTGACATCCACACCCACCTCCAGGGCATCACTGACATCTACACCCACCTCCAGGGCATCACTGACATCCACACCCACCTCCAGGGCATCACTGACACCTACACTCAGCTCCAAGGCATCACTGACATCCACACCCACATCCAGGGCATCACTGACATCTACACCCACCTCCAGGGCATCACTGACATCCACACCCAGCTCCAGGACATCACTGACATCCACACTCAGCTCCAGGGCATCACTGACATCTACACCCACCTCCAGGGCATCACTGACATCCACACCCACCTCCAGGGCATCATTGATATCTGCACCCAGCTCCAGGGCATCAATGACATCTACACCCAGCTCCAGGGCATCAATGACATCCCCACCCAGTTCCAGGGCATCACTGACATCCCCACCCAGTTCCAGGGCATCACTGACATCCACACCCAGCTCCAGGGCATCATTGACATCTAGACCCAGCTCCAGGGCATCATTGACATCTACATCCACCTCCAAGGCATCATTGACATGTACACCCAGCTCCAGGGCATCACTGACATCCACAACCATCTCCAGGGCGTTACTGACATCTACACCCATGTCCAGGGATCATTGACATCTACACCCTGTTCCACGGCATCACTGACATCCACACCCAGTTACAGGACATCAGTGACATATACACCAAGCTCCAGGGCAACACTGACATCTACACCCACCTCCAGGGAACCACTGACATCTACACCCAGCTCCAGGGCATCAATGGCATCTACACCCAGCTCCAGGGCACCAGTGGCATCTACACCCAGCTCCAGGGCATCAATGACATCTACACCCAGCTCAAGGCATCAATGACATCTATGCCCAGCTCCAGGGCATCAATGACATCTACACCCAGCTCCAGGGCATCAATGACATCTGCACCCAGCTCCAGGGCATCAATGACATCTACACCCAGCTCCAGGGCATCAATGACATCTACACCCAGCTCCAGGGCATCAACGACATCTACAACCACCTCCAGGGCATCACTGACATCCACGCCCAGCTCCAGGGCATCTTGGACATGGCTGACAAGAAGGACATTTTAACCCTTTGACTCCCGCACCCTATCCACCGACTGCAAAAACTTAACCCTTTAACTCCCTGCACCTATCCGCCGGTTCCTTGCAGGAAGCTGGTGAATAGGGTTAGGGGGTCAAAAGATTAGAATGACCTTCTTGTCAACTGTGTCAATGATGCTGTGGAGCTGAGCGTAAATGCCATTGATGCCCTGGAGCTGGGTGTGGAAGCCAGTGGTGCCCTTCAATTAAATTTTTGCTTTGCCAGCATGGTTGACAATGCAGGATGCTGGTGGGCAGGGTGCAGGAGTCAAAAGCTTAATTTACCCAAGGAGACTGCAATGCATGCCACGGTGAATGCAGATTTCACTGGATGATCGTACAGAATTCTGCAAACCCATCCAGTAATGCCAGTAACCGGTTAGCGAGAATAACATCTGCCAGAGTTCGCCACCTTCAGCACCATGATGCTTGTGAAACACACTTTGCAGATCACAAGGCACACATCATGCCGGACCTGGCAAACGGCAACTACAGCGCTATTGCAGCCACATCGATTACACGCTGGGGGTGCAGAACTGATGTCAGTCTAGGAATTAAAAAAAAAAGCCATAAAAAGCTATTCTGAATACGTTTCCACACGCTGATAAATGAACAGACAAACAACCTCGTGCTAAACAACAGTAGAGTGATGCTGAAGAAATCCAAAACACCGCAAAAAAATATTAGAATGAAGTGCACTCTGTGGATAGACTGAAGGACAACTCTGTTGTTCAGTTCTTGAATGCCACGAATTAATATTTGATGGACTGTTGATAGGGAAGCCGTGAGTTCAAATTCCGTTACTCGAACTATCCAGGGAAGTTGTGTGTTCAAATTCCATCAGTCAAACTATCCAGGGAAGTCATGAGTTCAAATTCCATTAGTCAAATTATCCAGGGAAGTCGTGAGTTCAAATTCCAACAGTCAAACTATCCAGGGAAGTCATCAGTTCAAATTCCATCAGTCAAACTATCCAGGGAAGTTGTGAGTTCAAACTTTATTAGTCAAACTATCCAGAGAAGTTGTGTCTTCAAATTCCATTAGTGAAATTATCCACGGAAGTCGTGAGTTCAAATTCCGTCAGTCACACTATCCAGGGAAGTCGTGAGTTCAAATTCCATCA
>JAPXFY010000026.1:45148642-45154092 GCA_030674185.1 Monoplex corrugatus | reverse complement strand
CCATATATATATATATATTGTGTGTGTGTGTGTGTGTGTGTGTGTGTGTGTGTGTGTGTGTGTCTGTGTGTGTGTGTGTGTCTGTGTGTGTGTGTGTGTATATATATATATAATATATATATATCCATCCATCGACTTCTCTCTCTCTCTCTCTCTCTCTCTCTCTCTCTCTGTCCCCCTCTCTTTCTGTCTCTGTCCCCACCCTCTTTCTGTCTCTGCCCCCCTCTCTCTCTTTATTTCTGTCCTATCTCTGCCCCGCTCTATATCTGCCCCTCCCTTTCTCTCCCTCCCCTCTCTCTCTCTCTCTCTCTGTGCCTCTTTTCTCTGTCTGTCTCTGCCTCTATCTCTGTCTGTCTGTCTCTGCCTCTGTCTCTGTCTGTCTCTCTCTCTTTCTCTCTCTCTCTCTTTCTCTCTCTCTCTCTCTGCCTCCTTCTCTTTTCTTCCTTCTCTCTTTCTCTGTCTCTGTCTGTCTGTCTCCCTCTGTCTCTCTCTTTCTCTCTCTCTGCCTCTGTCTCTCTCTCTCTCTCGTCTCTGTCTCTCTCTCTCTCTCTCTCTCTGTCTGTCTCTCTCTCTCTCTGTCTCTCTCTCTGTCTCTCTCTCTCTCGCTTTCTGATGTACAGTTGGTCCTATCCTGTGCAGATAACGACATCAACAACGTCAGAACGGCGGGAGGCATCAATTACCCGGATGTTGGTTGTAGTCTGCGTCATGTACACCATCTGTAACACGCCCTACCTCGTCCGGATTTTTGTCAAGTATTTCATTGAGGAGTTTCAAATCGGCTTTCGATACGAAAACAGCCTCTACGTTAGTGCCTCCATCATGCATATGACGGCATTTTCAACAGTAGTTTCAATTTTGTGATCTATTATTTATGAGCACACGATTCAGAGAAACGTTGAGACAGCTGCTACTGCGAGTGCGCTCTGTAAATGAAACCACCCCTGCCGAAACTAATAACAGTTTTGTGGAGTGAATAGGAATGCTATAAACAGAAGTAGTACTGGTAGTAATAGTAGTAGTAGTGTTGTAGTAGTAGTAGAAGTAGTAGGGTAGTATCAGCAGCAGCAGTAGTAGTGGTAGTACTAGTAGTAGTAGTGATAATACCCGTATCAGTGGTAGCAGTATTGCAGTAGTAATGACAATGTGGGAGTAGTAGTAGTAGTTGTTGTTGCTGTTGTTGTTGTTTAAAGCCCAGCCGACTGCGTAGAGCCATATCAGGGCTGTAACCACTTCAAAACATACAAAACTTTAACAGGAAAAAAAAAAGAAAATTAAGTACACATATCAATGCATTCGCGCACATAATCAAAGGACATACCCCTTGCACTGACCACTCCGTCCAATTTATCGCACAGGGGATTTAAAAAAGATACCTGAATACAAATATAAACATGCATAAGGACACCAAAACATATATAAAAACAGGCATAAATTACCTAAAATTGCTTCCGCATGTCTCATCTCCCTAGAGCTAAAATGCAATTAATAAATGTACCCAATTATCAATCCTAAGAAAAAGTACATAAGACTGTATCGAACACATACATGTGAATGGATCATTATGGCAAAAAATGATATGTAGAAATGACAGAAAGCAAAGCAACAAGGCAGAAACAAAGAGAGTGACAGAAAAGAGGAAATTTCTAGCACAAAATTTCCAGAAGGCGGGGATACTATTTATACAGAAAGAACCCCCGGCATCCCCATGGGGATGGTGGTGGTGGTAGTAGTAGTAGTTGTCAATGTAATATCAGCAGTGGTAATAGCTGTGGTAATGATGATGGTGATGGTGATAGTAGCGGTTGTAGTGGTAATAGTAGTACTTTTTGTTGTTTTTGTTGTTGTTGTTTAGTAGTAGTAGTAGGAGGAGGAGAAGTAGCAGTAGTGTAGTAGTTGTAGTAATACATGTAGTTGTAGTAGTAGTAGACGTAGTAGTAGTAGTAGTAATAGTAGCAGCAGCAACAGCAGTGGGGAAGCAGCAACAGTAGTAGTGATGATGATAGTAGTAGTGGCAACAGCAACAGTACTTTAACTGTAGTTTTTCTTCTTTTTTTCATTTTCTGCTTATACTTCCATGAGAATCGTATGGGAGGAAAAGAGTTGACTAGTTAGCAGCAAGCTGGCATGTCTGAAGAAGAGGAAATGTCATGTGACATGAAACACCTTCACAGCGTTGATCCAAGTCTTCCTTGGTCTACCTCATGCTGAAAACCTCGACTCTCCTTTCGTTGTGTGCTTGGTGAGCCAGCTGGTGGGGTTGCATTCTAGTCAAATGACCAAACATGTCTTTTTTGTGATTTTGCTGTTTGTGATGTGTTATCACGTCTAGCTTTCTTGACAGCCATTCTTTAAATTAAGCATTGCGCCTCATGGGTATCATTTTGCGCTAATAACAGTACTGCTTGGTGATATTGTAAAGGAGAAGAAGAAAAAGAAGTGTTAATCGTATTAATGAAATTATCACGATGGTGATGAGTGGTGATATTGATTTGTGTTAGTGGTGGTGATGATGGTGGCGGTGGTGGCGGTGTTGCTGCTGCTGTTGTTCTTATTATTGTTGTTGTTGTTATTGTTATTGTTGTTGTTTTTGTTGTTGCTGTTGTTTAAACAGGAACCTGACTTTTTATGCCCTCTAGAAAATGGCCAGTTGATAGGTTTGTATCTTTGTTTTTCCTGTCCTGTCTCTCCATGCAGAAAATAGGGTCAAAGATGGTTTCCAAAATTAGGCAGATAGTCATGCTTCAAGCACTGAAGTAGATCACTGCCTCACTGTTCTTTAACAAGCAACCTTGCGGCTATTTCTTCTCCACAATTAGGCATCAGCAGGCTTTACCTAGGGAACATTTTGCAGGTGTTCATCATGTATCCTTAGTGTTGTTACATGACTGGCTTCGAACAGTCAGCATACTACAGCGCTAAGGACACGTGCAGAATTGAACAGATGAACAATATAAAAAATCAAAATTGCTATGGAGTTCTGTCGCACAACAGAGAAAACAGAGTTACCTACGTTGGTAAAAAAAAAGTAGAAGAAACAGACTGAAACAGAAGGAAAACAGACAGAGAAATAAACAAAAAGACTTTTCAGAGAGAATTTAATGTCGAAACTATAAAAATGAAATAAGAAACGTTCCAGGCATGGTTGCAACAAAAGAAAGCAGAGCAAAGGGGAAAAACCAGAACAATTATAACGACCCTCTCAGAGCGCTCTCTTTAGGTCCTCTACAAGGAAGGTACAACATATTCCAAAGCAAGTGACGGTTGTTGTAAGCTGTATAAAGCCTGATCGGACTTGCCAGCTGGGTTAGCAGCATGAAACAAAGTAAAATACATTATAAGCTGGCTACGTCATTTGCGCCAATCGCGTCATTCTTTTACGTCATTAATTATGACTCCAAAACAAAGACCCGATTTTAACAAGCAAGTTTCGTTGCATGAATACATCTGAAAATATATTTTCTTCGTAATTTGGTAGCACTACATTTGATTGTATTGAAAAAAAACAGGTAAGTGTATTTTTCAGACTGTATTTTCCTTATACAAAGAGCAAAATGAGAATGCTTTTGTTAAACTACATTCAAGAACGATACAATACGCTCATGAGATGTATTTTGTTCGCCCTAGATGTATTTAGTTCTTGTATACAATCACTGAGGACTGGTTGGCTTAAAGTGATAAAGCTCCATCCATCCAGTCTGGCTACATTGTTTATATAAGTGCCAATGTTACTCAAGAAAAACTACGTACGTGCAGCCTCCAATGCACCCAGCAGTGAATGGGTGCCTGAATATTTAACGGTTAGGGAAGAAAATAATAATAAATATTAAAAAAAAAACAGCCAACGAGAGGACACGAACACCACCCTTACAATGTTATCCCAGTAGGGAGCAGTTTTGTGTTGTTGTTGTTGTTGTTGTTTTGTCGTTGTCGTCGTTGTTGTATAAGGATCATCGCACACTCAGGGAGGTTACCTTTGTGCTCACTTTTTTTTCCCCATCCCATTTTCTACTCCATCTTAATTATATTGAAAATGCTTATGGTCACTGCATTTGACGTTTCATTATGTTTGGAGATTTTAATCCTTGTTATATTACAATTCAACAAGGCTACTGTTTGGAAGAATGTTTTCCATTAAACATAGTAAGATTCAGGAAATGTCTAGATAATTCTGGTTGAAACGTGACTAGAATTGGAAATCATATACAACATGTGTATTAACTGTTTTACAGTGGCTAAGCATTATGAGATCAATTTATAACATAATTAACAGTTTTAGAGATCAGATCAAGAGGACAGCGAAATTGCATGTTCATTTGATAATAAAGAATTCATTGACTTTGTTTGTTGTTCAAACAGTTACGCATAGTAGTTATTGGTCAAGTTGTGTCTGACTTTATTTTCTTCTTGAACAATGCCCAGAATGTTTCTCTGTATCGAGACCCCATCAAGTAATAAACGAAGATGTTGAAGGTAGAATTTATGAAATTGAATATGTCACTGATCGATGAACAGGTTAAATAGAAATTATGGTAACGTTGACCAGGCCTCATCTCTGCCAAAAAGAGGCAAGAAACTCGGAATAGACAATTTGGCAAAATACAGATGGCGAAGAGAATAGAATTGCCGATCAACATCTTAGTAAGCGCTTCTTCCCGGGGAGAGATTGATGACGATGTGCCAGAACGCCATGTCACGGCCTGACGAAGTTTTATTGTTGTGATTATCGTTGTTGTTATCACCACTGTCATCACACACCCAGGTATGCCAGCACCGAATATGACGCTGTCCAAAATGTCAACAAATTCATGGTGAGCTTGATAAAATTCGTTACTGACTATTTCGTCCAAAGTTTCGTCAATTTCTGAATAGTATACACAACCAACATGATATCTGAATACCACAACAGAAAACAGGCCTAACACCACAATACACACAGCGAAAATGAGAGCAGCCATTGACCGAGTGCGCAGTAAACTCTGATAACGAAGTGGACTAAGAACACAGTAGCATCTCTCACAAGCAATGATGGCAGATATGATAAAAGAAACAAAGCCAATGCCTAGAAAGGAAATGAGCTTGTAATTAACCATGAACTTAATCATAGGAAAAACATTTTGTTCTCTCGTATATGGTAAGAAAACGGTCTCACTGTAGAGGAACATGGCTATCGTCAAGTAGATTTCGTCAGCTAAGGACAAAGCAAACAGACACAGGTTGACACGATCTTTTAGCCTGTTTGTAGAACACCGCCATGTTGATGACGTTAGCTGGCCCACCAATCAGAAACAGCACCGCTGACATATAGTTTCTAGCTGCACGTGAATAGATGTCTACTTCTGTGCTTACGATGTTATCAGAATTGTCCCAAGGTAAGTAATCCATATCACTGAATTTAACTGTGATGCATTCATCGGAAAGTGATGAGTTTTGAAACACCGTTTGCACAT
>JAPXFY010000026.1:45126142-45143642 GCA_030674185.1 Monoplex corrugatus | reverse complement strand
ACGATCTAAATCTCCATGGTAAGTGGAAGACAATAATGGTGCAAAGATCTTAATCTCCGGGGTGTAGTGGGACAGATCTAATCTTACGATAGAGTAGGGCTGAGCGTATTTGAACAGGTCTATCCTTACGCTGGCGTAGGGCAAGGCGTTCTCTGGCAAATCACGAGTAGCAAGATCTGACGACATCCTGACATTTTTGTTTCAAATACAAAAACGTTAATGATGTTCTATATGCCTTTATTATTGCAACAACAACAGTGTGTCATCATCATGCATGACAGATCATTATCACCATCATGTGCCCTGCCTCATGGCGTTGGCAATCGTGGCCCTCCACATGAATATATGCCCTGTCGCTGCAAGCCCATCTCCTAAACCTCTCTGATCAGTCTCATCAGCTGGCCATAAGGATACTGTAAAGGTCAGTCTCATCAGCTGGTCATAAGGATACTGTAAAGGTCAGTCTTATCAGCTGGCCATAAGGATACTGTAAAGGTCAGTCTATCAGCTGGCCATAAGGATACTGTAAAGGTCAGTCTCATCAGCTGGCCATAAGGATACTGTAAAGGTCAGTCTTATCAGCTGGTCATAAGGATACTGTAAAGGTCAGTCTTATCAGTTGGCCATAAGGATACTGTAAAGGTCAGTCTTATCAGCTGGTCATAAGGATACTGTAAAGGTCAGTCTTATCAGCTGGTCATAAGGATACTGTAAAGGTCAGTCTTATCATTGGCCATAAGGATACTGTAAAGGTCAGTCTTATCAGCTGGTCATAAGGATACTGTAAAGGTCAGTCTTATCAGCTGGCCATAAGGATACTGTAAAGGTCAGTCTCATCAGCTGGCCATAAGGATACTGTAAAGGTCAGTCTTATCAGCTGGCCATAAGGATACTGTAAAGGTCAGTCTCATCAGTTAGCCATATATATATATGTGTGTGTGTGTGTGTGTGTGTGTGTGTGTGTGTGTGTGTGTGTGTGTTGTGTGTGTGTCCATCCATCCACTTTTGTTTCTCTCTCTCTCTGTTTCTCTGTCTGTCTGTCTGTCTGTCTGTCTGTCTCTCTCTCTTTCTGTCTCTCTCCTGTCTCTCTCTCTCTCTCTGTCTCCTCTCTCTCTCTGTCTCTGCCCTCTTTCTGCCTATCTTTTCTGTCTCTACCCCCCTCTCTCTCTGTTATTCCTGCCCTATCTCTACCCCCTCTGTCTCTGTTTTCCTCTCTCTGTCTCTACCCTCCTCTTTCTCTCCCTTCTACTCTCTCTTCTGTCTCTCTCTGCCTCTTCTCTCTGTCTCTGTCTGTGTCTGTCTCTGTCTCGGTCTGTCTGTCTGTCAGTCTGTCTGTCGTCTGTCTGTCTCTCTGTCTCTCTGCTCTGTCTCTGTCTCTCTCTCCCCTCTCTCTCCTCTCTCTCTCTGTGCCTCTACCCTCTCTCTCGCTTTCTGATGTACAGTTGGTCCTATCCCATGTAGATAACGACATCAACAACGTCAGAACGGCGGGAGGCATCAATTACCCGGATGTTGGTGGTAGTCTGCGTCATGTACACCATTTGTAACACACCCTACCTCGTCCGGATTTTTGTCAAGTATTTCATTGAGGAATTTCAAATCGGCTTTCGATACGAAAACAGCCTCTACGTTAGTGCCTCCATCATGCATATGATGGCATCGTTCAACAGTAGTTTCAATTTTGTGATCTATTATATTATGAGCACACGATTCAGAGAAACGCTGAGACAGCTGCTACTGCGAGTACGCTCTGTAAATGAAACCACTCCTGTCGAAACTAATAACATTTATGTGGAATGACTGGAATGCTATAAACAGAAGTAGTACTGGTAGTAATAGTAGTAGCAGTAGTAGTAGTAGTAGTAGGAGTAGTCGTAGTAGTAGTAGAGCAGTAGTAGGGAAGGAGCTGCAGCAGCAGCAGTCGTGATAGCACTAGTAGTAGTAGTAGTAGTATCAGTGGTAGTAGTATTGCAGTAGTAATGACAATGGGGTAGCAGTAGTAGTAATAATAATAATAATAATATATTTTATTTATATAGCGCAAAATCTTGACAAAATCAAATCTAAGCGCTGAGCGTATACATGCATACATACCTACATACATATGAGCGTATACATGCATACATATATGCTTACATACTTACATACATAAATCTAAGCTGAGCGTATACATGCATACATACATACATACATAAATCTAAGCGTATACATACATACATACATACATACATACGTACGCACATGCATACATAATAATTACAATATTTATATAGCGCAAATCTCGACAAAATCAAATCCAAGCGCCGAAAAGACACACACGCACACACGCACGCACGCACGCACACACACACACACACACACACACACACACACACACACACACACACACACACACACACACACACACACACATGCATGGCCACAAATGGGGAGAAAAGAATAAAAGCAATAAAAGCAAGAATAAAACCAATGGAAAACCACAGAGAGCACATCATATACAATTATATATTAAAACAAAGTGATTCCCCTCCGAGCGGAGACAGGCTGCAGAGGGGGTTTGAGTGAGGTTAGGATTTTATGCAGAGGAGAAAAGGTGAGTTTTGAGAGCGGACTTGAAGGAGGCAAAAGTAGGTTGCTGACGGACTGAGAGAGGAAGTTTGTTCCAGGAGAGTGGACCAGAAACAGAGAAGGCTCGTGGACCATAGGTATTGAGCTTAGTGCGTGGAAAGCGAAAAGTCAGAGGATCGGAGGCAGAGCGGAGGGTACGTGAGGGAACATAGATCTCAAGTAGGCTTGACAGGTAATCGGGGGCTGCGTTATTGAGGCTTTTGTAGCATATGGTGTCTAGTTTGTACTGTATGCGCTTTGATACAGGGAGCCAGTGAAGTTGTGCCAGGAGAGGAGATATGTGGTCAGCTTTTTTCTTTTTGAGTACAAGGCGTACAGCATTGTTTTGAATGCGCTGTAGGATGTGAATGGTGGAGGCAGGAAGACCAGACAGGAGTGAATTGCAATAGTCAATGCGAGACATTATGAAGGAGAGAACGAGTTTTGCAGTTGTTTCGACAGAGAGATACTTCCTGATCAGGCTTATACGATGGAGATGATAGTAGCAAGATCTGGCAGTTTGAGAAACAAAGTTGTTCATGGAGAGGGTAGAGTCAATGCAGACACCAAGGTTTTTAGCTGAATCAGAAATTGGGACTGATGTGTTACATAATGGGAGAGAAAGAGGAGGCAGCTGGGAAAGTTTCTGACGGGTGCCAATGAGGATAGCTTCTGTCTTGTCGTCATTAAGCTGAAGTCTATTGTGTGTCATCCAGTTCTTAATGTCCGAGTAACACTCAGTGGTGCGAGTCAACAGGCGCTGTATATTATCAGGTGAGTCACTATCTTGAAGTTGGGTGTCATCAGCATAGAAGTGGTGTTTTATAGAGTGGGAGTTGATGATGGTGGACAGGGGGGAGGTATAAAGAGTGAAAAGAACAGGGCCAAGGACAGATCCTTGTGGAACACCACAGGTCAGGTATGCAGGTTGAGAGTAAGTGCCATTGATGAGAACAGTTTGTTTTCTGTTTGATAAATACGAAGTGAAAAAGGAGAGAGCAATGTCAGAGATGCCAAAAGTATGATGAAGTCTAGAAAGGAGAATACCATGGTCAATGGTATCGAAAGCTGCAGACAGATCAAGGAGTGTGAGGAGAGAGACTTTGCCAGTATCAGTTGCAAGGAGGAGATTGTTGAGAATGTGTAGTAGGGCAGTTTCAGTGCTATGGCACTGGCGGTAGGCTGACTGGAAAGGATTGAGGAGATTGTTGGCAGACAGGTGAGAGTTCAGCTGGTTGAGGACGACTTTTTCAAGGAGTTTTGACAAGAAAGAGAGATTAGAGATAGGCCTGTAATTTTTCAGTTCATTTGGGTCTAAATTGTGTTTCTTGAGGAGAGGGTGAACAATAGCAGACTTGAAAGAATCTGGGACAGTTCCAGTTTGAAAAGAAGTGTTGATGATGTCAGTGATGAATGGGAGGAGAGTAGGGAGACAATCGGAGTAGAGAGAACCTGGAAGAGGATCCAGTTCGCAGGTTTTGAACGACATGGATCTGATTGTGTTGAAAATTTCTTCTTGTGAGACTGGGGTAAAAGTAGTGAGAGGTGTGCCAGAGAAGGAAGGGTCAGGTGGGCATGGTTGACAGGGTGTCCTGTCAAGCCTGTCACGAAGAGTTTGTATTTTGGTGGTGAAATACTTAGAGAATACAGATGGGAGTTCTTCATTTGTATGTTTTGTTGGGAGAGGTAAGTCTTTTCGTGTGCCAAGGAGATGATTCATGGTTGTAAAGAGTTCTTTTGAAGAAGAGGCATTCAGGATTTTGGTTTGGAAATAGCTTGTTTTTGCAGATGCAATGAGGGTGGATACTTTTGTTTAGAGGCTTGGAAAAGTTGCTTGTGTACAGTGAGTTTGGATTTGCGCCAGCGGCGCTCTGCTCTGCGGCGGGCACGTTTTGCACAGGCAATCTCATGAGTGAGCCAGGGGGTAGGGGGGCGGTCAGGTAAAAGACGGGTTGTGGCTGGAGCATGAGTGTCCAGAAGATGGTGGAGAGTAGTATAGAATTCATCGGCAAGGTTATGTGACTTTTCAGAAAGGAGACGGGAGGCATCAGATGAAAATGTGGAGAGGTTGATAGATTTGAGATTGCGTCGAGTCACTGTGCGCGTGGTACGGGAAGGAGGAGAAATGTCAAGAGAACAGAGAATTGCAGAGTGGTCAGATGGAAGGGCTGAAGTTAGACAGGTAGAAAGAACTAAGCAGTTGTTAGTAGCTGAATTGTGGTGATCACGAGAAATGATCCAGTCAAGAATGTGACCTTTTTGATGGGTTGGTTCAGAAATGTGTTGAGTCATATTGTGATTGGACAGAGAGTTGATGATATGTCTTGTGTCATAACGGTGAGTGTTGTCATAGTGGACATTGATGTCACCTAGAATGATGAGATTTCCAGGTAAGAGGCAGTAGTGGTCAAGCAGTTGGTCAAAGTCAGAGAGAAACGTGGATGTGGTGAGTTTGTTGGCAGAGCTAGGTGGAGGTCGATAGACACAGGAGAAGGTGATGGGGTGAGGGGTGGATTGGAAGGATGCTTCAACGTGCTCGAAAGAAGGATGGGAGAAAGGCAGAGACTGCGAGAAAGATAGGCGGGAATGGAGTGAGTCGTTGTAGAGGATGGCGATACCGCCACCTCGAGATGAGCGATGGAAAGAAGCAAGCCTGTAACCACTCGGAGTGAGGCTAGCATGTATAGGTTCATGACCAAGGGGGTTAAGCCATGTCTCTGTAATAAAAGCAATGTCAACGTGCTCATCAGCGATAAAATCGGCAATGACCTCGGCTTTGCCATCTTTGCATATTGATTGAGCGTTAAAAAGGCATAGTTTAAGTTTATCATATGGCGGCGGCCGAGGTGGCGAAGAAGGCGGCACCGACGGGACAAAAGACGAAGGCGACACCAGCGGGCAGAAGACGAAGGCAGCAACGATGGAACAAAAGAAGAAGACAAAGGTAGCACCGGCGGGACAGAAGACGAGGGCAGCGCCGGCGGGACAGAAGACGAAGGCAGCACCGGCGGGACAGAAGGCGAAGGCGGCACCACCAGGACAGAAGGCGAAGGCGAAGATGGCAGAGGAGGAGACAAAGCCCGCAGCAGCGAGGTCGAAGGCAGGGGCAGTGGAGGAGACGAGGAAGCAGAAAAAGAAAAGTGGCGTCGGGCTGGCACAGCAGGAGGCAGGTTGTGCCAAAGTCGGTGGAGACGTCCACCACGACAGGATCGCGCAGTGCGGGGCTTGCTACACAGCCCCAATGTACGTATGCGCTGGTAGACGCCTCCACCGAGGTAGCATTTGCTGTGTTTAAAAAGTGTCAGTCCAATTTGTTTAAGGACGGACGGATCCATAATTGAGAGCCAGTAGTAGTAGTCAATGTAGTATCAGCAGTGGTAATAGCTGTGGTGGTGATGATGGTGATTGTGATGGCAGCGGTAGTAGTGGTAATAGTAGTAGTTTTTGTTGTTTTTGTTGTTATTTAGTAGTAGTAGGAGGAGGAGGAGAAGTAGTAGTAGTGGTGGTGGTAGTAGTAATGATAGTGATAGTAGTAGTGGTATAAGTGGTAGTTGTGGTAGTAGTGATAATAGTTGTAGTGGTAGAAGTAGTAGTAGTTGTAGTAGTAGTAGTAATAGTAGTAGCAGCAGCAACAGCAGCGGCAGAAGCAGCAGCAGTAGTAGTGATGATGATAGTTGTAGTAGTAACAGCAACAGCAACAATACTTCAATTGTAGTTTTTCTTTGTTTTGTTTTCTTTCATATGTCTGCTAATACTCCATGACAATCGTGTGGGAGGAAAAACGTTGACTGGTTGGCAGCAAGCTGGCATGTCTGAAGAAGAGGAAATGTCATGTGACATAAAACACCTTCATAGCGTTGATCCAGGTCTTCCTTGGTCTACTTCATGCTGAAAATCTCGACTCTCCTTTCCTTGTGTGCTTGGTGAGCCAGCTGGTGGGGTTGCATTCAGGTCAAATGACCAAACATTTCTTTTTTTGTGATTTTGCTGTTTGTGATGTGTTATCACGTCTGGATTTGTTGACAGCCATTCTTTAAGCAATGCGCCTCATAGGTGTCATTTTGCGCTAACAACAGTACTGCTTGGTGATATTAGTAAAGGAGAAGAAGAAAAAGAAGTGTTAATCGTATTAATAAAATTATCACGATGGTGATGAGTGGTGATACTGATTTGTGTTAGTGGTGGTGATGATGGTGGTGGTGGTGGCGGTGTTGCTGCTACTGTTGTTGTTATTGTTGTCGTTATCATTGTTGTTGTTATTTTGTTGTTGTTTTTTAAACATGAACCTGACTTTTTTATACCCTTTAGAAAATTACCAGTTTGTAGGTTTGTATCTTTGTTTTTTTTTCTGTCCTGTCTCTCCATGCAGAAAATAGGGTCAAAAATGGTTTACAAAATTAGGCACATAATCACGCTTTAGACACCAAAGTTCATTACCTGTCCTCACTGTTGTTTAACAAGCAATCCTTGTGGCTGTTTCTTCTCCACAGTCAGGCGTCAGCAGGCTTTACCCAGGGAACATCTTGCAGGTGTTCAGCATGTATCCTTAGTGTTGTAACATGACTGGCTTCAAACTGTCAGCATGCCACAGCGCTAGGGACACGTGCAGAATTTAACAGTTGAACAACATGAAAAAAAACATAAAGAAGCTATGGAGAGTTCAGTAGCACGAGAGAGAAAACAGTTACCTACGTTGGTAAAAAAAAAACAAATAGAAGAAAAGACTGAAACAGAAGGAAAAGAGATAGAGAAATAAACAAAAAAACCTTGCAGAGAGAGTTAAATGTCGAAACTATAAAAATGAAAAAGAAACGTTCCAGGCATGTGTTGCAACAAAAGAAAGCAGAGCAAAAGGGAAAAACCAGTACAATTATAACGAATCTCTCAGAGTGCTCTCTTTAGGTCCTCTACAAGGAAGGTACAACATATTCAAAGCAAGTGACGGTTGTTGTAAGCTGTATAAAGCCTGATCGGACTTGCCAGCTGGGTTAGCAGCATGAAACAAAGTAAAATACATTAGTAAGCTGGCTACGTCATTTGACGCCAATCG
Source organism: Monoplex corrugatus (assembly GCA_030674185.1). Classification (NCBI taxonomy): domain Eukaryota; kingdom Metazoa; phylum Mollusca; class Gastropoda; order Littorinimorpha; family Ranellidae; genus Monoplex; species Monoplex corrugatus. The sequence goes on along the minus strand of JAPXFY010000026.1, from coordinate 45,135,985 downwards.
CGTCATTCTTTTACGTCATTAATTAAGAATCTAAAACAAAGACCCGATTTTAACAAGCAAGTTTCGTTGTATGAATACATCTGAATATGTATTTTCTTCGTAATTTGGTAGCACTACATTTTATTGTAGCTGAAAAAGACAGGTATTGTATTTTTTTCACTGTATTTTCCTTATACAAAGAGGAAAATGGGAATGCTTTTGTTAAACTACATTCAAGAAACGATGTGATGTATTTTGTTCGCCCTAGATGTATTTAGTTCCTGTATACATATCACTGAGGACTGGTTGGCTTAAAGTGATAGAGCTCCATCTATCCAGCCTGGCTACATGGCATATATAAGTGCCAATGTTACTAAAGAAAAACTACGTGCATGCAGCTTCCAATGCACCCAGCAGTGAATGGGTGCCTGAATATTTAAAGGTTAGGGACGGAAATAATAATAATAAAAAAACAGCCAACTAGAGGACACGAACACCACCCTTACAATGTTATCCCAGTAGGGAGCAGTTGTTGTTGTTGTTGTCGTCGTTGTTGTTTAAGGATCATCGCACTCAGGGAGGTTACCTCTGTGCTCACCTTTTTTCCCCGTCCTATTTTCTGTGCCACCTTAATGACCACAAGAGCTAGCACAGTTCTTACAATGCCATGATGATGATGATGATGTCGATGAGGATGATAATCGTGGTGTTATAGAGTTCCACCTAGGATTGAGATTGTGTGACAGGGCTGTACTCTACACGTACTGTCGTAACATAGCCCGGTGTCAACCAGGACCGAGAGAAGCAGACACCTGCGTTGTTGGTCAGAAGATTTGAGCAACACCGTCAATGACGCATCCGTGAAGTGGATGAGACTCGACAGTGTCGTCCCAGTCTTCCCAATGAGCTCATAGCAAGCCCAACTCTGGGTAGGAGCCAGTTAGAGCTGAAAAATCGCACAATGATTTTTGAAGGGACTGATGGGGATTCGAACCCACATCTTTCCAGTCGATTGTCCATAGTGCAAACCACTAAACCACGGCGACATCCCAGTGAGCAGTTGATGTTCCTACCCCCTTAATCCCCTATGACCTCAAGGTAAAAGGAAATGTCACTGCTTACCCATCAGTGATCCTCAAACTTTCAGTAGATACATCTATTGTGGCATTTTCGTTTGTTCAGGTAAACGTTGTTATCAAGTGTTGCTGTTGCTGATACGAATAGTTTTAATTAGTAGTAGTGATTTCATTTCTTTAAAACCTTTCAATTTTTTTTATGTTCATGCATTGAACGTTTTGGGATCAATGTCTCGATAAATCATTGGTAACACCTTTCAGTATATATATATATATATATCTTCAATAAGAATTTTTAAGGGGTTTGATGTTTTTTCCTGTTCCGCTATTATTAATTATATTGAAAATGCTTATGGTCACTGCATTTGACGTTTCATTATGTTTGGAGATTTTAATCCTTGTTATATTACAATTCAACAAGGCTACTGTTCGGAAAAATGTTTTCCATTAAACATAGTAAGATGCAGGGATGTCCAGATAATTCTGGTTGAAACATGTAACTAGAATTGGAAATCACATACGACTTACTTTACTTTTACTTTTTCCTTCCGCTTGTACCGGTGGGCGTCGCGGGGAGATACAGTCGTCTGTCAGCAGCAAGGGGGTGGCCTGGAGAAGGGACATCTCGTGAGCTCTGAGGGTGTCTGCCACGGAGTCGCTCCATCGTCGTCTTGGTCTTCCTCTGGCTCTCCAGCCAGAGTATCTGGTGTTGTATGACCGAAGAGCTGGTTGGTTTAGGGGCATACGTGTGAGGTGTCCGAACCACTTGATCCTCATATGTTCGATGTGTTGTAGGATTGGTGTTGCTCCTATCATGTCTCGTATTACCTCATTTCTGATCTTGTCCCACCTTGTCTTGTTTACTGCTTTCCTCAGGCATTTCATTTCACAGGTGACCAGTTTTCTCTTGAGGACTTTAGTTAGGTTGTCTGGCACTGGTATGTCAGCGTTGGTAGAAAAATGGTGTTGATGAGTTTCGCCTTAGTGCTGGTGGGAATGCTGGGGTGTTTCAGGAGAGGGGCAGATGTTGGTAGCTGACTGCGTTGCCTTTTTGGCATCTGGTCTCGATTTCTCTGTCTAGTTTGCCATTTTCAGTGAAGATGCTGCCCAGGTATTTAAATTCACTGGCTTGCTTCAACTGGGTTCCGTTGATGTTGATATCCAGTTTGTTTGGACTCTTACTGACAGTCATGACCTCGGTCTTGCTGACGCTGATCTTCATGCCGTATATCTCGCAGCTTTTACTGAGCTGGTCTGTGTGCTCCTGTAGCTGTATCTTGTCATTGTTCACCATTGCCTGGTCGTCCGCAAACATGAGTTCATTGAGTGCCTCAGGGTCTGGGTTTGCCTCCTTCGTAATCTGATCCATATAGATCATGAAGAGAAGAGAGGAGAGATTACAGCCCTGCCTTACTCCCGATGTCACTGGGAACCAGTCAGATGTTCCACTGGCGGTGCGGACTGCACTCCTGCTGTTGGCATAGATGGCCTGAATGTTGTCTAGCAGCTGGCCCTTGATGTCGTACTGCTCGAGGACCTTCCATAGCTTGTCTCTATTGACTCGATCAAAGGCCTTTTCTTGATCAACGAATACAAGATGGAGATCTCGGTCGTATTCGATCGCCCTCTCGCACAGTTGTCGTAGTGCAAAGATTGCATCGGTGCATCCTCTTCCTTTTCTGAAGCCAAATTGGGCGTCACTGAGGAGATGTTCTGTTTTCGCTCGAGTGCGCTGCGTACATTTTCCCTACATGACTGAGTAGTGATATGCCTCTGTATGTACTGCAGTCTTTCTTGCTGCCCTTCTTCTTCCATATTGGCACCACTATTGCATTTTGCCAGTCTTCTGGTACTTTTCTCTCCTCCCAAGCTTTCTGAAAGATGGTGGTAAGCCACTGAATTCCGGTTTCACCGCACACATGGATGGCTTCAGTTGTTATGCCGTCGTCTCCAGCTGCCTTTCCTTTAGGACTAGTCTTCACTGCTTTTCTTACTTCACTCTCTAGGATGGTAGGTTCTGAGTGGTCTGGGTGGCTGGGGGTGAACCGGGACTGTGTCTTGTGCCCATACTCCTGATGGGTTGAGTAGGTCTTTGAAATAGTTTTCCCATCTCTTCACTATTTTCTCCTCTCCATGCAATGTTTCCCCGTTTGCATCGTTGATGATAGTGGTTGGATCGAAAGGTTCATCTCGCACTCTCATCAATTTCACACTCTTGTAAAACTCTCTTGGTGAAGCTTTGCATGTTTCACAGAGTTTTTCACCATACTGGGTCCATGACTTTTCCTTTGCTGTTCTCACAACTTTTTTGCTGTGTCTTCTTGCAAGTCTGTACTTGATGTAGACCTCTTCATCCTTTGACTTGACCCAGATCTTGTATAGTTTCTTCTTTTCCTTGATAGCATCCTTCACTTCTTTGTTCCACCAAGCTGTTGCCTTTCTGTTTCTTCCTCCTGTCTCCTTGGTGCCACAGGCTTCTTTTATAGTGTCCAGGAGGACTGTCTTGAAGATGGCCCAAGCTTCCTCTACGTTTAGTAATGTAGGGTCACTACAGTCCAATTTTTCACTGATGGTGCATCTGATCTGAGTCTGCACCTCTTCGTCTTGAAGCTTATGTATGTTGAGTCTTTCCAGCTGTTTCTTCTTTTTAGTGAACCTCCTCTTCTTCTGAGTGACCAGCGTCGTGATGATTGGCCTGTGGTCTGTGTCCAGGCCTGCGTTGGGGATGGCTCTTGAGTCTCTGATGTTGCTCCGCATTCGAGATCTTGCTAGTGTGAAGTCGATTTGAGATGAGACGTCGATGTCGCTCCATTTGTACCATGTATAGATCTGAGTGGCTCTGTGCTAGAAGAAGGTGTTGGTGACAATAAGGTCATGCTCTGCACACAGTTCCAATACATAGTTGCCGTTGTAGTTGCATGGTGTTCTGTGGTCACTGTATGGACCAAGGTGTTTTGTCCATGGTGTTCTTCTCTCTCCGACTCTGCCATTGAAATCTCCCATGACGTACAGGTCTTCTTGGTCCGGGATGCTGTTGATGGTGTCCGAGAGTTTTTCAAAGAAGGAGTCCTTATCCTCATCTGAGTAGGAGTCATTACATGGTGCATACACTTGAATGTAGTTGTTGATCTTGTTGTCCTCCCTAATGCCGATCTTCAAGAGTCTTTCTGAAATGAACTCCGTACTCACTAGGTCTTTTGCCTTGTCATGGTGTAGGATGAAACCCACGCCATGTGCTGCTCTCTGTTCCTTGCTTACACCGCTCCAAATGAGAACATAGTTGGCGTCTATTTCCTTTGTTTCTGTTCCTTTCTTTCTGGTGTCTGCAATGCCCAGTATGGAGATCTTGCGCTGGGTCATGAACTCTACTATCTCTGGTTCTTTGTTCGTCAAACCGCAAATGTTCCAGGTCCCAACCTTTTCGTTTTTCTTTATTCGTTGTCCGTTTTCCTCGCCGCGTCGTTTTCCGTTGTGATCCGTCCGTTTGTATCTCCTTATATTTTCTTGAGCAATTCAAATCACATACGAAAATGGGTATTAACTGTTTTACTGTGGCTAAGCATTATGAGATCAATTTCTAACCTTATCAACAATTTTATAGATCAAGAGGACAGCGAAATTGCATGTTCATTTGATAATAAAGAATTCATTGACTTTGTTTTTTGTTCAAACAGTTACGCATAGTGGTTATTGGTCAAGTTGTGTCTGACTTTATTTTCTTCTTGAACAATGTCCAGAATGTTTCTCTGTATCGAGACCCCATCAAGTAATAAACGAAGATCTTGAAGGTAGAATTGATGAAATTGAATATTTCACAGATCGATGAACAGGTTAAATAGAAATTATGGTAACGTCGACCAGGCCTCATCTCTGCCAAAAACAGGCAAGAAACTCGGAATAGACAATTTGGCAAAACACAGATGGCGAAGAGAACAGAATTGCCGATCAACATCTTAGTAAGCGCCACTTCCCGGGGAGAGATTGATGACGATGTGCCAGAACGCCATGTCACGGCCTGACGAAGTTTTATTGTTGTGATTATCGTTGTTGTTATCACCACTGTCATCACACACCCAGGTATGCCACCACCAAATATGACGCTGTCCAAAAAGTCAACAAATTCCTGGTGAGCTTGATAAAATTCATTACTGACTATTTCGTCCAAAGTTTTGTTAATTTCTGAATAGTAGACACAACCAACATGATATCTGAATACCACAACAGAAAACAGGCCTAACACCACAATACACACAGCGAAAATGAGAGCAGCCATTGTCCGAGTGCGCAGTAAACTCTGATAGCGAAGTGGACTAAGAACACAGTGGCATCTCTCACAAGCAATGATGGCAGATATGATAAAAGAAACAAAGCGAGTGCCTAGAAAGGAAATGAACTTATAATTAACCATGAACTTAATCATAGGAAAAACATTTTGTTCTCTCGTGAATGGTAAGAAAACGGTCTCGCTATAGATGAACATGGCCGTCGTTAAGTAGATTCCGTCAGCTAAGGACAAAGCAAACAGACACAGGTTGACACGATCTTTAAGGCCCTGTTTGTAGAACACCGCCATGTTGATGACGTTAGCTGGCCCACCAATCAGAAACAGCATCGCTAACATATAGTTTCTGGCTGCACGTGAATAGATGTCTACTTCTGTGCTTACGATGTTATCAGAATTGTCCCAAGGTAAGTAATCCATATCACTGAATTTAACTGTAATACATTCAACGGGAAGTGACGAGTTTTGAAACACCGTTTGCACATGACTGCTGTGCACTGGAATGAAACCGTCGGTGGTGGTATCGTCAGAGATGATCACCGGATGAAAGGAGGCACTCATCATTGTCCCAACAGAAATTGACATCATCAGCAAATATAACACTTGGATGGAATCTATAGTTTCACGTGTGTATGTTTATTCTTACTCCACAACGTAAGAGGTTCAGCTTTTCAAAAAGGTATTTGAGGTATGTTAAAAACAAAAATCACTTCTTACAGGGAAGGCCAACTTGTGACTGCAGTTTCCGAATATACTTTTTATAAATGATCACATATGTGAAGCTTTAACACGGAATGAGTCTACGTGTGCCGATCAATAATTTTTACATTTTACACTATTCGTATAGAAAAAAAGTATGCTCTTTTCAATGGTGAAAACGATTTTCAAATCGAACAAAAGGCTAGTGATCTACAGGGATTTGATGATGCCACCCCATCAAATCCATGTTTTGAGAAAAACAGAGATAAACCGCCCAGAAATTCAAACTGACCTGTTATTTGCTGTATGTTCATTTGTTCTCTGTTCTTAATTTAACTCGGCCAACCAAGACCAATATTTATGGGGGAAAAAAAGAAAAGAAAAAAAAAGCAGAAAGAAAAAGCCGGAATCCCACGCTTTCCAACGGTATCCAACAAGACTTGTTCACTCCTGCTGGTGGAAAGAACAGGATAATTAGAAATGCTGGTTTCAGTCCGATTTTGCAGCCAAAAGCGATACGGTATGTGTCTTAATACACACTTGTTTAGCTGAAAGAGGAAAAATATCGCACGATCGCTTCACCAATGTGCAAAATCAATGCCCTTAGGATAATACACTGGGTTGGCTTCCCACCTTGCCTTTGATAACATGCCACGAGTTTTTCAAATGAAAGATGCTCCCAGGATTCACCGAAAGGGGGAGAGAATGATGAATCCATCGGCACTGACTCCATCACGACTGGAAACGCACAACGGACCATGATTAATGACCAGTTGGAATTTCCGTGTGCGTGTGGAAGGAGATTCACCACCAAACGCGGCATGAAGATCCACAGGACAAAAATGGGCTGTTTGAAGACACATACGAACCAGCAGCAGCGCACTGCGATAGCAGGTGAGACGTTGGATGACCAAGGCCAGGAATTAAACCATAGTGCCAAGGACATCCACGCTGACGGTTCTGATGCGGATTTTGCACAAGCTCTTAACGCCAAACGTGGAAAACTCAATTTGCCGCCTGCCGGTGCAAAAGAACAATGGGAGAAATTAGACGAGGAACTTGTCCTTAAGCTGAATGCGCTAATAGGGAACAGTACGCTGGAACACAAACTTGACACATACGGAGACATCATATACTCTATCTGCAGGGACACTTATGGAGTGAAGCAGCCAAAGACAAAAACGCCTCCCCAGAAATCCAGAAGACAGCAACAGATGGAGAGCATCCGGAGGGAGAAAAGGAAGCTTAAAAAGCGAATGAAAACTGCCTCAGAATTCGAGAAGCAAGGGCTCCTGGAACTCTGGAAAGATCTGAAGGCCAAACACAATGCTCTCAGCAAAGTGGAATCAGCAAGGCGAAGAAAGAGCAAAAAGAAGAAGACTCAAGATCGTTTCTTCAAAGATCCCTTTGACTTTTCAAGAAAGCTGTTTGAACAACCCAAATCAGGGACTCTCACAGTGGGCAAGGAAACCCTAGAGCAGCATCTCAGGGAAACATATTCCGATTCTCAGCGCGAGGCACCACTTGAAATCCAGAATCTGGTTTGGCCTGCAGCGCCAGAAGGAAAATTCAATAACAAACCACCAACACTGGATGAAGTGAAGAACGTAGTAAAGAAAGCCAGAGCCAAGTCAGCACCTGGACCAAACGGAATACCATACCTGCTCTACAAGAAATGCCCAAAAGTGCTCGAGTGGCTCCACAAGATGATTCGATCAGCATGGAGGAACCAGAAGATCAGCGACCAATGGATGAGAGCTGAAGGAGTGTACATTCCAAAGGAGCAGAACTCCAGCAGCATCAATCAGTTCAGGCCAATATCACTTCTGAACGTCGAGGGGAAAATCTTCTTCTCTGTTATGGCAGCAAGATTGACAAAATACCTGACTGAAAACAAGTATCTGGATATGTCAGTCCAAAAGGGAGGCATACCAGGAATGCCTGGATGCTTGGAACATGCCACGTTGATTTGGGATGCCATCCAAAAAGCAAGAACAGAGAAGAGAGACATTGACGTAGTTTGGCTTGATCTGGCGAATGCATATGGATCAGTTCCACACGATATGATCCAGCTGGCTCTTGAAATGTATCACATCCCAGAAAACATCCGAACAATGCTGAGGAAGTATTTCCAAGGGTTCTCAATGCGGTTCTCTACCAAAGAATACACCACGGACTGGATAGACCTAGAGGTGGGCATTGCAATGGGCTGTGCAATCTCTCCCATACTGCTCGTGTTGGCAATGGAAGTCATCTTGAAAGCTGCAATGAAGAGTTCAGGTCCAGTGAATCTGGGAGATGGATACCAGATGCCTCCTCTGAAAGCTTTCATGGATGACACAACAGTCTTGTCCACGGATGAGGAAGAGACACACCAAATCTTAAAGCAGCTGGATGAGCTGGTGGCCTCTTCAAGAATGAGGTTCAAACCTAAGAAATCCCGAAGTCTCTCACTGCGAAAAGGAAAAGTGGCAGATTCAGTCAAATTCATGGTAGCCAACCAAGCCATCCCCACTGTCACAGAAGAGCCAGTAAAAAGTCTCGGAAGATGGTATGATGACTCCCTGAAAGACACACAAAGGGGATGTGAAACCAAGCAAACAGCAGAAGAAGGCCTGAAGAAAATAGATAACTGCGGACTGCCAGGCAAATACAAAGTCTGGTGTCTACAGTTCATGCTGATACCAAAGCTGCTGTGGCCACTGCTAATCTATGACATTTGCACCAGCACAGTCGAAGCAATGGAAGCCAAAATCAACAAATACACAAGAAAATGGCTCGGTGTCCCACCTGGTCTCACTGATGTTGCATTCTACTGTCGTCAAGCAATGCTGAAGCTACCTCTCAAATCCATAGTGGAGGAATACAAAGTTGGAAAAGCAAGACTGTTGAGCATGCTGGAGGAATCGGAAGACAATATCGTGAGATCAGTTCATCCAAAGCTGAGAACTGGCAGAAAGTGGAAAGTCCAAGAGGCTGTAAACAATGCCAAGAGAAACCTCAGCATCAAAGAAATAATTGGACACACGCAAACCAACAGACAGGGACTGGGAGCAACAAAAATGCAGTGGTGGTCCAAAGCCAAAGGGAAGGAAAAAAGAGACATGATCATACAGGAGTTGAAGGAAGAAGAAGATGTCAAAAGAGTGCAGAAGGCAGTCCAGCAAGGTCAACAGGGGCAATGGACAACATGGGACAGTGCACTCCAAAGAAGTCTCAGCTGGAACGATATGTGGCACATGGCTCCTCTAAGGATAAGCTTCCTCCTCAGATCTGTATATGACCTGCTCCCCTCGAATGCAAACTTAGTGAAATGGGGAAAGCAGACGACCCAGCATGTCCGCTCTGTCAGAAGAAACAAACAGTGGAACATGTCCTAAGCTCTTGCAAAGTAGCGCTAGCCCAAGGAAGGTATACATGGAGGCACAACCAAGTTCTGAAAGTGATCACAGATGTGGTTAGCGAAAAAACCATGACCCCAAACGCACCAATTGCTATGACAACGTTCTACAAAGCAGGAGGGAAACAGGTCTGGCCCGAAAGTGCTATGACAACCAGCACATTGCCAAAGGGTCTTCTGGATGGAGCAGTCGACTGGGAGTGTACAGCAGACCTCCCAGAGTGGAGAAATTACCCAGATGTCATCAGCAAGACAGGCATGAGACCAGACATCGCTCTCCACTCTGACTCCTCGAAACAAGTGATTCTGATAGAACTCACTGTGCCATACGAAAGCAGAATGGAAGAAGCACATATCTACAAGACCGAAAAATACGCCGGTCTTGCCAGCACCCTGAAGAAAGCAGG
>JAPXFY010000026.1:45096142-45118642 GCA_030674185.1 Monoplex corrugatus | reverse complement strand
TCCACGCACCAAGCTCAATACCTATGGTCCACGAGCCTTCTCTGTTTCTGGTCCACTCTCCTGGAACAAACTTCCTCTCTCAGTCCGTCAGCAACCTACTTTTGTCTCCTTCAAGTCCGCTCTCAAAACTCACCTTTTCTCCTCTGCATAAAATCCTAACCTCACTCAATCCCCCTCTGCAGCCTGTCTTCGCTCGGAGGGGAATCACTTTGTTTTAATATATAATTGTATATGATATGCTCTCTATAATTTTCCATTGCTTTTATTCTTGCTTTTATTGCTTTTATTCTTTCTCCCCATTTATAGCCATGCGCGCGTGTGTGTGTGTGTGTGTGTGTGTGTGTGTGTGTGTGTGTGTGTGCGTGTGTGTGCGTGCGTGCGTGCGTGCGTGCGTGCGTGCGTGCGTGTGTGCGTGCGTGTGTCTGTTTCAGCGCTTAGATTTGATTTTGTCGAGATTTTGCGCTATATAAATATTGTAATTATTATTATTATTAATTATTATTGTAAGATTAGACCTGTCCCACTACGCCCCGACCTACGCTATCGAAAAGTTAGATCTGTCCCACCACAACACCCTGCCCTACGCCATTGTAAGATTAGTTCTGTCTCACTACACCCTGTCCTATGCTATCGTAAGGTTAGATCTGTTCCAATACGCCTTGTCCTACGCTATCGCAAGATTAGATCTGTCCCACTACGCCCCGACCTACGCTGTCGTAAGGTTAGATCTGTCCCAACACAAAACCCTGCCCTACGCCATTGTAAGATTAGATATGTCTGACTATGCCCTGCCCTACATTATCGTAAGGTTACACCTGTCCCACTACACTCTGCCCTACATTATCGTGAGGTTACACCTGTCCCACTTACAACTCTGCCCTACATTATCGTGAGGTTACATCTGTCCCACCCACACTCTGCCCTACATTTATCGTAAGGTTACACACTCTGTCCACACTACACTCTGCCCTGCATTATCGTAAGGTTACACTGTCCCACTACACTCTGCCCTACTTATCGTAAGGTTACATCTGTCCCACCACACTCTGCCCTACGTTATCGTAAGGTTACACCTGTCCCACCACACTCTGCCCTACATTATCGTAGGTTACATCTGTCCCACACACTCTGCCCTACATTATCGTAAGGTTACACCTGTTCCCACCACACTCTGCCCTACATTATCGTAAGGTTACACTGTCCCACTACACTCTGCCCTACGTTATCGTAAGGTTACACCTGTCCCACACACTCTGCCCTACATTATCGTAAGGTTACACCTGTCCCACTACACTCTGCCCTACGTTATCGTGAGGTTACACCTGTCCCACTACACTCTGCCCTACGTTATCGTAAGTTACACCTGTCCCACTACACTCTGCCCTACGTTATCGTGAGGTTCCTGTCCACTACTCGCCTACTATCGTAAGTACACCGTCTCACTTGCTACTTTCGTAGGTCCCTGTACTGCTTGTAGTATCATAAGGTTAAATCTGTCTAACTAGTGGGACAGATCTAATCTTACGATAGCGTAGGGCATGGCGTATTGGGACAGGTGTAATTTGCAGAATGTAGTCAGACAGATCTAATCTTACAACAGCGTAGGGCAGGGCGTAGTCAGACAGGTATAACTTTATGATAGCGTAGGGCAGGCAGTAGTGAGACAGGTTTAACCTTAAGATAGAGTACAGCAGGGAATAGTGGCACAGATCTAATCCTACTATAGTGTAAGGCAGGGCGTAGTGGCACAGGTCTAATCCTACTGTAGTGTAGGGCAGGGCATAGTGGCAAGATCTAATCCTACTGTAGCGTAGGGCAGGGAGTAGTGGCACAGATCTAATCCTACTATAGCGTAGGGCAGGGAGTAGTGGCACAGATCTAATCCTACTATAGCGTAGGGCAGGGAGTAGTGGCACATATCTAATCCTACTATAGCGTAGGGCAGGGAGTAGTGGCACAGATCTAATCCTACTATAGCGTAGGGCAGGGAGTAGTGGCACAGATCTAATCCTACTATAGCGTAGGGCAGAGCGTAGTGGCACAGATCTAATCCTCTATAGCGTAGGGCAGGGCGTAGTGGCACAGATCTAATCCTACTATAGCGTAAGGCAGGGAATAGTGGCACAGATCTAACCTTACGATGGCGTAGGCCAGGGCGTAGTGGGACATATCTAATCTAACGATGTTTTCATTTATTTATATACAATAGTCTACCAAAAACACTACTCTTGCAGTTGCTTTTGCATCTTTTAAATAAATTATGGATTCATTTAGCTGAGTTTGTTGTTGTTGTTGGTTTTGTTTTGAATATAACAGGATCACTACTCTTGTAGTTGGTGTGGTAGTTGTTAAGTGACCTAATTATCTAATGTTTTAATCTGATTACAATTTGGCTACTGCTGTGGTAGTTATTGTGATGGCTCAAGGAGGTATGCGTTGAACAACGTATCTCCTGTTTGATCATAGTCTAAGTTGCCATGCTTGCGTATGCGTTGCTTACTTTTATATTTTCTTTTTGGCTAGGTTATTGCTACTTCTGTGAATAAAACTGATTTGTTTGTCAGCTGTTTATATTAGGTGTCAAAATCTGGTGTATTATATCTGTGTGGTGGCTGGGTAAGGTTTTTTGTTGCTGCTGCTGTTGTTGTTGTTTTTGTTGTTGTTGTTGAAGAAGAAGAAGAAGAAGAAGAAGAAGAAGAAGAAGAAGAAAAGAGAAGAAGAAGAGAAGAAGAAGAAAGAAGAAGAAGAAGAAGAAGAAGAAGAAGAAGAAGAAGAAGAAGAAGAGAAGAAGAAGAAGAAGAAGAAGAAGAAGAAGAAGAAGAAGAAGAAGAAGAAGAAGAGAAGAAGAAGAAGAAGAAGAAGAAGAGAAGAAGAGAAGAAAGAAGAAGAAGAAGAGAAGAAGAAGAAGAAGAAGAAGAAGAAAGAAGAAGAAGAAGAAGAAGAAGAAGAAGAAGAAGAAGAAGAGAAGAAGAAGAAGAAGAAGAAGAAGAAGAAGAAGAAAGAAGAAGAAGAAGAAGAAGAAGAAGAAGAAGAAGAAGAAGAAGAAGAAGAGAAGAAGAAGAGAAGAAGAAGAAGAAGAAAGAAGAGAAGAAGAAGAAGAAGAAGAAAGAAGAAAGAAAGAAAGAAAGAAAGAAAGAAAGAAAGAAAGAAAAAAGAAAGAAGAAAGAAAGAAAGAAAGAAGAAGAAGAAGAAGAAGAAATAAATGTTCACGAATATCATCTAACAATTACTAGAAAGTGAGGAATGCATGAAAATGCTTTTCGTGTCATGAAATCTGTGGCCCACTGTCTAGTAGTTGCAAGAAGATAGTACGTTACAAGAACACGTACCGTCACAAAGTAACTTGGTTTTCATTCAGTACTCTTCTCACATCTGACATGTTCATCTACACCATCAGCTTGACTTTGTTTCTTTTTTATATTTGTTCCTCTGTCCAGGTATCTTGAGCATCACACGTATTATTTATCTCACAGAGCATGGCAGTCACCTTCCTCTCCAGTGTTTGCTTAAGGCAAAGGTAAGGTTGTCGCATCGCTCTGAGGTCGTAAAGAAGTGAGGTGATAGAGATTGCTTAAGGCAAGGTAAGAAGGTAAGATGCACAGCTACACATGTCATTTACATGTAACCAAGATTTATTTCAGTGGTAGGCTGATAAAATACCAGTATAAAATATACACCAGGTAAAAGATATTCTAGGAAGGGCCTCAAGACCTGACCAATTCATGGGTTTATGTGCAGGGTTAAGGCTTGTGCCACGGTCACCATACACATAGCACCTGTGACGTTAGTGCGTATGGAATTCGTTTCGAGCGCGGAGACGTCATCTTAAGAAATTGAAACTGAAATTTAAAGCAAAGGCAAGGTTGTCGCACACCTCTCAGGTCGTAAGGGAGTAAGGTGATAGTTTGCTTAAGGCAAAGGTAAGGTTGTCGCACACCTCTGAGGTCGTAAGGGAGTAAGGTGATAGAGTTTGCTTAAGGCAAAGGTATGGTTGTCGCATAGCTCTGAGGTCGTAAAGAGTGAGGTAGTAGAGACCTCATTTTTTTTCTCAGGGCCTGTTTCCTGACCTTCGCTATTTTGTCTTGAACAGGTTAAGTTTCCATCACAGTTATATGAGCTGAAGACTGCTCTGCTCGCACAGAGGTGGTTTTTCCTTTTTCTGTTTTTATTTTAAGAGTTAGTGTTTGAGATTGGTAGGCGAGAACTTTATGCCATGAACTCTGGATCTGATATCTCGAATTTAGTTTCCTGCTTCAGCCCCAGCCCCAGCCCGCAACATTAAAAACTGACCTGTTCGCTGCCCATCTTAAATGTTTCCATTATTTTAGTAGTCTTTCATGGGTCCTTTCTCCCATCTTCCACCCCATCCCTACCCCCATTTCAAAACTTTGCTAGTGTATAGGGCTTGCCACAGGCTCAGAAACTCTACCACATAGCTGCTGGTAGATTTTAGTGGAGGGTACTGAATTAGAATTAGAGCACATGGTCACAACAGGAAAGCTGGAAGGAAAGAGAACACCAGGTAGACCCAGGGAGAAAAATATTGGACGGATTTACAGGGTGGCTGAGGACAGGGAGAGTGGAAGATGTGCTTGCAGCGACAAAGGATAGATGCATATGGAGGGCCATGATCGCCAACGCAGTGCCAGGGCACATGATGATGATGCACTGAATCCCTTCTTGATCAACTCCAAACTCCAAATGTTGACAGCTGTTCTCAAACAACACATCTTCCAGGCAGTATTTTTGTGACTTAGGGGCGTGGTCAGGATTCAGATCTGATACTTGCACGTCAAGGTGGGGGGTGACAATGGAACTGATGATATTGGCTTTTGTTTCAATAGGGATGTTAGTGTGTTTGACATGCCCTTTGGTCCACTGTACGTTTTCCTTGTTAATTAAAACTATTCAGTAGGAATGTTAGTGTGTTTGAGATGGCCTGTAATCCACTGTACGTTTTCCTTGTTAATTAAAACTATTCAGTAGGAATGTTAGTGTGTTTGAGATGGCCTTTGGTCCAATAAACGTTTTCCTTGTTAATTAAAACTATTCAGTAGGAATGCTAGTGTGTTTAGAATGCCTTTGATCCACTACACGTTTTCCTTGTCAATTAAAACTATTCAGTAGGGATGTTAGTGTGTTTGGAATAGCCTTTAGTCCACTACACGTTTTCTTTGTCAATCAAAGCTGTTCAGTAGGGATGTTAGTGTGTTTGGAATGGAACTGATGAGATTGGCTTTTGTTTCAGTAGGGACATTAGTGTGTTTGGAATGGCCTTTGGTCCACTGTACGTTTTCCTTGCTTATTAAAAATAAAGTTTATCTGACATGAAAAGATCAGGTTGCTCCATATGTGTCGGGTTTGAATTTGGCTGGGTTTGTGTTGAAAAATATAATGTTCATGATCCACAAATCATGATCCGCACACAGAATACGTAGTTGTTCACTGTTGTAATTACGCTGTATGTTGCTGTCACCATACGTGTTCTGGTGTGGTTCCAATGGTAACCTTTGACACACTAAGTGTCCCAGTGTAATGACCCTCTTCTTCGCCGAGGACAAAGCAAAAGATGTCTGTCAGACGCTCTTTTTTTCTCTCTGTTCCTCTAAGTTGGAGTCATTGCATGAAATTTGATTGATTGATTGATTGACTGACTGACTGACTGACTGACTGACTGACTGACTGATTGATTGATTGACTGATTGATTGACTGACTGACTGATTGATTGACTGATTGACTGATTGATTGATTTGATTGATTTGATTGATTGATTCGTTGGTTCAGTTTATACGTCGACACTCACCTCAGGTGATATGGCCGACGGGGATAACCATCCCAGGGAAGTGGGGGAAGGGGGGACTTACCTAATCCTATACTGACACACTACCAGAACAACAAGGATGTTAAGATGGGACAGTGAGAAGGCCAGTTTTAATGTAGCGCACCCGGAATTCGAACCCACAACCATTAGCATGTGAATCTGACGCTTAACCAACTGAGCTATTGGGACCAGCATAAAAATTTGAGATGCTCTGAATCTTTATGACTCGAATCTTGAGGATTTTTTTTCCAAACTCCGTTCCACATTGTTTATTACCGTGTCCGAGCGCAAAATGAATCCAGCTCCATGTACGGCTCCTGAGGTAACATCTACACCAATTCAAGTTAGGACATGACTTGCATGGATTTGTTTTGCCCCTGCTCCTGTCTTTCTGCTGTTGGAGATCTAGATGCTCGTCACAGATATTTCCCATCACTTCTTGTAGCTAATTACTACAGTTCTCTTCCTTTTAATTCGATTTACATTCCAAGCGCATGTTCTTTCTCATCGTCCTTTTTCTTTTTCTGGTCCATTTTTCGGTCCTGATCCATCCCTTTCTTTTTCCTTTTACTTTCTGTAGTGATTGCATGATAATAGTAATAATAATAATAATATAATTATAATAATATAATAATAATGATGATGATAATAATGATAACAATAATGATAATGATAATAATAATAATGATAATAATAATAATAGTAATACTACTGCTAATAATAATGATAGTAATAACAATAATAATCATAATCATAGTAAAAATGATAATAATAGTAATAATAATATAATAATAATAATAATAGTAATACATAATATAATAATATAATAATAATAATAGCAATATGATGATGATGATGATGATGATGATGATGATGATGATGATGATGATGATGATGAGATGGTGATGATGATGATGATGATTACAGCATTTATTCGGTGACAGATCTTGACAATTCAAAATCAAACTGCAGGACCACAACTGGATTGCTAGGCTAGGTCAGACCTAGCTTCACCAGAGCCCCGATAGCCAAACTATATCTAATTCCACGTCCAGGACGAAGACGAGAGAACAACTGGAGCAGACCCACCGAATATAGTAGTGCAAGATCTGCAACATCACATAGCATGAGCGAGTGTCCAGCCTTCATGTCTCGAAGAAGTGTGGCTCGCCAAGTACAAAGTGTGTACCCATCAGAATGCAAGTACAAAGTGTGTACCCATCATAATGTGAATACAAAGTGTGTACCCACCAAAATGCAAGTATAAAGTGTGTTACCACCATAATGCAAGTATAAAGTGTGTACCAACCATAATGCAAGTATAAAGTGTGTTACCACCATAATGCAAGTATAAAGTGTGTACCCACCATAATGCAAGTATAAAGTGTGTTACCACCATAATGCAAGTATAAAGTGTGTACCAACCATAATGCAAGTATAAAGTGTGTTACCACCATAATGCAAGTATAAAGTGTGTACCCACCATAATGCAATAAAAGTGTGTACCACCATAATGCAAGTATAAAGTGTGTACCACCATAATGCAAGTACAAAGTGTGTACCACCATATGCAGTACAAATGTGTACACCAAAATGCAAGTATAAAGTGTGTACCACCAAATGCAAGTACAAAGTGTGTAACCACCATAATGCAAGTACAAAGTGTGTACTCACCGTAATGCATGTACAAAATGTGTAACCACCAAAATGCAAGTATAAAGTGTGTACCCACCAAAATGCAAGTACAAAGTGTGTAACCACCATAATGCAAGTACAAAGTGTGTACTCACGTAATGCATGTACAAAGTGTGACCACCAAAATGCCAGCTTGGTTGGACAGGATACGTTCTCCATATGGAAGACAACAGCATCCAAAACATGAGAACTGAAGAACAATCCAAGCAAACCTGAAGGAGTGGAAGAACACAAACAATGGAGAGCTGAAGCAAGTATTCGTCGCCAGGGAAGATCTCCAAAACGATACACAGATTCTGTGAAGGCCAACCTCATCAGCTGTGACATCAACACCACCAACTTGTGAAGACATTGCCCGCAGAAAAGTAATCTGGTGACGAAGGTCACAATCGGATCTGAATGGCGCAGGACAGTTGCTATTCAACAGAAGAACGACCAGTAGAAGCAGAACCCAAGGCCTCAAGACGTCTTCCCATGATGTACCAGCGGAAGTAGAACCTAAGGCTGCAGGACGTCTTCCCATGAGGAACAGAGCGGAAGTAGAACTCAAGGCCTCAGGAGTCTTTCCATGAGGAACAGAGCGGAAGTAGAACTCAAGGCCGCAGAACATATTCCCATGAGGTACAGAGCGGAAGAAGAACCAAGGCCGCAGGAAGTTTTCCCATGAGGAACAGAGCGGAAGTAGAACCCTGGCCTCAGGACGTTTTTCCATGAGGAACAGAACGGAAGTAGAACCCAAGGCCGCAGGACGTCTTCCCATGGGGGACAGAGCGGTAGTAGAACCCAAGGCCACAGGAGTTCTTCACGTGAAGGACCAGCGAAAGAAGAACCCAAGGTCACAGGACGTCTTCCCATGGAGGAACAGAGTGGAAGTAGAACCCAAGACCGGAGGATGTCTTCACGCGAAGGACCGGCGAAAGTAGAACCTGAGGCCTAAGAACGTTTTCCCATGAGATACCAGCGGAAGTACAACCCAAGGCCTCAGGACATCTTCCCATGGGGGACAGAGGGGTAGTAGGACCCAAGACCACAGGACGTCTTCCCTGAGGGACCAACAGAAGTAGGATCAAAGGCCTCAAATCATCTTCCTATGAAGTACCAGCAGAAGCACAACCCAAGGCCTCAGGACATCTTCCCATGGGGGACAGAGGGGTAGTAGGACCCAAGGACACAGGACGTCTTCCCCTGAGGGACCAACAGAAGTAGGACCAAAGGCCTCAAGTCGTCTTCCTATGAGGTACCAGCAGAAGCACAACCCAAGGCCGCAGGACGTCTTCCCATGGGGAACAGAGCGGAAGTAGGACCCAAGGCCGCAGGACGTCTTCCCATGGGAAACAGAGCGGAAGTAGGACCCAAGGCCGCAGGACGTCTTCCCATGGGGAACAGAGCGGAAGTAGGACCCAAGGCCGCAGGACGTCTTCCCATGGGGAACAGAGCGGAAGCAGAATCTAAGGCCGCAGGACATCTTTCCATGGGGAACAGAGCGGAAGTAGAACCTAAGGCCGCAGGACGTCTTCCCACGCACTCAAACAGAACTTGTGCCTCCAGGATCGGTCATGCGTCCCACATGAAGACCCACACCAGGTGATAAGATGTTCAAGACTGTTCCGGCTGTTGAAGCAAAACAGCTGCTATTCAACAGAAGAGCGACCAGTCGAAGCAGACCCTAAGGCCGCAGGGCTTCTTCCCCTGAGGGACCAGAGGAAGCAGAACCTAAGGCCGCAGGGCTTCGTCCCCTGAGGGACCAGAGGAAGCAGAACCTAAGGCCGCAGGGCTTCTTCCCCTGAGGGACCAGAGGAAGCAGAACCTAAGGCCGCAGGGCTTCTTCCCTGAGGGACCAGAGGAAGCAGAACCTAAGACCGCAGGGCTTCTTCCCATGAGGGACCAGAGGAAGCAGAACCTAAGGCCGCAGGACTTCTTCCCCTGAGGTACCAGCAGAAGCAGAACCCAAAGGCTGCAGGACGTCTTCCCGTGAAGGACCAGTATAAGCAGAGCCCAAAGGCCTGAGGACCTCTTCCCATGAAGGACCAGCGGAAGTAGAACCTAAGGCTGCAGGACGTCTTCCTTGAGGTACCAGCAGAAGCAGAACCCTTGTCGCAGGACATCTTCCCACGCAGCTCAAACAGAAGAACTTGTGCCTCCAGGATCGGTCCTGTGTCCCACATGAGGACCCACACCAGGCGATAAGGTGGTCGAGTTGATACGGCTGTTGGAGACTGGTTGGTCTCTTTGCGTTCCACTGGGTGCAAAGAGCACTGGTCGACACACATACTGTGAGTTCATAGAGTTTTGATTGTTTGTTTGCATGCATGCTTGTTTGTTTGTTTGTCTGTCTGTCTGTCTGTCTGTCTGTCTATCTGTCTCTATGTTTGTTTGTTTGTTCATTCGTTCGTTCGTTCGTTTACATATCTGTCTGTCTGTCTGTTTGTGCACATTGATGGATGACAAGTGTGCATGTGTGTGTGTGTGTGTGTGTGTGCGTGTGTGTACGCGAGTGTGTGTGTGCGCGCGTGCGTATGCGTGTGCATGTATGTGTGTGTGTGTGTGTGATTGTGTGCGTGTGCGCTCGCGTGTGCGTGTGTGTATGTCAGTCGGATTTAGCTTCATACTCTGATTTTGACATATTTTTATCAAAATAAAAAAGAAGCTCGAAGATTTGTGTATGTGTGTGTGTTGTGTGTGTGTGTGTGTGTGTGTGTGGTGTGTGTGTGTGTGTGTGTGTGTGTGTGTGTGTGTGTGTGTGTGTGTGTGTGTGTGTGTGTGTGTGTGTGTGTGTGTTCGTTTTTCGTTCTTTGATTTAACGTCTTTTCACTATAAGTGATATTAGACGGGGGAGGAGGAGGGAGGGGGGAATAAAAAAAATGAACAAAATAAAATGTAGAACGATAGTTGGACGGGTTGGATTTGGGCAGAGGGAAGACAGAGGAAAAAGATATTAGTAGGTGGGAGAACAGTAAAATGGAACGAGAACTTAATACTAACAATTAACTTCAACAACGTGAAGGGAAATTGTAACACTAAAACACAAACCGAATAAAATTAAAGTAATGCGTTAACAGGACTGTGAACTAATAATTCTGAAATTCTAACTAACAAAGATTGATCTGATGTAATTTTTTGGAAATGATTTTCAGAATACTTTTCTTGAGTAAACATTTTCGGTAAAAAAGAACGTAGCATTTTGCAGTAGAATAAACAGTGAAACAGTGTGAACTGTTCACCGCAAATACATATGACATTTTTACAATATTTTGTTTTCAATGCGTTTAGCTGAATACGAAACAGTAACAATCGATCTCAAATGATACATGGAAGAATACTGCAATTTTTTACATACATTTTGAACGGTAAGTTTTACCATTTGTTGTGACACAAACTGTTCATTTCAATGTTCATGAAATCGAGTCCATGAGGCTGATTCGAGCGAGTTGCAAGCTTCTTTTACGGAGGTATGAACATGTAATTCTATAGCATTATCAGAATTCTGGGCGCCTTGCTTAGCTGCTCTGTCAACTACTTCGTTGCCATGAAGACCAACGTGAGAAAGCACCCAGCATAAACTGATATCTGTACCTTTGACCCTTAAACGATGTACAAGATGATTTGCCTCAGTAATTAAATCAGGTCTTGTGTTGGCATCAAAAGACCGTAAGGCATATAATACAGATTTTGAGTCAACAAAGAGAACTACTTTGAAAGACATGGGTTTAAGATTTACTAGATAATGCAATGCTTGATTAATAGCGACTAATTCCGCTGTAAAGATAGATATGTTTGCCCCAACGAAAAATGACTTTTTTATTTTAAATTTTGGAACATAAAATGCTGCTCCAACACATTTATTTTCTAAGACTGATCCATCGGTAAAAATGTGAAGGTGGGTGTAATGTGTGTGTGTGTGTGTGTGTGTGTGTGTGTGTGTGTGTGTGTGTGTATGTGTGTGTGTGTGTGTATATGTGTGTGCGTGTGTATGTGTGTGCGTGCGTGTGTGTGTGTGCGTGCGTGTGTGTGTGTGTGTGTGTTTGTGTGTGTGTGTGTGTGTGTGTGTGTGTGTGTGTGTGTGTGTGTGTGTGTGTGTGTGTGTGTGTGAGTGTGTGTATCATCTGAGAGAGTGAATGCGACTGAACTGATTGCTGAGGGAGTGGGTGGGACCATCATCAGAGTTGTCGGCGTTAGGGTCACCATAGTCATTATCGCCAATCTGAATACCATGATTCAGGACAAGGAAAAGATGGATGTCTCCAGTAAAATGGCTTAACAAAACTAGGGGCTAGCTTCACTGTGAAGCACAAGCTGCAGCTTGCCTAGCCCTTTTTTTGGTTAGCTTGTTGAATACATACACTGCAACAAACAACAACAACAATAACAATAACAACAACAACAACAAGAACGAAACCCTGACAAATCCTCCCCTCTTCACGCCACACACAACAACAACAACAATAACAACAATAACAACAACACCAACAACGACGACGACAACAAAAACAACAACAGCAACAACAATAACAATGACAACAACAACCACCAAACCCCAAACAAATCCTCTCCTCCCACCGCTGCACACAACAACAACAACAGCAGCAGCAGTGACAACAACAACAACAGCAACAGTTTCATAAACTTCGTCAAGAAGAATTATCACTGACATGTGCATGATATTGTCCATTAAACCGAAATCAAAATGAGTTTACACAAAGCAAAATGATAAATGAGCCAATACATAATATAATTTACATGCCATCTTCCTTGCAGGGTAGTTGATGAGACAGCCTAAGTCTTCTATAAAAATCTGGCCCTTTTATTTTTGTATCTGTACTGCTGTCTTTGGAAGTGCCTACGTCTTAGACATCCCATGCAATACATATCAAGGAATTTCATGAATCTAATTTTAAGGATGACAAAAAGCAGTTTGATTCGTGTATCCTTAAAAGTAAGAATATCTTTAGAGACAGCCACTCCATTGATAGTTTGTGTGGTCGTTATCACCATCCACCACTCTCGCTCAGCACATCTAACAGTTCTTCACAGTACTGAATGGAAGGAATATCAAATATGCCATCAAATAGTTCTAGGAAAGGGCCTTAGCTGGCAGAAATCTCATGGCCATCAAATGAAACTGCAGCTGGAAAACTGTTAAAAAATACAGACGTGCCACTTTGTTCATTTTCGATTTCTCGTTTCCAGCATGTGAAGATTTCAATACACTTTTGAACACGTAATTCATCTCCTAACAAGTGTAATCATTTCACAGAATTTCTTCAGTTTCACCTGCTACTTGAACAAAGAGGGGATCGCTGAGTTACCACATATAATGTACTTACGATTTGTCTGTGTGTCTCTGTTTTTCGAAGCTACATGAGATTCACTGGAATGCAAGTGTGTTCACTCTCTGATATTGATATCCCTTTTTTTTCATTGATCCTCCCGCCTTACTGACTCCTGGCATTGTAGCTTGCACGGTGATGGTCTTGGCAATGCCTGACGATATGGTGGTATGACGATGCCATTTCAATTTCCGGTTTTTTGTTTTGCTTTGTGTTTGTTATGTTTTGTGTTGTCTTGTTTTGTGATGTTTTGTTTTGTTTATTTTGTTTTCGTAACATTACTCAGAAGATCATTATTGGGTTTTTTCCGATGATTGTGGGATCCTACGAAGCTAGTTCTCATTATGAAACACTCAGACATTTCAGTTTCCGTTCATTTTTGTTTTGTTTTGTTTTGTCTTTGTTTTGTTTTGTTTTGCTTTTGGTTTTTTTGGGTTTTTTTTTTTTGGGGGGGGGGGTGTTGTCGTTTTCTTGTTTTGTTTTGTTTTGTGTTTTGTTGGTTTTTATTTTTCGTTTTGTTTTCATGACATTACTGAGATCATCATCGGTTCTAATGAATGTGGGTTCCTACGAAGTAAGTCCTCATTATGACGTGCTCAGAATAGAAACTGTCTAAGAAGTTCTGATAGCACTTCGTTTCTATGGTTTGCCTTATTTTCCTGCACGTCTGCTGTGAGAGTCGAGCGTACACGAAAATTGACACAATAAAAGTGTTCGTCTCAATTTAGTATGAAAAAAAAGTAGGGGGGGGGGGAGCACATTTTTTCTCATTCCAGATAGCAGTGAGTCGCGTAATCACTGCCGTTGATATCTTCACAGAACCTTCTGGTTTTGATTCTTCATTTGAGATTATTGTTCTCAAGATTTTAAAGCTGGAAACTGCCTTTAGCTTCTTTCAGTGAAGTGTGATGACAACATTGATTCCATTGTGGCTGTTCGTCGTCAGCTCCGTTTTGACTAATTTCCGTGATGTAACTTCTTGTAGTTGATGTGCGTTCAACCAGTTAGGTGGGTTCTTATTCTTCCTGAGCCAACCTATCAATTTTTCGTTGGCAAAAGAAAGCTTGCTGATTACTCTGCCGGCTACATTTGCTGTTTCTTCACAATCTCCTAATGCGTCAGTCGTAATACGTTCCAGAAACATGATGAAGATGGAAGGTGAGATCGTTGCTCTGAACCAGTATCCACAAAGCCACCATTGAAGACTGCACTGGTGGTCTGTTCTATAAGCATTCAGTGACTTGTGCAAAATTAGGACAGACGCTGTTCTTCCTCAGGTTGTCCTTATAGTTGCATGGCCAAACCTTGTCGATGACTTGTGCAAAGTTAGGACAAACGCTGTTCTTCCTCAGGTTGTCCTTATAGTTGCATGGCTGAACCTTGTCGATGACGTTCTTGAAGTCCTCAAAGACGTGGTAGACGTGCTTCAGGTGCTGCAGGTATTTCTTGCAGAAGATTCTCAGATTGACGATGTGCTCTCTGCTGGTTCTATAAGCCTGCCTGCCTGCCTTTATTTATTTTATTTATTTATTTATTTATTTATTTTGCACTGATCTCTTTAGGCTGGGATCTGAATATGTGTAATTTTGCCTTCAGCATGAGTTTGCTGGGGAGCTAATGAGGCATGTGGTGCGACAGTTTTGGCGTAGCTTAAAGTTTCCATTCTTTGGAAAGGTGTTCTCCAGGAGCTGTGATCATGATGCTGAACCATTCTCTTGTCTGTCCATGTTGTTGCTGGGTGGAACGCAGACAGTTCCCTACAGACGGGTCTTCTGTGATTTTGTAGTTGTAACACTTGGCATGGTACTTTGTATATTTCTTAATGATGTCTGTCTCATCAGTGAGGTATTTCCCATTTTTGTTGTGGGTTGTGGAGACTTTGTGTCGTGTTGACAGCTGTTAGAATTTTCACAGTCTGATATGTCTTTTGCTGTTGTTTCAGTTTCATTGGGTAGTATATCGTACACCGAAAAAAAAAGCCCAAAGAAGAAGTTACGGCTAATATTTAACTTTCATCAAGACAGATACTCACCACCTTCTGAAGCTGTTTCTCAGTTCACTTTTTCACTGGGAAGGAGAAAGAGAGGAAGGGAGAGAATGAGAGAGAGAAGGAGGAAGACAAAGAAAGTAGGGGTAGAGGGGGGAGAGGGAGGCGGGGGAGGAGAAAGACAAAAAAAAAAGAGAAGAAAAACGAGGGGAGCAATATGTCATGTTGTCATCCAGTTATTGATATCTTTAAAAACAAAGAGTCTCAGAAATCGAACATGTAGGCAGGATTTTCTCTTTCGGTATCAATTTCTTGCTTAGAAAAAAGAACAGCAAATTGCCAGGGGCAGTTCTGTTGTTACAGTGGGACCGTTTTCACGTGCAAAGTGCAAGCTGCGCATAGTAGCTGGGTTTATCAGCTCATCAAAATGTGAATACAAAAACTCATGTATAAATAAACACATGTCAAGGGCTCTAAATAGTACTTAATGTCAGAGTAATCTCTCTTTCTCTCTCTCTCTCTCTCTCTCTCTCTCTCTCTCTCTCTCTCTCTCTCTCGCTCGCTCGCTCGCTTGCTGTCTCTCAATCAATCAATCAATCATTCAACCAACCAACCAAAACACACACAGTCACGCGAACTCACATAATCAAACTCTCTCTCTCTCTCTCTCACTCACTCTCTCTCTCTCTCGCTCTCTTTCTCTCTCTCTCTCTCTCTCTCTCTCTTCACACACACACACACACTCTCTCTCTCTCTCTCAATGGATGTCCCATGTGAAATAGGGATGCTGTCCCCAGGAACAGTGGAACAGTGTGTTATTGTAGAGTCACCCACTCTGTTGTTGCTTTTTTTTTGCTGTTGTTGTTGTTGTTTTGGTGGTGGTGGTGGCGGTGGTGGTGGTGGTGGTAGTGGTAGTGGTGGTGGTGGGTGTGTGTGTGTGCATGTGCGTGTGTGTGCATGTGTGCGTGCGTGTGTGTGTGTGTCTGTGTGTGTGTGTGTCTGCGTGTGCGTACGTGTGTGTGAATGTTTACCTAGTATGAAAGTGGATTTTTTTTTCTGCATGATTTTGCCAGGGACAACTTCTTTGTTGCCAGTGGGATCTTTTATTTGGACTGAGTGGCCGTTACACGTGGGATTTCAGTTTATTACCTCATCTCAAAGATCAACACCTTGACCAGTACTTTAGATTTAATGGAGGGGGGGGGGGGCAGTCACTGTCCTGTCCATGATTCGAACCCACGTTTCTGACATCTTAGGTGGGTGCTTTAACCACTAGGACCCATCTTCTACGTTTCGCAATAATGAAATACAAGGATTGACCATATGTCTGTTTATTTTGTAGCCGTATGCGACTAGTGTAACCGGAAGTTGGGCGCGTAGCAGACAGCTTTTTTTAGAACGACCTTGACCTTAGTTACTTCCCCTGGTTAAATGATTAATTAAGTATTAACAACAACAAAAAAATCATATCAATTCATACACAGGAGGAGCATTGTGGACATCTGATAACATACAACCTATAGAACATATGTAACAATATTTCATACACTGGAGGCTTCAAAGTGAACATCAAAATTTAAAACATGTCATAAAGATGTATTTGTTCGCTATTGAAAAAGAAAGAACAACAGTGGCTTATAGTTATTTCAATGAGCATTAATTATGGATAAGTGAAAGTCTATTCTGGCATTATACTGTTCAATTTTGATTCTTGTATTTAGTAGTCTTTGGAAAGTAGGTATATTTGGAACACATGTCAATCCTGCGTTAATAGATAAATGATTTTGCAAGCATTAATAATCAGACCAACTATTCTGTTTTTACAGTTTGATCAATACCAAACAATACACGGTTCCGCGTGATTTTCGCATTTTTCATTGATTAAATGTTCTATCAAGTTCCAAAAGTTACGAACACTGTAGTAGTTCCACAGGAAGTGTTCAACAGTCACTTGTACTATAACACCGTGTATTATTTGTCGTACATGCTATATCCATTGCATTTATACTGATATTGGTTTCAATAATCCGATGAACTATTTTCAGTTGCAACCATTTTTGTTTTTACGTCATTTAATTTTTGAATTTTTAGAAATGTATTTTCTAACGAAATATTAACGTTTAATTTCCCTGACAACTTTAGGCTACGTAGGATGCACAGAAAAATTATTTGGGACACAGGAAAGGAATCTGATTTCAAGGAAATGTTTGTACACGAGACATGATGAAAAAGTAATATGCAACATTTTTTAAGCCAACAATGATATCAGTATTGCCTGAACCACTTTCGTACACTGTATAAAGTTATCTAGGCAGTGCATGATAAAGAAATGTCACAAATGTGATTAGTAAAGATATGAATGGCTTGAGAAGGACTGTAGAACAACAAAAATAACAAATAGAAAGAAATTTAATTATTCTAAAAGGGTGAACAAGATGACTACGGCTGAAAGGAGCAGACCTTGTAAAATGAAAGTCAACAGACTAATTCTACTGTTATTGTTGTTTAAAGCCCAGCCGACTGCATAGAGCCATGTCAGGGCTAGAACCACGTCAAAACATACACAACTTCAACAACAGAAAAAAAAGGAAAAGATTAAGTACACATATATCTCAATGCATTTGCGCACATAATCTCAGGACATGCCCCTGGCGTTGACCACTCCGTCCAATTTATCGAACAGGGGATTTAAAAACATACATGAGTACAAATTTAAGCATAACTAAGGACACCAAACATATATAAAAACAAGCAAAAATTACGTAAAATTGCTTCCGCATATCTCACCTCCCGAGAACCAAAAATGCACTTAATACATGTACCTGATTATCAATCCTAAGAAAAAGTATGTAAGACTTTATCGAACACATGCAGGTGAATGGACCAGCAAGGCAGAAAATGATAGGAAGAAATGACAGAAAGCAAAAGAGGAAGAAAGAAACAAAGGGAGTGACAGACAAGGGGAAATTTCTAGCCCAGAATTTCCAGAAGGTGGGGATACTATTTATACTAAAAGAGCCCCCGGCATCCCCACGGGGGGAACAGACTACTTGAAAAGAGAAAAGTAGAAATAAATATCACTACAAAAGAAGAAATAATTCTCTTTTGTTGTTTGGAGCCTAATAAAGCAAGAACATCACCATTGGTAGATAAATTGCCATACACCTAGGGAGAAGAGTGGCAGAATGGTTCAGACGTTCGCCTGCCAGTAACTAAACTCGAGGTTCCAGAGTTCGCTCCCCGTAGAAGCCTTGACTTTTCTCCTCAGTTTGATCGGAAAATCGAACTGAACGTCTATTCCTTCGGAAGGGGACGATAAATGAGTCGGACCGTGTGCCTTCTGGCTGCGCATGGGAAAGATCCCACGGCAGTTGAAAATCGTGAAGAGCATAGCATTGCCCGGCTGCCTTGGGTATAAAACATTGGAGAGATAGGTTGATTTCCCAGGTCCCACCCCTTGAAGACGAATTAACCTTCTTGTCTTTCTGAAGTCTTGGTGAAAAGAAATGTGAATATCAATGTGAACGTGAAGCGAGGAAGAGGGGATGGACTCCGCCCTTGTGGTGCTAGCCCCTGGAAAAGTTGAGGTCTCTACCACCTCACTCCCCTACAACCCCAGAGTTGTGGAACTATGTAGGTAGGTCCTCAGGACCTGGCCAGCTCTTGTGTTTATGTGCAGGCGTAAGACTTGTGCCGTGATCATTCTGGGTCTTCTCCATCACATGGCACCTGTGACGTGAGTGCATATGGAATTCATTCCGAACGCAGAGACGTCATCTTGAGAAACTGAAACTGAAACTGAAACAACACCTGCAGTACTTCCCTTTTATCAGGATTCCCTGATCCTTTCTCCACCATGTCTGTGGCGAACTTGTGTACTGTGTCCAAGACTGTGACCAGTGCTTTGGACAAAATCACTTGCACATTGAACATTGTCTTGTGTCTGGGTTTTCTAGTGTTGTTTGTATGGTATTTCTTTCTGGGTTCTTCGTTCAGGCGAGGGGTTCTTATTTCTTGGCAATTTACACTGGATCAAAATAGACTGCACAATAAATAGTGAGAATGTGACTTAAAAACATTCTTAAAATAAATGAGGTTATGATAAGTAAAATTTCGTATTCCTTCAGTGTAACATCCGTTCTCCCGAATGATGGATTCTCCTCTGTTCGGAAGATCCAAAATGCCCGTTGTAAGGTAACTACAGTTGATATGTTGTATCTACTTGGTTATCTCCATTTCCAAGTCATCCAAGTCAGGCCAGTTTTTAACATTGCGGGTGGTTTTTCTTTTCATAGAGCTGTAGACTCAAGATCTGATATCTCAAGTTCAATCCCAACCCGTAATGTTAAAACTGGCCTGTTCGCTGCCCATCTTAATGTTTCCATTTTTCTGGTGGTGTCAGCTTAGTATTTTATAGATCCCTTCTTCATCGTCCCCATTTCAAGACCTTACCAGTGCGTAGAGTTTTGCGCAGGCTCAAGGTGTTTGCCAGATAATTCGCTAGCTGAGTTGGGTCGTGCGCATACGGAATTGCCTGAACTTGATGAATCCCTCTTGAACAAACTCCAAAGTCTAAAGTCCAAGTCGTAGATACATACACCACAAGAGGGGTTCTTTCAACTGAGGAATAGATCGTGCGTGCCTGCGTGTGTGTCTGCTTCAGCGCTTAGATTTGATTTTATCAAGATTTTGCGCTATATAAATATTGTAATTATTATTATTATTATTAACTGAGGAATAGATCAAAGTCTGGGGGACTCGAACCTGGAGAGTAGATGGGGTATGGGGTGTGTATTCCATTGATATGGTAATATCTCTCTCCACTTTGTGATAGGATGTGTTGTCATGAAATATCAATGGCGAATCATTGCAATAGTGTTTTGGGCGTCGTATTCACATGCTTATGGTAGTGGGTTCGAATCCCAGGGTGCGCTACATTAAAACTGGTCTTCTCACTGTCCCATCTTAACATCATTGTTGTTCTGGTGGTGTCGGTATAGGATTAGATAAGTCCCTCAATTAAAATTGGCCTTCTCATTGTCCCATCTTAACTTCATTGTTGTTCTGGTTGTGTCAGTATAGGATTAGATTGGCGTATTCTCCCTTCCCCCACTTCCCTGGGATGTTTATCCCCATCGGCCATATCACCTGAGGTGGGCGCCGACGTAAAAACTGAACCAAATCAATCAATCAATAGTGTTTTGCATTTCTGTCGGATTGCAGGTCTAAGTATTTTTATCAGAACCATCCTGCAGTGGTCTTGATTAACAAGTTTGTCCCAGTGGAATGCAATGTGCTGTCAACACACCCTTGCTTTTTTCGACTGGAAGCACCTTGGAGAGGTGAGAGAGTGCCCCTCTGACGATTGTTTCTGTAATTCAGGGGCGTTGTTACTGACAGGTTTTGTCACTGGCAGCTATCTGATTTAAAAACAGCTGTCACCCTCATTTTTGTATCTGTTTAAGGAACGATAGTTTACTATCAGCTGACTGCATTCTGAACAATAATTTCATATTTTACATATTTTCCTTTTATAGTTGTTATTGTTTTATGTGCAACTTGCTTGTGCTGTCCTAGTTTGTATGTTGTGTAAACTATATTCATTACCTAGTTCTTGTCTATGGCCATATGATTGAATTGTTTGTGTTTTGAGTCTTTACTCCCCGTTATATATCAAACAACAGTTGCCCATAAATCATGACTTCCGAATTATATTATTTGAGATTTCAATCTTTACTCCTTTTTATATGTCAGACCGAATTATATTAGGAACCAGAAAAAAAGCATGAAAAAAAAAGAATCAGAACGCGTGTTTAATCCACCCAGACAAGACAGGTGCAAATCTTTGGCCAAGTGGCCTTTATCAGGCATATGATCACAAACGCACAAACACGAGATACAAAAATTAGTTGGCCAAAAACTTGTGAATGTCTTGTCTGGTTGTATTAAATCGCGTTCTGATTCTTGTTTCGTGTTTTTTTAATTTTTTTTCTAGTTCCTGTTTGAACTCAGGCAGTCACACCTGTTTTGGATTTCGATTTATATTATTTGAGATTTCAATTTTACTCCTCTTTACATGTCAGATAACAGTTCCCCAGACATCATGAATGCTGCTGACATAAATGACGTTTGGTTTCTTGTCTGAATTTGCTGCCACTCAAAAGATACAAGAAAAAGTTTACAGAGCTATTACTGAGCCACACCAATGGACATAAAGTATCCAGTAAAGTAATCACACTGTTGTCCACATCAGACAGATTTTGACTTGTGTTGATATATATGATGAAGACACAAATGGGTAACGTTAGCAATAAGAACGCTGTTGATGTCAGTACTAGCGTTACTGTCATAGAAGAGACCTTGCTCGTTGACGACGATGTCTGGTGCGAAGCATTCCCTTTTATTTTACCGAAAATTTGTGTGGATCTGATCACTTGGACTATCAGCACAGAATTCCCTACAATCAAGGACAGAAACGGAATCAGCGATGCCACGCAAAGGTCGAACCACAATAATATACGTACTATATACACATATTCTTCTTTAGGTTCACACACAGCATATTCTGAGAATTCGCCGTACGTGAACAGAAAGTGCAGATTAGCTCCAGTTGCAATGATCACTATGGCAGCACTGATAAGCTTTCCTCTCCTCACAGTGCACAAAACCCCAACACGATGAGGTACGACCACTGATGTCACTCGTTGATACGTCATTGCGACCAGAGACCACGCTGACATCAGGGAGCACGTGTACCACACGAACACAAGACTTCCACAGAAAAAATCGTGAGGCCGAGTGAACACCATCTGCACCCACACCCAGAATACAAAAGTGACCAAGTTACACAGGTCAGACACAGCCAGGGCAGTGAAGTAATAAGACAAACAGGCAGTGGACTGTGAAGCCCGCATCCCACGCATCACCACCATTATCATCACGTTGCCAAAAGTCCCACAGACCAGAAGCACAGGAGGCACTACCAGCCACAACACGGCATTGACGTCATCGAAAGAAGTAAACGAACCAACATTTTTCCCAATATCATTCGTTGCATTTGGCCATACTGGGGAGTAAAAAGGAAAATTCCGTTTCGTCCAGTTCATCTATTATTAATGATAGGTACAAAGATATAAAACCATATTCTGAACGCAGTACAAGCGTGAATGAATGAGAATAGTGTTCTTAAAGTGTGAGTCATTAAACAGAAGAAAGTTTGTGGTTTAAATAACAATTTGAGCTTTACTTCAAAGGGTTCGTCTGTAGATGTTCATGACTTTCCTTACAGCGAAATAGAGCAGACTAAATACACATTAGTCAGGGAATTAATTAAGCATTAGATGCCAGTGATTTATTAAAATAGATGTTCTTGCATTGTGTGCGTGTGCGCGCAAGTGTGTGTGTGTGAGAGAGAGAGAGAAAGAGAGAGAGAGAGAGAGTGTGTGTGTGTGTGTGTGTGTGTGTGTGTGTGTGTGTGTGTGTGTGTGTGTGTGTGTGTGTGTGTGTGTGTGTGTGTGTGTGTGTGTTTGGATTGATTAATTATTATTTTTGTGTATTTTGTCATAGTCATTTTAAAGGTTCTGATGTTTGTGTTAGTCTCTGTTGCAGCATGTTTGTCGGTTTGTTTAGATACACTCTTTCTATATTTTTGTTTTTCTGTTTTCTTTAT
>JAPXFY010000026.1:45091142-45093642 GCA_030674185.1 Monoplex corrugatus | reverse complement strand
GCTTGCTTGCTTGCTTGTTTGTTTGCTTGCTTGCTTGCTTGCTTGCTTGCCTGCTTGCTTGGCTGGCTGGCTGGTTGGTTGGTTGGTTGGTTGGTTGGTTAGTTGGTCGGTTGGTCGGTTGGTTGGTTGGTTGGTTGGTTGGTTGGTTGGTTGGTTGGTTGGTTAGTTGGTCAGTTGGTTGGTTGGTTGGTTGGCTGGCTGGGTGGGTGGGTGAATGGGTGGATGGGTGGGTGGATGGCTGGCTGCTTGGTTGCTTGGTTGGTTGGTTGATTGGTTGGTTGGTTGGTCATTTGCTTGCTTGCTTGCTTGCTGCTTGCTTGCTTGCTACCTTGTTTGCTTCCTTGCTTGCTTGCTTGGTTAGTTTGTTGGTTAGTTGGTGGAAGGGTGGGTGGGTGGATGTTTTTTGTTTTTTTTTGTTTTTTTTGTTTTGTTTGTTTGTTTGTTTTTTGTTTTGGACAAATCCGTTCTGTCTCTGTTTCAGTTTCTATTTTCTTAGCAAAGTGCAACTCTCAGAAAGAAAAATTAAAACCTTACCGATATAAGCAACAAACAATCGAATCTCATTTGTTTGACGTATGTGTCATGAAATATGTAGCACATCACTTGATCAACACCAAGAAGTTCTGTATTTCTCAGGCCTGGTTGACGTCAGAACGTGAAGATTATGAAAGTGAGTCTTGTCAAGCAATATCAATACGAAATGGAAATAATACCATCTTCGTTATCATCCCTGTTCTCATCATCATAGTCATCATCATCATCATGTGCCCTGACGCTTGTTGTTGGCGATCATGGATCTCCCTAGCATATGAGAAAATACACACAGCAGTTAGTTATTGAGTGAGGTAGAGGACATGGGTACACAACTCATACAGATGTCCTCAAATAAAACTGAGGTATGTTAACATTTTGATCCCCACCGACTGCTCAGATATATCAGAAAGTCTGTACCTGCTACGTTTTTCATACACGTGTATGTCCATAAGTACAAGCTTGAAGAAGGGAACTGATCTCCAAATAAACAGTTATCGACCAACAAAATGTCAACGGCAATGGTTGATGAGACATATAGCCGAACCAACATTTTGTCTAAACGATAAAATGTCGAACAGCTTACAACTCAAAATAACTGAAAAAATGTTTTAAAAGCAACAAAATAAAAAACAAACAAGCACGCAAAAACAGAAAAACAACAGTCAGCATACATACTGACTAAACAGTCCAAACGTCACTGTCTGTTTTCCACAATGAGTTCAAAAAGTGTAGTTTAGTCTCTCAATGAGAAAACAGAAAGCAAAAAAACAAAAAAAACATGATCGTCATCTTCTTTAATGGACTGTTTCCTGTTACCAAGGAGATTTTTTTACATCTTATTCCTGTTGCTGAGGAGATTTTTCAACGTGATTCCTGTTGATAAGAAGGTTGTTTTTTTTCAATTCTCACTTTCCAAATTTGATAGCCAATTTCTCAAAATACCTACCCCACAGTTTCCTCCTTAAACTGGCTGTGTGTTGTGTTATGACCAAAAACATCTGTGAATTGACAGAGAACACGTAATATTTTTCAGTAACGATAAAATTTGCCGAATAGAAACATTTATTAGACTTACAACAGACACCTTCTTTCCTCTTTCTCTCTCTCTCTCTTTCTCTCTCTCTCTCTCTCTCAGTCACTCTCTCTCCCACTCACTCGATCAACCAATGAATCAATCAACCATTGATCGATTGAGTGAGTAAGTGAGTGAGTGAATGAGTGAGTGAGAGAATAAGTGAGTGAGTGAGTGAGTGAGTGAGTGAGTGAGTGAGTGAGTGAGTGAGTGAGTGAGTGAGTGAGTGAGTGAGTGAGTGACAGGGAAAAAAACCACGAACATCAAGTGGTTGTTTAAAATCTAAAGATGGTAGGCTTATCATAAAAAAGACAAAATAATAGATAGATGGGGAGAGTACATTAAAGAACTTTTTGAAGATGACAGAAACGAAGAACACAATATAAGAAAGAATGTTGAAGGACCACCCATAATGAAAGATGGACCACCCATAATGAAAGATGAAGTTAGAGCTGCATTGAAAAAGATGAAACCAGGAAAAGCCCCAGGACCAGACAATATTACTACAGAGATGATTGAAGCCCTGAAGGAATTTGGTATTGATAAGATAAAGTCCTCCTGAATGAAATTTATGACACTGGAAAAATACCCAAAGATATGTCAAAATCAATTTTCATTGCTGTTCCAAAGAAAAGAGGGGCTATGTAATGCGAACTCTATCGCACAATCAACTTGATGAGCCATGTAACAAAAATTCTGTCAAGAATAATCATGATGAAGACAAGGAATAGAATCAAAAGAGAAATAGCAGAAGAACAGTGTAGATTTGTCAAATGGAATCTTAATGCCATGTACATCCCAAGAAATATCATAGCAAGGTCAATCGTGTTGAAAAAGGATTTATGTTTATGCTTTGTTGATTATACCAAGGATTTTGATTGGGTAAGACATGAA
>JAPXFY010000026.1:45083779-45088779 GCA_030674185.1 Monoplex corrugatus | reverse complement strand
TATATGTTTTGGTGTCCTTATGTATGCTTATATTTGTATTCAGGTGTGTTTTTTAAATCTCCCCTGTGCAATAAATTGGACGGAATGGTCCAACGCCGGGGGCATGTCCTTAGATTATGTGCGCGAATGCATTGATATGTGTACTTAATTTTCTTTTCTTTTTTTTCCTGTTGAAGTTTTGTGTGTTTTGAAGCGGTTATAGCCCTGATATGGCTCTGCGCAGTCGGCTGGGCTTTAAACAACAATAAAAGAAAAAGAAAAGCCACCCTGCAAGTCTGTCCAGTACTGTCTTCCCGAGTCTACCTGGTGCTCTCTTTCCCTCCAGCTTTTCGTTCTTGTTTACTCATCATCATCATCAGGTGCCCTGCCGCTTGGCGTTGGCGACCATGGACTTCCAACCATCTCTATCTCTCGTTGCCCCCAGCATCTCCCCCACCCTCCTCATCCCCAGCCACTCTGCAAGTCCGTCCAGCATTCTCTCCCTGGGTCTACCTGGTGCTCTCTTTCCCTCCAGCTTTCCCGTTGTGACCAGGTGCTCCAACCCCCCCCCCCCCTTCCTCATAAAATGGCCTATACATGTTGCTTGTCTTTTCCTAATCTTCTTTATGAGTGATCTTCTTGTATCTGCCTCCATCAAGACTGTCTCGTTTGTTTTCTTTGCTGTCCATGGAACTCTCAACATTCTTCTGAGAAACCACATCTCGGCTGCCTCAATCTTGTTCTGGCTTTGCTTGCTGACTGTCCACGCCTCACATCCGTACAACAGTGTTGGTTCTATATAACATTCAAGGACTCTCTTTCTGATGTTAATTGATAGACATTTGTTGGTAAGAATGCTTGTCATCTTCTTGAATGCTCTTTTGGCTTGGCCGATTCTGCCAGCTATTTCCGATGTGCATCTGCCGTCTGATGAAATGACCGTTCCCAGGTATTTGAACTTATTAACCTGTGTCAAGGTTGTGCCATTTGCTGTTATTTTGCATGAGGGGATTTCATGTTTTTTACTGATCACCATGACTTCAGTCTTCCTGTTTTTTAGTTCCAACCCCTTACTTTTGCTTTCTATTTCTAGTATATTCACAAGGTTTTGTAGGTCCCTTTCATTTTCTGCAATTAGCACGGTGTCATCTGCGTACCGAATGTTGTTTATCATTTTCCCTCCAACCTTTAATCCAGGGTCTTCTTTTAGGTTTCTCATGATGTTTTCGCTATATAGCGAAAACAGATTGGTGACAAAACACAACCCTGTCTGACTCCTCTTTTGATGTTTTGAAAAGAGCTTATATTGTTTTCTATTCTCATTGCAGTTGTTTGTTCCCAGTACATATTCCTGATTATTCGTAGATCTTTTCCATCAACATTGAGTCTCTCCAGTTGGTTGATCAATTCTTCATGTCGTACCCGATCGAAAGCCTTGGTATAGTCAACAAAGCATAAATACAAATCCTTATTCATCTCAGTTGATCTCTCTATATAGTTCTTAGGATGTATATGGCATTAATAGTTCCTTTCCCTTCCACAAATCCACACTGTTCTTCTGCTATTTCTCTTTTGATTCTATTCCTTGTCCTCATCATGATTATTCTTAACAGGATTTTTGTTACATGACTCATCAAACTGATTGTGCGATGGAGTTCGCATTCTATAGCCCCTGTCTTCTTTGGAAGTGCAATGAAAATTGATTTTGACATATCTTTGAGGATTTTTCCAGTGTCATAAATTTCATTTAGGAGGACTGTTATTTTTTCTATGCCAAATTCCTCCAGGGCTTCAATCATCTCTGTAGTAATGTTGTCTGGTCCTGGGGCTTTTCCTGGTTTCATCTTTTTCAGCGCTGCTCTAACTTCATCTTTCATTATGGGTGGTTCTTCCAAGTTCTTTTTTATAATGTGTTCTTCGTTTCTGTCATCCTCAAAAAGGTCTTTAATGTACTCTCCCCATCTGTCCAGTATTTTGTCTTTTTCCATGATAAGCGTGCCATCTTTCGATTTTAAGCGACCAGTTGACGTACATGTATTTTTCCTGTGGACAATTTCTTCAATTTGTCTGTACATACCCTGAGGGTCCATTCTGTGTCGTTCTTCTATCTCTTTGCATTTTGTGTTCAGCCAAGCTTCCTTAGCTTCATTGCACCTATACCTGATTTCTTTGTTTATCTTCCTGTATACCTTCTCGTTTCTCTTTGCCTTCCTCCTTTCCTCCATCAGGCCCAAAATTTCATTAGTCATCCAGCTCTTTTTTGCTTTTCTATCAGCCTTAGGGATTTCTTCACAAGCTTTATTTATAGAATTTCTCAACTTTGTCCATTGTTTTTCACTGTCACCAACGTCTTCCAGAGCACTGAATCTGTTTCGAACATGTACATTAAATTTTTGACGTATCATTTCATCTATCTTTAAGAGTCCAAGGTTTAGTTTGATGTTGCTTTTGGTCTGTTTCCTTGGTTTCCTTTTCCTCAATTTCAGCCTAAACCTTCCCACTACAGGATTGTGGTCACTGTTGCAGTCTGCGCCTGGTAGTGTTTTTGCTGACAGTAAAGAATTTCTAAATCTTTTGTTGATCAGGATGTAGTCAATTTGATTTTTGGTATTATCTCCTGGACTCATCCAAGTCCATTTTCTTCTGTTAGGCTGCTCAAAGCAGGTGTTTCCTACTATGAACTCATTCATCTGTGCCTATTCTACAAGTTCCCCCCCCCCTTTCATTTTGTGTACCAAGGCCATGAGGTCCAACTATATCCTCCATCCTATCCTATCCCACTTTAGCATTAAAATCTCTCATTATGACTGTAACTTCTTGTGATTTACATTGGACCTTGGCCATCTCTAAAACTTCGTAGAAGTTGTCGATGTCTTCCTAGTTCTTGCGGATGTTGGTGCATACACCTGTATGATGTTGATATCAAATGGTTTGCCTCCGAATTTGACCAGTAAAACTCTGTCGGACACTGCCCAGTATCCCTTAACTGCTTTTGATTTGTCTTTATCCATTATGATGCCTACACCTCTTTCATGTGAATTACATCAGAGTATATCACTGTATATTCTCCTGATGTTATCATGCCTGCCCCCTTCCATCTCACTTCCCCTAGTCCTAAAATACTGATGTTAAAGCCTTTCCATCTCCATTTTAATGTTGTCTAATTTACCTTTCTGCAACATTGTTCTGATGTTCCATGTTGCTATTTTGGTGTTAAGTTTGAATTTAATTTTGGTCGCAGTAGCTGGCTGACGGTCTGGTGTCACCTGCGCCGCATGACAGTCCCTACCGGACGAAGGTGCTCCACAGGAGCACCTATTGACGTCGTTAACTTTCTTCTTTCTCTTTCTCCTGTCCATGGTTTTCCTGGGGAAAACTACGATGGTGGTTTCCCCTTGCCTTCCATCGTTTTTTTTTCAGGGTTAACTCCCTTAGCCTTACTCTCTCCCGAGATGTCCACAAGGCAGTGGAGCTATTTACCCATAGCTTGGGGATCTGGTTCGTGGGCACCAGGGCGTGTCCACACGCCGGTGGGCCTGCATGCCTTACGTCTGGGGGCCAGACCTCCTCCGAGTCCTACGAGATTCAGCCTGAGTACCGTGAGGTGCTCAGTTACCGCCTGTCGCCACGAGGAGGCACAGCGTAGGGCTTGTTGATGGAGAGGCTATGTACTGACAGGAAGAGACTTACGCCTTCTGCTCTTCTTTTCGCACAGCAGTGCTAGCCAGCGGTGCAGGCCGAAGCCGACACACTAGACGCATCACATCTGCCAATTGTTTACTAGGTTCTGTAATTTCTCTTGCCTCATAAAATATCCTATAAATGTTGCTTGTCTTTTCCTCCTTTTCTTTATTATTAATGTTGTTCTCGTTTAGTTTCTTTGCTAGCCATGCTCACCTCCACTGTATCTAAAAAAAAGAAACAAAAACAAAAACAAAAATGTCGACAGCAGAGGGGCATCCAGGAGTCATGACCTGGATGTGGTCTGGTCTGGCTGTAGAGTGTCTGGAGTTAAAGGGCCGAAACACTTGTCTGACGAGGGTTTCTCCTCTGAGGACAATCTCCTGTCTGGGTGCCAGGTTTTCGGATAAGACGATGAGTCTTGGACTCCTGTACAGCACGTATGCAACGCACATTAAAGATTGCACGGCAACGAAGGAGTTCACCCTGACAAAATTCTCGCAGCAAAGCCCACTTTAATAAGTAAACAAAATACATACATACAGAAAAAAGTGGAGTTGCACTGCGGCGACGCACTGGATCATGGAAAGCAGAATGAATTTCACATGGTAAATCTGCTGTGAACACCAGGTAGACCCAGGGAGAAAATATTGGACGGACTTGCAGGGTGGCTGGGGACAGAGACGGTGGGAAATGTACTTACAGCAACAAGGGATAGATTCGTATGGAGAGCCATGATCGCCAACGCCATGCAGCAGGGCACATGATGATGATGAAATCTAATGTGAAAAAGCGAAAAACACATACATATACTATACCTGCTACGACTACGTTTACTACTACTAATACCATTACTACTACTACTGTTTCTACATTAGTTTGCAATATTACAAAGACTTATTTTACAGTGTCATTGGGAACTACTTTACAATATTTCTAGGATATCTTTGTTTACAGTTTTCATGATCATGATCATAATCTGGTGATTTTTACCAGGGTCTGTTTGTTGACTGTATTTCTACATTAGTTTACGATATTACTAGGACCTATTTTACGGTGTCATAAGGAACTGTTTACACCATTTCTAGGATACCTTTGTTTACATTCTCAGTAGAATCTGTTTTTTTGCTGTTGTTGTTGTTTTGTTTGTGTGTTTTTTGTTGTTGTTGTTGTTGTTTTCTTTTTTTTTTGGTCACAGATATCTGGGATCTGTTTATTTACAAGCTTTAGTCGTATGGCTTTCTGTTGATAGTGTCCCTTCGATCTGTTTACTTCAGTTTGACATACCGTTTTGCAGTGTAAATGGAATCTGTTCATTTACAATGTCACAGGGATACGTT
>JAPXFY010000026.1:45066279-45068779 GCA_030674185.1 Monoplex corrugatus | reverse complement strand
TTGTTGTGTTGTGTGTTGTGTGTGTGTTTTTCTTTTGTTGTCAAATGTGTCTTTTTTGGAACGACTAGCGAAAACAAATAACAATAGAACGATGATGATGTATGTTGATGTGTATGTTGATGATGATGATTGTGATTCATATTATGTGAATACAGATATGATGTTGACATCGACTGCGACACGACGAATTGTATTCGATGATGGTGATGACGACGACGATTGTTGATGACTTGATGTGTATTGTTTTTGTTGTTGTTACTACTCTAATAATAAGAATTAGTAACAAAGCAAAGGAAATGCGATTCCAAAGTAAAACTTAAATTTTATCTACACACGAAATGTCGACACTTTTGTTTTGTTTTTTTCGAGAACATACACATTGGCGTAAAGCACATTATCAATCATAAAAAACAACAACGAAGTAGAAGAAGAAGAAGAAGAAAGAAAGAAAGAAAGAAGAAAGAAAGAAAGAAGAAGAAAGAAAGAAAGAAAGAAGAAGAAAGAAGAAGAAGAAGAAAGAAAAGAAAGAAAGAAGAAGAAGAAGAAGAAAAAAGAAAGAAAAAAGAATCAGAACAACAACAACAACAATAACAATAACAACAACAAAAATCAGAACAAAGCAACAATAACCAACAACAACAATCAGAACAACAGCAACAAAAACAACAACAACAATCAGAACAACAGCAACAATAACAACAACAACAACAACAACAACAATCAGAACAATAACAACACCAACAACAATCAGAACAACAGCACGATAACAACAACAATCAGAACAATAGCAACAATAACAACAACAACAATCAGAACAACAGCACGATGACAACACAACAACAACAATCAGAACAAACACACATAACAACAACAACAACAACATCAGAACAATAGCAACATATAACAACAACAAAACAACAACAACAACAATCAGAACAATAGCAACAATAACAACAACAACAATCAGAACAATAGCAACGATAACAACAACAACAAACTATAACAAGACTGGTTGTCTTGGAAAGCAGATTTCGTTCTAGTTCTCTGACTTGTACATAGACAATACACGTGTTGCAATTCAAGTGGCGGCCCTGGTAAGCCAGTCTCTGTAAGCGCCTTCAGAGGATACGCCATCCATTTCATTCGTTACAAAAGACTAAGATGAAGTAAGCACAGTGGACACCAGACTGAATCAGATGGACCGTTTCAAGTTAAACAGAAACCAGAAGGACATGAAGACAGAACAAAGATCAAGATCAGTGACGTGTAAGAACGCTTCAACAGATCAAGATCAATGAGATACATGAACGCCGCAACAGATCCAAACTTGTGACATCTATGAACACCTGCAACAGATCAAAATCAGTGACATAAGAACGCTTTAACAGATCAAGATCAATGGCATATAAAAACACCCAATAGCTCAAAATCAATCGCATATAAGAACGCCTGAGTAGATCAAGATCAATGACATATAAGAATACTTCAACAGATCAAGATCAGTGACATATAAGAACGCCTCAACAGATCAAGATCAGTGACAAATAAGAACGCTTCAACAGATCAAGATCAATGACATGTAAAAACGCCTATGCAGATCAAGATCAGTGACATATAAGAACGCCTCAACACATTAACATTAGTGACAAATAAGAACGCTTCAATAGCTCAAGATCAATGACATGTAAAAACACCTATACAGATCAAGATCAGTGACAAATAAGAACGCTTCATCAGATCAAGATCAATGACATGTAAAAACACCTATACAGATCAAGATCAGTGACAAATAAGAACGCTTATCAGATCAAGATCAATGACATGTAAAAACACCTATACAGATCAAGATCAGTGACAAATAAAAACGCCTCAACAAATCAAGATCAATGACAGATAAGACTGCCTCAGCAGATCAAGATCAATGGCATGTAAGAACACTTCAACATATCAAGATCAATGAGATATAACAACACCATAACAGATCAATATCAATGACGTATAGAAATACCTCAATAGCTCAAGATCAATGGCATGTAAGAACACTTCAACATATCAAGATCAATGAGATATAAACAACACCATAACAGATCAATATCAATGACGTATAGAAATACCTCAATAGCTCAAGATCAATGGCATGTAAGAACACTTCAACATATCAAGATCAATGAGATATAACAACACCATAACAGATCAATATCAATGACGTATAGAAATACCTCAATAGCTCAAGATCAATGGCATGTAAGAACACTTCAACATATCAAGATCAATGAGATATAACAACACCATAACAGATCAATATCAATGACGTATAAAAAATACCTCAATAGCTCAAGATCAATGGCATGTAAGAACACTTCAACATATCAAGATCAATGAGATATAACAACACCATAACAGATCAATATCAATGACGTATAAAAAATACCTCAATAGCTCAAGATCAATGGCATGTAAGAACACTTCAACATATCAAGATCAATGAGATATAACAACA
>JAPXFY010000026.1:45061279-45063779 GCA_030674185.1 Monoplex corrugatus | reverse complement strand
AAAAATGTAGACTAGGTAAAACATAGGCTAAGTAGGGCCTTTGGATCTGGCCAGCTCATGGGTTTATGTGCAGGCTTAAGGCTTGTGCCATGATCACCATAGCATGTGCATGTGGATATCATTCCGAGCGTGGAGACGTCATCTTGAGAAACTGAAACTTTCCACTACTACTAATAGTACCACCATTATTAGTGTGCTACAACTACTAAAAGGTGAAAAACATTGCTGCTGCTGATGATGATGATGATTAAAATAATCAAAACAGATAAATCTACGCACAAAAAAGACGCAGAAAGAAAGAAGAAGAAACATGCAGAAGAAAAAGAAGAGAAAAATGAAAAAAAGAATGAAACAAGAAGAATAACAATGAAGAAGAAAAAGATACATGCATAAAAAAAAAAAGAAGAAGAAGAAGAGAAGAAGAAGAAAAAGAAAGGAAAAAAAGAAAAGAAGAAAGAGAAAAGAAGAAGAAGAAGAAGAAGAAAGAAGAAGAGAAGAAGAAGAAGAAGAAGAAGAAGAAGAAGAAGAAAAGAAGAAGAAAAGAAAGAAGAAGAAGAAGAAGAAGAAGAAGAAGAAGAAAGAGAAAGAAAGAAGAAGAAGAAGAGAAGAAGAAGAGAAGAAGAAGAGAAGAAGAAGAAGAAAGAAGAAAAGAAGAAAGAAGAAAGAAGAAGAGAAGAAGAAGAAGAAGAAGAAGAAGAAGAGAAGCAACAGCAGCAGCAGCAGCAGAAAAAAGAAGAAGAAGCGAAGAACAACAGCAATGATATCATAAGCAAAGTCACCAACAGTTGTTACAGTGACGACGACGACGGTGGTGATGGTAATAATGATGAAACTAGATAATGATATAGGAAGCAAATCATGTAATCATATATCCTCCTCATCATCATTTCCACATTATAATCATATTGATGAATATATGTTTACAGATTCTATGGCAGCATTATTCTCACAACCAGCAGGTAAGAGAAACGTGTTTGATGTTTTTGAAACAGTAGCTTACCAATTGTATGTGAATGTTATCTGCGATGTCTGATATCAATGTACGGCTAAGCTAACGTACGGTGACCAGTCGCCGTGGTGTAGTGGTCCACTCAACGGACTGCCGACTGGAAGGTTGTTGGTTCGAATCCCCATCAATTCCTTCAAAACTGTATCATTGTGGGATTGTTTGGCTCTACCCTGCTCCTACCCAGAGTTGGGCTCATTTGGGAATACTGGGACCACACAGTCGTGTCTCATCCACTTCACGGATGCGTCATGGAGGTTGTTGCTCAAATCTTCTGTGTCCAGCACCACAGGTGTCTGTATCTCTCGGGCCCGGTTGACGCCAGGGTATATTCTGATAGTAAGCGTAGAGTACAGCCCTGTCACACAGTCTCAATCCCAGATGGAACTCCATAAGCATCATGATTATCATCCTCATC
Source organism: Monoplex corrugatus (assembly GCA_030674185.1). Classification (NCBI taxonomy): domain Eukaryota; kingdom Metazoa; phylum Mollusca; class Gastropoda; order Littorinimorpha; family Ranellidae; genus Monoplex; species Monoplex corrugatus. The sequence continues at coordinate 45,062,355 of JAPXFY010000026.1, read as the reverse complement.
GACATTATCGTCATTGCATTATAAAAACTGTTCCATCTTCTGTGGCCATTAAGGTGGCGTTGAAAAAAAATGGGGAAGAAAGATTTAAAAGCTAACGTACGGTACGTGCGATTATCATTATCTGTATCATGCGTCTTATCAAATCATGTCACTTTCGGTCACAACTGTGTCCTGTACATCATTTGATATGGAGATATAGGTTGATTTCCCCAGGTCCCTCTCCTTGAAGACCATTTTGTTCAGCCTTCTGGCCTTTTGGAAGTCTTGGTTAAAAAAACATTGGGTGGCGCTGCACTGCGGCGAGGCGCTCTCAAAAGGAAGAGCAGTCCGAGTTTCATGCTGCAAATCCGCTTTGACAAAAGAAATTGATATGAATATGAATATGAACATGATTATGAATATGAATTATGAATATGAATGTGAATATAAATATGAATGTGAATATGAATGTGAATATGAATGTGAATATGAATATGAATGTGAATATGAATGTGAATATGAATATGAATGTGAATGTGAATATGAATATGAATATGAATGTGAATATGAATATGAATATGAATATGATTGTGAATATGAATATGAATATGAGTATGAATGTGAATATGAATATGTAAAATTATCACATTAAATGTTTCCTGTGTACATGCTTTCATCTTTGGAGTCATTACCTCAAATGACGATCAGTTATGTTTCCTGTGTATTTTTCTTTCATCTGTAGAATAATTACAGCTGATAATAATTAACATGTTGCCATGTATATAGTCTTTCATCCGTAGAACTATCTCTAATGATAATTGATATGACGCCGTGCATATTCTTTCATCTGTATAGTTGTTACCTCAGATGACAATTATTATGCTGCTGTGCATATTCTTTCATTTATAGAGTTATTATCTGTTATGATAATTATTATGTTGCCGTGTGTATTCCTTTATCTATGGACTTATTACCTCAAATGAGAAGTACTGTTTGTGCGTGTATTATCAATTTATACAATTATTACGTCAAGTGATAATTACCATTATCCAGCGCTTATTTTTTCCACCTGCACCTATTGCCTCTAATGATACTGT
>JAPXFY010000026.1:45038779-45056279 GCA_030674185.1 Monoplex corrugatus | reverse complement strand
ACCACATAACATCAAGGTATGTTATCTATCTACCACATAACATCAAGGTATGTTATCTATCTACCACATAACATCAAGGTATGTTATCTATCTACCACATAACATCAAGATACTGTTATCTATCTACCCCATAACATCAAGGTATGTTATCTATCTACCACATAACATCAAGGTACTGTTATCTGTCTACCACATAACATCAAGGTACTGTTATCTGTCTACCACATAACATCACAGTACTGTTATCTATCTACCACATAACATCAAGGTACTGTTATCTATCTACCACATAACATCAAGGTACTGTTATCTGTCTACCACATAACATCAAGGTACTGTTATCTGTCTACCACATAACATCACAGTACTGTTATCCATCTACCACATAACATCAAGGTATTGTTATCTGTCTACCACATAACATCAAAGTACTGTTATCCATCTACCACATAACATCAAGGTATGTTATCTGTTTACCACATAACATCAAAGTACTGTTATCTATCTACCACATAACATCAAGGTACTGTTATCTGTCTACCACATAACATCAAGGTACTGTTATCTGTCTACCACATAACATCACAGTACTGTTATCTATCTACCACATAACATCAAGGTACTGTTATCTGTTTACCACATAACATCAAAGTACTGTTATCTATCTACCACATAACATCAAGGTACTGTTATCTGTCTACCACATAACATCAAGGCACTGTTATCTGTCTACCACATAACATCAAGGTACTGTCATCTGTCTACCACATAACATCAAAGTTCTGTTATCTATCTACCACATAACATCAAGGTACTGTTATCTATCTACCACATAACATCAAGGTACTGTTATCTATCTACCACATAACATCAGAATACTGTTATCTATCTACCAATAACATCAAGGTACTGTTATCTATCTACCAATAACATTAAGGTATTGTTATCTATCTACCACATAGCATTAAGGTACAGTTATCTATCTACCACATAACATCAAGGTACTGTTATCTGTCTACCACATAACATCAAGGTACTGTTATCTATCTACCACATAACATCAAGGTACTGTTATCTGTCTACCACATAACATCAAGGTACTGTTATCTGTCTACCACATAACATCACAGTACTGTTATCTATCTACCACATAACATACAAGGTACTGTTATCTGTTACCACATAATTCAAGTACTGTTATCTATCTACCACATAACATCAAGGTACTGTTATCTGTCTACCACATAACATCAAGGTACTGTTATCTGTCTACCACATAACATCACAGTACTGTTATCTATCTACCACATAACATCAAGGTACTGTTATCTGTTACCACATAAATCAAAGTACTGTTATCTATCTACCACATAACATCAAGGTACTGTTATCTGTCTACCACATAACATCAAGGACTGTTATCTGTCTACCACATAACATCAAGTCGTTACTTCACATCTGTCTACCACATAACATCAAAGTACTGTTATCTATCTACCACATAACATCAAGGTACTGTTATCTTCTACCACATAACATCAAGGTACTGTTATCTTCTACCACATAACATCAAGGATACTGTTATCTTCTACCACATAACATCAAAGGTACTGTTATCTATCTACCACATAACATCAAGGTATGTTATCTATCTACCACATAACATTAAGGTACTGTTATCTATCTACACATAACATATAGGTACTGTTATCTATCTACCACATAGCATCAAGGTACTGTTATCTATCTACCACATAACATCAAGGTATGTTATCTATCTACCACATAACATTAAGGTACTGTTATCTATCTACACATAACATAAGGTACTGTTATCTATCTACCACATAACATCAAGGTACTGTTATCTATCTACCACATAACATCAAGGTATGTTATCTCTATCTACACTAACCATAACATCAAGGTACTGTTATCTATCTACCACATAACATCAAGGTACTGTTATTTATCTACACATAACATCAAGGTACTTTATCTATCTACCACATAACATCAAGGTACTGTTATTTACCTAACACATATAAACATATCAAGGTACTCTTATCTATCTATCCACATAACATCAAGGTACTGTTATTATCTACCACATAACATCAAAGTACTGTTATCTATCTATCACATAACATCAAGGTACTGTTATCTGTCTACCACATAACATCAAAGTACTGTTATCTATCTACCACATAACATCAAGGTACTGTTATCTGTTTACCACATAACATCAAGTACTGTTATCTATCTACCACATAACATCAAGGTACTGTTATCTATCTACCACATAACATCACAGTACTGTTATCTATCTATCCACATAACATCAAGGTAATGTTATCTATCTACCACATAACATCAATGTACTGTTATCTATCTACCACATAACATCAATGGTAATGTTATCTATCTACCACATAACATCAAGTACTGTTATCTATCTACACAACATCAAGTCGTATTTCTAGCCACACCAAGTACTGTTATCTATCTACCACATAACATCAAGGTACTGTTTCTATCTACCACATAACATCAAGGTACTGTTATCTATCTACCACATAACATCAAGGTACTGTTATCTATCTACCACATAACATCAAGGTACTGTTATCTATCTACCACATAACATCAAGGTACTGTTTTCTACTACCTACAACCAGTACTTTTTCTATCTCCCACTAACATCAAGGTACTGTTATCTATCTACCACATAACATCAAGGTACTGTTATCTATCTACCACATAACATCAAGGTACTGTTATCTATCTACCACATAACATCAAGGTGCTGTTATCTAACACATAACATCAAGGTACTGTTATCTGTCTACCACATAACATCAATATGCTGTTATCTATCTACCACATGATGAATATCATGGCATAATTATCTGCCCACTAATTGCTGAGTTAGGGCGGTTTGATTCTACAAACTACCAGTCTTGAGTAAGTTAAGAAGAAAAAATGCCATGTTGACTGTGTGTTTGTTGGTCTGGAATTTGCCTTACACGTCTCTCTGTCTCTCTGTCTTGTCTCTTGCTGTATCTCTGTCTTTGTGTCTTCGTCTTTGTCTTTGTCTTTGTCTTTCTCTCTCTTTCTCTCTCTCTCTCTCATTCTCTCTGTCTGTCTGTCTGTCTGCCTGTTTGTCTGTTTCTCTCTCTCTCTCTCTCTCTCTCTCTCTCTCTCTCTCTCTCTCTCTCTCCTCTTCTCTCTATGTATCTCTGTCTCTGTCTGTCTGTCTGTCTGTCTCTGTCCGTGTCTGTCCCTGTCTCTGTGTCTTTGTCTGTCTGTCTGTCTGTCTGTCTCTCTCTCTCTGTCTCTGTGTCTCTGTCTCAGTCAGTCTGCCTGTCTCTGTGTCTTTGTCTCTGTCTGTCTGTCTGTCTCTCCCTCTCTGTCTCTCTCTGTCTCTGTCTCTCTTTCTCTCTCTCTCTGTCTCTCTCTCTCTCTCACTCCCTCTCTTCTCTCTTCACTCTCTATGTTTCTATCTCTGTCTCAGTCTGTCTCTCTGTCTCTGTCTGTCTGTCTCTCTCTCTGCTCTTCTCTCTCTGTGTCTGTCTCAGTCTGTCTATATATCTCTGTCTGTCTCTGTCTGTCTCTCCCTCTCTCTGTCTCTCTCTCTCTTTCTCTCTCTCTCTCTCTCTTTCTCTCTCTCTCTCTCTCTCTCTCTAAAAACTTTAGAAAATTGTGTGAAAGAAATAATGTTAGATTATGATCACACCATTGCTATCAGAGTAAACAAAAATGTATTTGATTTAGACAAAGATTTGATTTTGATTGCATGTTATGTTGCGCCAGAAGGAAGCCCTAGATATAACGAAACATTAATTAAAGATGGGATCTTGATGCTGGAAGAATTAATGCTACAACAGTTTGAAAAAGAAAAAACACATTTTATAATTATGGGAGATCTCAATGCTAGAACAGGTCACGAACAGTTTGCGCCTGAAAACATGACTATTTATTTGGAAGACATTGAGTATGACAGGATGTATAATGAATGTGATGTACGTTGTTCTAAAGATGAAACTGTGAATAGTTTTGGCAAAACATTGTTGAACTTATGTTTCATGTTGGATATGGTTATTTTGAATGGTTTTTGTGATGGAGATACAGAGGGTGAATACACTTTTGTGTCTCCAAACGGGTGTAGTGTGATTGACTATTTTCTTGTTCCATATAATCTGGTCTCATGCTTTGATTTACGGGTGGGTAACTGTGTTGATTCATGGCATCTACCTGTTGAGGTAATATGGAAAAGGGGAAATAATCATACAGATATAGAAAGTGCAAGACAACAAGGGGAAGAAAAAATTGTATGGTCTGAAGAATTAGCAAGTTTATTTGTACACGAGCTTGATGGTTCTGAGTTCAACAATTGTCTACAGACAGCTTTCGGTTTGTTAGATTATAATGTGAATGACAGTTCGGAGCAGTTTACTAAGGCTTTATGCGGGGCAGCTGCGTGTATGGTACGAACAGTGAGACAAGGACAAAAGAAACAGAATGATTGGTTTGATAAGGAATGTGAAAGAAAGAAACAAGAAGTTAAGAGGCTACTGAAAAGATTCCAGAGATGCAAAACAGAAAAAGAAAAAAGAGAAAAAAGAGAAGATATGTCATATCACGAAAAGAGTATGTTAAACTAAGGAAAACGAAAGAAAGGGAATACGAAGATAAGAAAATAAGAACACTCAAAGATTCCATCAATGACTCCAGGACATTCTGGTCAATAATAAGATCTGATAATAGAAAGGCCTTTGTGTACAATGAAATCTCTATTGAACAATGGTACAATCATTTCTGCAGTGTTTTCAATGATATTGGGGGAAATACTGCACAAGAGAGTAATATAGTAGAGGAAGAAAATAATTTTGAGCCACTTTTCAATGAGCCTATAACTAAAGAAGAAGTGACTGCGAGTATCAGGCATTTGAAAGCAGGAAAGAGCGCAGGACCAGATCAAATAATCAGCGAAATGTTAAAACATGCAAATGCTAATGTAATTGATTTCCTTGTCCATTTATGTAACAAGCTTTTTGATAATGGCATTTTTCCGTCAGAATGGGCAAAGTCCATAATAATCCCAATTCATAAACAAGGAGATGTGAATAATCCAGATAATTATAGAGGAGTCGCTCTAACAAGTATAGTGAGTAAAGTTTATACATATATTTTGAATAAGAGATTAACAAAGTGGGCAGAAAAAGAAGAGAAAATAGTTGAAGAACAAGCTGGATTTAGAGCAAAATACAGTACAATTGATCATATTTTCACACTTTACTCCCTTGTGCAGAAGCATTTACTTTTAAATAAGAAACTTTATGTTGCATTTGTGGATTTTAGGAAGGCATTCGATTCTGTGAATCGTAATAATCTTTGGAATGTATTACGTAAAAGTGGTGTGAATGGAAAATTATATATGGCCCTAAGAGGAGTTTATAACTCAGTGCTTGCATGCGTGCGTGAGTAGTGTGTATATTCAGATTATTTCGAATGCCCTAAAGGAGTGAAACAGGGGTGTCAATTGAGTCCTCAATTGTTTTCATTTTTCATTAATGAATTAGCAGTGGAACTGTCAAGAAAAGGCAGGCATGGCATTCAAATTATCCCTGGGGTTATTGAGATATTCCTATTGCTGTTTGCAGACGATGTTATTCTTCTCTCTGGTACAGTCAAAGGCTTACAAAACCAGTTAAATGTCTTAAAGGAAGAATCGGATCGACTAGCTTTAACAGTTAACATGGATAAAACTAATATTATGATTTTCAGGAAGGGTGGACATTTATCAAAACACGAAAAATGGTTCTATGGAATTAGCGAGGTTAAAGTTGTTAATTCTTATAAATACTTAGGAATGATATTTTCGACAAAATTAAGTTTAAATTATGCATGGGAAGAATCTTGTAATAAAGGGAAAAAGGGTGTTATTGAAATTTTAAAATCCTTACGGAAGCTCAATTCTATTGATTGTAATTTATATTGGAAAATGTTTGATACACAGATAGAACCTTTACTTACATATACAGCTGAAGTATGGGGTCTTACTGTAAATCCACATATGGAAAAAGTGCATACATATGCTATAAAACGTTTTTTGGCTGTACCAATTCACTCTTCTAATACTGTTTTATATGGAGAAACTGGAAGATATCCTTTATACATTAGAACTTTTGTGAAGAGTATTAAATACTGGTTGAAATTGTCAAGACTTCCACAATCTCGGTTATGAAAACAGGCATATGAAATGATGGTTACTCAAATGGAAATAGGAAAACAGAACTGGGCCTATCAGGTAAAAAAGGCTTTATCAGAACTTGGGTTTGGAATCTTGTGGTTGTCCCAGGGAGTAGGAAATGAGTGTCAGTTTATTAATGAATTTAAAGACAGGCTTATTTGTTCGTTTAAACAAAATTGGCACTCAGATATGGAAAACAAAGAAAAATATAGTTGGTTCTTCTCATTTAAAGATGTTCTTCAAACCGAAAAATATCTCAGTGTTGTTACGGATAAATGGCAAAGAATAATTACGCAAGATTTAGATTAAGAACACTTGGTTTCAATGCAAATAAAAATTGGTTTCAACCTGGGACGTCCACAGTATATCCTTGCTCCTTATGTGGAAACAATGTCGATAATGAAAAACACTTTTTATTCCAATGCCAAATTTTTGACACAATACGTGGAAAATGCAAAGTTTTTGAATCCGACATGGCCAAAAGACAAGATGTTGTATCTATTTTGTCGTCTGATGACGAAGTCATAATCAAATCAGTGGCACTATACATTGCGGAAGCACAAAAAATAAGACATAAACACTTACAAGCCCGACAATAGTGCTAGGCAATATCATACTGGGATTAATTTAATCTCTTTTGATTGATGTGGGCTATATCACGTTAACTCCAAAAGAGGCCGCTTTATTATAGATTCTGTTTTGTAAAGAGCTGTTTTCATTTGCTTTATTTTGCTTTGTTTGCCGATAATTTAAGAGCAGCTAATAATATGAAAATAATGGTATATTTGTAGAATATGTTAGAAGTGGATATTGAATGGGTATATAGACACTTAAGGGTCTACTATACATGTTAACAAACAAAACAAAAACAAAAAATAAAAAATAAATAAAAGGCATAGTGATGTCCCTTGTTAACAGAGTATTTTGGGGCAGTTATGTGAAGATTATATTATTATCACTAAATGTAAGGTTTGGGTGGTCTAGCCCAGATGTTTCATCATATTACAGTTTTGATGTGTGTGTGCGTGCGCACGAGCGCGCGCCCGCGTGTGAGTGTATATGGGTGCGTGTGTGTGTGTGTGTGGGTGGGTGTGTGAAAAAGATTTTGGTTTGTCTAAACCTAGACAAATTATTGGCCTGAATGTGGGAACACTGTTTTGATATTTTGTTTTGTTTTGTTTTGTTTGCATTATGTAGTACTGGTAAAATGGATGATTGTTTATTATATATGATTTGAATATGTTCGACTGTTAAGGAATGGATGTTCGATATTTTTTTTGATTATGCGTGAAGAATTTGCGCACATACAAAGAGTGGATTATGTGTCGCACTACTGGAAAATTGTTATCCCCCTTGTCAAAAGACCTTTTCAGGTAATGACAATAAACAGTTTCAGTTTCAGTTTCAGTTTTCAGTTTCTCTCTCTGTAAGGCGTTGTATAGTTTGGGCATTGTTACAGATGCAGTGAAGACGAACACCTCATAAAGAATCTCAAGCTTTAAAAGGATCGCCGCGCACAAACCAGAAAAAGAAATGTCCGGCCAGCAATCCAGTACACAGATCAGTTCTGTTGCACTTAAACAGTGCTTTGTGCACCGCAGACTGTATCAGCAACTCTTCACCGCATCAACCTGCATCGCCAGTGCGCAGATCAGTACTGTTGTACCTAAACAATGCTTTGTGCACCGCAGACTGTATCAGCAACTCTTCACCACATCAACCTGCATCGCCAGTATACAGATCAGTACTGTTGTACCTAAACAATGCTTTGTGCACCCCAGACCATATCAGCAACTCTTCACCACATCAACCTGCATCGCCAGTATACAGATCAGTACTGTTGTACCTAAACAATGCTTTGTGCACCCCAGACCATATCAACAGCTCTTCACCACATCAACCTGCATCGCCAGTACGCATATCAGTACTGTTGCACCTAAACAGTGCTTTGTGCACCGCAGACCATATCAACAGCTCTTCACCACATCAACCTGCATCTCCGGATCTTCATATGAGCTCGTCACCAGATAAACTTGATCATATCAACTGTTAAAAAAAAGGATCAGAGGCATTGTCTGAGAGGTGGGTCATTGATACTGAAGCGATGCAGACTGACAATGAAGATTCCTGCTCAAGAGACAATAAACATTGGTTTATTATTATGTTGCTTTGTGTAATTTACAAAAAAACAAAAAAACAAAACAAAACAAAAAAAACGTATACTGATACGCAGCGAAAAACAGTGGGATTGTTGGTATGAATTTTTCATTTTTTCTTGTTTGTTTGTTTTCTTCTTTATTTTCGTACAAAAGATGACTTTTCTAGACACAAAATCAAATACACGAATTAAAGCTAATAGTCACATGGAGTACATGATATGACTTGTCTAGACACAATTAAAAATAGATGTTACAACTAATAGTCACATAGAGTACATATTTAATATGGCTTGTCTAGACAGAATCAAAAATAGGTATTACAGCTAACAGTAATATAGAGTACGTGACAGGGCTTGTCTAGACATAGAATAAAAAAAATAGGTATTATAGCTATACTACATAGAGTAAATGATATGGCTTGTCTAGACACAAAATCAAAAACAGGTATGATACCTATGGTCATGTACGAATACATGATATAACTTGTCTAGACACGGAATAAAACAAAAGATATTATAACTATAGTCACATAGAGTACATAATTATGACTTGTCTAGACACAGAATCAAAAATAGATATTACAGCTAATAGTCACACAAAGTACATAATATGGCTTGTCTAGACACAACATCAAAATAGATATTACAGCTAATAGTCACATAGAGTACATAATTATGGCTTGTCTAGACACAGAATCAAAAATAGATATTACAGCTAATAGTCACACAAAGTAATAATATGGCTTGTCTAGACACAAAATCAAAAATAAATATTACAGCTAATAGTCACACAAAGTACATAATATGGCTTGTCTAGACACAGAATCAAAAATAGACATCATAGCTAACAATCACATAGAGTACATAATATGGCTTGTCTAGACAGAATCAAAAATAGATATTATAGCTATAGTCACATAGAAAACATAATATGGTTGTTAGACACAAAATCGATAACACAACGAACAAAACACAACAAACAAATAAATAAAACAACAATAATATGGTTGTCAGACTGATCAAAATAATATTATACGTATGTTCACATGAAAACTTATATGGTTTTTAGACACAAATAACAACGACAAAAACAAAAATGATCACAACTTGTCATTTTTTGTATTTGTTTATTTTTACCATGAAAAAAATCTCCGCTTTGTTTATGTTGATTTTCTGATTGCTTGATAATTTTATGCCAAAAGCTTGTGGTGTGAGGGTTTTATTTTACTTTATTTGAGGGTTGATTGTATGTTACTAATTCCATTGCCTGCTGTTCTACATGTTATTACACTGTTTTACCAGTTCACCTGAATGGAGAATTTTTGTTGACATGTTTTTTGTTGTTGTTGTTTTTGTTTGTTTAATCCGTTTGAGGCACAATTTTGCAGTCTTGTACATTTTTCTTCAATATTTGGCTTGGGACATTACATGTAATGCATTTATTGCTTTAATATTTGGTTTGGTTTGAAGTGAGGGGTGACTTTTCGTCCACGGTGTGTGTTCTGTTAACTTATGGGTATGTTAAATAGGCCAGAGGAGTTTTCTGTAATCGTTCCCATTTCTGTGGTTTAATTTTCTTTGTTAAATACAGGTTTTCTGTAATTGTTTCACCATCTGCTTGATTTGTTTATGTAAATACTTTTTTTGTGTGTGTAAAATTGATCCTTTATCTCCTGGGTAAATATTGATGAGACGTGTCGCCTTTGCCACGAAATTTTGGCTGTCATTAATTTGATCCTTTACCTCCTGGGAAAATATAGACGAGACATGTCGCCTTTGTCACAAAATTTTCACTGTCATTGTCCATCTCTGTTTTCACAGTCACTTTTAATCGTTGATCCTTTGTGATTTCATGATCAACAGTGCCACTTTCTTTTTTTTTCTTCTTCTTCTTTTTTCTTTGTGTTCATAAAAATTCCTTGATCTTCCTTGATCACCTTCATGTCCTTTGAAATCATATCACTTTTTTGTTAACAAAAATGTACATATTATTGCTACTACTGCTACCGTTGTTATGTTATCATTGCTCTTTTTGTTGTTATTGTTAGAGATTGACAGTTATTGGGTTTACATGTATGATTGGGGGTTAATATGAGTGATATTGATTGTGAACTTTGAACCAAGCAGCTGTCAATTAAAAAAAGATGTCGAGAAACGTAGCAGATGTCATATGATGGCCTTATGACGACAATGGGCAAAGCACAGGGTATCGGACGACATATGAAATCCTAGGGGCAGCAAACTGTTGTTTGTTTGTAATGATTATCTGCCGCTTGATTCTCATATCTTACGTACAACTTTCTTAAACTGTTTCGTAATCTGCCGCTCGGTCTTTATATCGTAGATACAACTTTCTTTCATTCTTTAGTCATATGTGGCTTGATTTTAACTACTTAACTACAACTTTCTATAACTGCTTCATCATCTGTGGGATAATTTTAATATCTGAAATGCAACTTTCTTTAATTGTTTTGTCATATGTGGCTTAAGTTTTAAATCTTAAAAATTACATTTTTGTGTTTTTTTTCATCTGTGGTTTGAGTTTTATATCTTAGATACAACTTTCTTAAACTGTTTCATCGCCTATTGATCGATTTTATATCTTAAAAAAAACTTTCTTTAATTCTTTGGTCCCCCCCCCCCCCCCCCCCCCCCCCCCCCCGTTGGGTTGCCGGGGGCTCTTTCAGTATAAATAGTATTCCCACCTTCTGGAAATTTTGTGCTAGAAATTTCCTCTTTTCTGTCACTCTCTTTGTTTCTGCCTTGTTGTTTTGCTTTCTGTCATTTCTACTTGTCATTTTCTGCCTTAATGGTCCATTCACCTGTATTTGTTCGATAAAATCTTATGTACTTTTTCTTCGGATTGACAATTGGGTACACGTATTAAGTGCATTTTTGGCTCTAAGGAGGTGAGATATGCAGAAGCAATTTTAAAGGTAATTTATGCCTGTTTTTATATCTGTATTGGTGTCCTTATGTATGCTTATATTTGTATTCAGGTGTGTTTTTTAAATTTCCCCTGCGTGATAAATTGGACGGAATGGTCCTACCCCGGGGACATGTCCTTAGATTATGTGCACGAATGCATTGATATGTGTACTTAATTTTCTTTTTTTTTTTTCCCTGTTGAAGTTTTGTGTGTTTTGAAGCGGTATTAGCCCTGATATGGCTCTGCGCAGTCGGCTGGGCTTTAAACAACAATAAAAGTAAATTCTTTGGTTATCTGTGGCTTGATTTGTACATCTTAAAATGTTTTCTTTAATACAACATTCTTTAATTGTTTCGACATCTGTGGCTTTATTTTTATATCTTAAATACAACTTTCTTTAATTGTTTTGTCATCTGTGGCTTGATTTTGATATCTTGAACAAAATTTTTTTAATTGGTTCATCTTTCGTGTCTTGATTTTTGTAAGTTAACATTCATCTTTCGGTATGTATTTGGTCATCTGTAGCTTGATTTGTGTCTGTGTTTAAAATACAATGTTCTGTAACTATTTCAACATGTGTGGCTTGATTTTCATATGTTAAATACGTTGATTTTTGTAAGTTAACAGACGACTTTCTGTATGTTTGGTGGTCTGTGACTTCATTTTCATGTGTTTTAGATAATCGATTTCTAATCGATTTCTGTTATTTCAATATGTGTAGCTTGATTTTCACACGTCAAATGCAATTTTCTGCAACTGTTGAATCGTCTGCTGCTTGATTTTCATATTCCAAATCCAACTTTCTGCAACTCTTTAATTGTTTGCAGTCTTTTTCATGTTGAATATAATTTTCTGATTAGCACTGATGGAGTGAAAGAAACCTTGACGTCATCCAGCATTTCTCCACTTCCGGCCTTCCAGGTCTCTGTTGATTGTCAACTTTCTTCCTCTTTTCTCTCTTTTCTTCTCTGTCTGTCTTCTATCTGTCTGTCTGTCTGTATCTCCTCTCTCTTCTGTCTGTCTGTCTGTCTGTCTCTCTGTCTGTCTGTCTGTCTGTCTCTCTGTCTGTCTGTCTCTCTCTTTCTTTCTCTCCCCACATACGCGTGCGCATACATATACAGGAAGCTGAATTAGAGTACAATCAGCCTGTTAGGCAACTGATCCTTGATTAAAGTTACTATCCTCTGTTACACACACACACACACACACACACACACACACACACACACACACACACACACACACACACACACACACACATACATACACACACACACGCACACATACACGCAGACACACAGATACACACACACACACACACACACACACACACACACACACACACACACACACACATACACACATACAGACATAGGATGCTGAGTTCCACATGTCACTTTATCTTGACATGCTGGCATCTTTGAGAAGAAAACGCCACACAGGAATGCCACATGGGAGTTTAGTAATATCGACCGGTACAGACACGGTGCCAAGCCTATATAGTCCTTTGTAGTGGCCCATCTGCTCGCTGCCTTGCTTTTCCTTCCTTTCGCTTCAACAGGCTCGGGTACGCACTGCCAGCAGGGCCAATCGAACTGGAGGCCAATCGAACATATTTTTTTAAGTTTATATGTGTATATAACCGGTCAAACATCCAAAAAAATACAGGCACTCAGGTCACCAAACACTTCAACCAAACTGGCCATTCACTTCAAAACTTAAAATGTATCGCAGTGGAAAAGGTGCACTCTGAGAACCTGGACACCAGACTGAGGAGGGAGTCTTTTTGGATGAACAAAATGAAAACCATATTTCCTCTGGGCCTGAACTCTGTCAATTGACGTCACAACAATATCGAGTGAAAACTACGTAATGTAGCCTACGTAAAATATTCTGATGTGTTTGTGTAGCATATCGTAGTCAGTGACTAAAGTCCCCTTGAGGAAGGCGGGTGTACCGCCGAAAATTTGGGAAATTTTTACATTGATTTGTTGCCTTTTCTGTGCACATGCTGCTTGAATTATATATATATATATATATATATATATATATATATATATATATATATATATATATATATATATATATATGTACATATGTATGTATATACAATATATATCTATACTTATATATATATAGATATATATATAGATATACATATATATGTAACTCATTCATCTGTGCCCATTCTACAAGTTTCCCTCCCCTTTCATTTAGTTTACCAAGGTCATGAGGTCCAACTATATCCTCTACCCTATCCTGTCCCACTTTAGCATTACAATCTCCCATTATTACTGTAACTTCTTGTGATTTACATTGGGCCTTGACCATCTCTAATACTTCGTAGAAGTTGTCCATGTCTTCCTGAGTACTTGCGGATGTTGGTGCATACATCTGAATGATGTTAATATCAAATGGCCTGCCTACCAATTTAACCACGAAAACTCTGTCAGACACAGCCCAGTATCCCCTAACTGCTTTTGATTTATCCCTGTCGGTTACGATGCCTACTCCTCTTTCATGTGAGTTTCCACCAGAATATATTGCTGTATACTCTCCTGATGTTATCATGCCTGCCCCCTTCCATCTCACTTCCCCTAGTCCTAAAATACTGATGTTAAGCCTTTCCATCTCCATTTTGATATTATCTAATTTACCTTTTTGCAACAATGTTTCATGTTGCGATTTTGGTATTTTTTTCTGAGGTGGAAATTGAAGGCAGTAGCTTGCTGACGGTCTGGTGTCACCTGCGCAGCATGACGGTCCCTACCGGACAAAGGTGCTCCATAGAAGCACTTATTTACGTCGTTATCTTCATTTTTCTTTTGTCTGGCAATGATTGTGCTGGGGAAAATACGATGGTGGTTTCCCGTTGCCTTCCATTGGTTTGTTTACGGTCTCTCCGTTTCCACGACAACCTACAAGGCAGTAGGGTGATTTTTGTTCAGGGTTAACTCCCTCAGCCTTATATTCTCTCAAGATGTCCACAAGGCAGTGGAGCTATTTACCCATAGCTTGGGTGTTAATCTAATGGAATTTGATATATCAAGCAATAAGCTACAAATGTTAGTATGACTCATTTTGTTACGCTCGTACATTGAAAAATCTACACTCACTGTCCCTGTCCAACAATCCTCTCACCTCACTGTACAGTGATCCCTCATCTGACAGCCAACAAAGCACGCTGACACTGATAGATATGTCACACACCACACTGACAGTTTTTGACACTAAAGTCCTCTCCCAGTTCTCACGCTTAGAGAAACTGAACTTAACTTTCACTGACGTTCATACCATCAACTCTGGTGGTTTTCATTTCACACCACAACTAACTGAATTGCACACGAAGGGCACTCCTGTAAAAACATTTCTACCTGACATATTCAAAGACCTTTCCCATCTAGATGTCATATCAACAGAGAACTATCAATTTTGCTGTGGTGAAATACTCCCAGATAACTTTGATAAGAGATTTTGCTACGTCCCCCAAAATGAAGTTTCATCATGTGAAGATTTGCTGCAGTCAGCATCGTATCGTGTCTGTCTCTGGCTTGGCAACCTCTTCTGTTTCATCGTTCGTTTGTGTGCACAGAAGATGACCTCTTTAAGTGGCTTTAGCATCTTTGTCACCAACCTGACTGTGGCTGACCTTCTGATGGGTGTTTTTGTTATAATAGGGGTGGCTGATGAAACGTTCCGTGGTAAATATCTTCACTTTGATGACATATGGACAAGCAATGTGGCCTGCAAGGTGGCTGGTTTTCTGTTTTCTATCACTTCACCATGCAGTCTGAAAGTAGGCAAGTTATTTAAAGTACCACCAGGATTAAATAGCATCATGTTAGTTTTTTCAGTTGATAACGACAGACCATTTTCTAACATGTAGTTTCCAAGACTATCAAGATCAGATTGATACACCTTCCTGATGTAATTCTGTGCTCTCTGGGGAGTTGTCTTTTTTAAAGTAATATTCGTCCATATGCATATATCATCAGCGTACTGTACCAAAACAACACGATTTGAGAGTACATTAGGAAGATCGTGTATAAGGATATTAAATAATATATGTGCTATCACTGAATCTTGAGGAATTCCCATATCAAGACATCGTGAAGTAGAATAACTTGTTCCCACTCTTGCCTGAATTGTTCTATTGGCTAAATAGGACTTGATATAATTATACATATTGCCAGACAGACCAATAGATTTCAGCTTGTACAATAAACGTGTATGCCAAACTTGATCATAAGCTTTTTTCACATAAAAAAATGTTGCTAAAAGACTTTTTCTACGGGCAAATTGTTGTTTTATCTGAGTTGTAAGTTTAACCAGGTGCTCAACTGTGGATTTTCCTTTTCTGAAACCTGCCTGATTTACCGGAATAACGTTATTTTTGTCACAGTAATGTATAAGTCTGTTTAAGACCAATCTTTCCATTAGTTTGCTCGTATGGGACGTCAACGCAATAGGTCTGTAACTGTTTTTATTGATTTTAGGCTTTCCTGCTTTTAATATGGGTATAACAATAGAATACAAAAGTCATTTTTCATTGGGCCAAATATATCTATATTTACAGCGGAATTAGTCGCTATGATACAAGCGTTGCATTATTTAGTAGACCTTAAACCTGTCTTTGTCAAAGTAGTTCTATTTGTTGATTCAAAATCTGTATTATATGCCTTTCAGTCTTTTGATACAGACACAAGACCTGACTTAATTACTGAGGCAAATCATCTTATACATCGTTTAAGGACAAAAGGTACAGATATCAGTTTATGCTGGGTGTCTTCTCACGTTGGTCTTCACGGCAACGAAGTAGTAGACAGAGTAGCTAAGCAAGGTGCACACAACACTGATAATACTATAGAATTACGTATTAAAACGTCCGTAAAAAAAGCTTGCGGCTTGCTAGAATCAGCCTCATGGATTCGTTTTCATGAACATTTCAATGAAAAGTTTGTGACACAACAAATGATAAAGCATTCTTTTCAAAATGTATGTAAAAAATTGCAGTATTCTTCCATATATCATTCGAGATCAATTGTTGCTGTTCATTTTCGTATTCAGCTAAACGCGTTGAAAACAAAATATTGTAAAAATATCAAGTGTATTTGCGGAGAACAATTCACATTGTTTCACTGTTTATTTTACTGCAAAAAGCTACGTTCATTTTTACCAAAAATGTTTAGACAAGAAAACTATTCTGAAACTCATTTTAAAGAAGTAACTTCAGATCAATCTTTGTCAGTTAAAATTTCAGAATCATTGGTTCACAGTCCTGTTAATGTATTGCTTTAAGTTTATGAAGTTTGTACTTTAGCGTTAAATTTTCCCTTCGCATTGTTAATGTTAATTGTTAGTGTTAAGATCTTGTTCCATTTTTATATTTACCCGCTTACTCATGTCTCATACTCATTCTCCCCTCTGCTCCCAGTCCAACTCGCCCATCTCCCATCCTCCATTTTTTCCCCCGTCTAATATCACTCATAGTGAACGGACGTTAAATCAAAGAACGAACACACACACACACACACACACACACACACACACACACACACCACACACACACACACACACACACACATATATATATATATATATATAATTATGTGTATATATATGTATATACAAATATATATATATATACATATATATATATGAATTGTGTGTATATATATATGTATATACAAATATATACATATATATATATATATATATATGTGTGTGTGTGTGTGTGTGTGTCTGTCTGTCTGTCTATCTATCTACTTATCTGTCTGTCTATCTAGTCAAGTCTAGTCTAGTCTAATCTAATCTAATCTAATATCCATCCATCCATTCATCCATTCATCCATCCATCCATCCATCCGTCCATCCGTCTATCCGTCCATCCGTCCATCCGTCTATCCGTCTATCCGTCTGTCCGTCTGTCCGTCTGTCTGTCTCTGTCTGTCTGTCTCTGTCTGTCTGTCTGTCTGTCTCTGTCTGTCTGTCTGTCTCTGTCTGTCTGTCTGTCTCTGTCTGTCTGTCTGTCTGTCTTTTTATCCATCTATCTATAGATAAATACATGAACATCAGACAGACAGACTGACAGACTGACAGACTGACATACAGAAAGACAGACAGACAGACAGACAAACTGACAGAGAGACTGACAGACAGA
>JAPXFY010000026.1:45021279-45033779 GCA_030674185.1 Monoplex corrugatus | reverse complement strand
GACGCTAGGCCTAACGCTACATCTGGTGCACCGTCCACGACTCCCACTGACACGCAGAGTGGGACAACCTGCACAGCGCCTCTTCCCAGCTCGGCGGACTGCGTGAGTACGGCAGAACTAAAAAACATCATACTGGCTCTGCGGGACCAAGTCAATTCTCTGGAAAAGACGGTCCTTACTCTACTCACTAACCAGCAAAAAAAGAACATCACCATGACAACCCGTAACTGTCACACACAGACGGATCTACATGACACACATCCCACCTATGCTGAGGCACTGAAACAAAACCACACAAGCAAGCAGGACGACAAACAGACCCGAAACCTCAAGGCACCAAAACCCAGCAGCAAAATTAAACAGCAAGCAACAAAAGTGCCTGAAAATAAAATAAAAAACAAGAAAGAACAACGTCATGACGTCATACCAACTAAAGACGTCATTTCGCTTCCCAAACATAGGCCTACACCATCCCGTTCTGAAAATATTTCAAAACAACATAAAAAGACCCACGATCTTCCGTACGTTCTCACTGTCCACGACTCTGTGTTGAAAGGTGTCAACTCAAGAAGACTGGGACGATCTTACGGTTTTGAAGGAGACTCGTGCCCTGTGAACGACCCTCATAACATTAAAAGCTCATTAGATATGGCCTTTTCCAAATTTGATGATTCAGCAGACTGTATTGTTTTTCACTGTGGTGTGCATGAATTGAACAGCAAAGATCTCCCTGCAACAACTAAACATCTCGCTTCAGGCATAAAACAAATAGCACAAGAACATCCAAAATCTAAACTAGTCGTTAGTAAGGTTGCCCCTGTACGGCAGGCCCGAATGGAGGTTCAACGAAATCTGTTCAACGCTTTTCTATCTGCTGAACTTGTTGATATGAAAAATATTTCTTTTGTATCACATGAGAACCTTCGTACCACTCAACAATTTCTAAAAGACGACATTCACCCCACCACCAGAGGAAGTAGCATCATTGCAGGAAATCTTGGAAGACACATTCGAGACCTATTTTGGGAGACTCCAAGGAGAACATCAAGATCAAGATCATCACAGCTACACCCTTCCAGATTCTCCAGAGGACAGTACCACCTTTTGACAACTACACACCATGGTGGCCGTATAATTTGTTTTGAAATAACAGTATTACATATACAATACTTAATGTTCATGTCACAGGACTTTTTCCTCGTCATCTCTGACATGTCTTCTGCTGAAAATAAACAATAACTAGGTTTTAGTCCGACTATCAAGACTCGGTCAGACTATACACTTTGTACATTTGAAGACGTGAATGCCATTATTTTGATTTTTGGTTATTTGTTATCCCTTGTAATCTATTATCACCTTTATAAGTTATTCGTACGTTGGACTATGTAATTTTCTTTTTATTGATTTTGCTACAATTTTGTTTTCTTTACTTCGTAGTCTAAGTAATTACGTAATTTTCTTTCTGTCCAGTTCTCCTGGACACAGAAAATCAAAGTATTCATTATTATCGACCATAAATAACAGTTAATAGAAAGTTGGAGATTAACCAATATCAGCAATGCGAAAACAATCCCAAGTCAAGTTTTTGCAATGGAATTGTAGATCCCTTTCCACCAATTCGGCTTACTTGGAGCATTTCCTAGCATCAAATAGGTGTGAAATTTTGATTCTACAGTCGATGAATGTTGTCGCTACCAAGCTTCCCAATTTCCCCAATTATTATTATCCTCCAGTCTATGAATGTGGGAATCACGGGAAGAAGGTATCCACCGCGATTTATATACTCAAAGAGTTACAATACTGCTTACTTACTTCCCCAGTTTTGAAATCAAGCGAAGATTTACATGCTTGTGCTGCCACTGTCCAATTAAACAATTCTCTAAACATTAACGTTTTGTCAGTCTACCTACCAACAGGTCCAAATGACCACAACACAGAATGGCTGCGCACTATCCAAGATCAGCAGCGTGGTAAATGGCTAATAGGTGGAGACTTTAATTCCCACTCCCCATTTTGGGAAAAGAACTGTTCTACTGTTACGAGCAATCGTTTGGTAGAAAATATCGTTGATAGTTCGCTTTACCTTCTAAATGATGGTAGTGTCACTAGGATCCCTGATGTTTCCAAACACAGGGCGACAGCCATCGATTTGTCTCTAATCTCACCAGAATTAGCACCATCCTGTACCTGGGAAACTCACAGAGACACTCTGGGAAGCGATCACCTACCTATCATCATAACCATAACTGACAAAAACATCAGGATGAAAGACAGCTC
The DNA here is from genome assembly GCA_030674185.1 of Monoplex corrugatus. NCBI lineage: Eukaryota > Metazoa > Mollusca > Gastropoda > Littorinimorpha > Ranellidae > Monoplex > Monoplex corrugatus. The sequence goes on along the minus strand of JAPXFY010000026.1, from coordinate 45,031,502 downwards.
TCCTGAAATTATTCCAAAATATAATTACAAGCGTTCTGACTGGTCCTTATTTCGAACTGCTCTAGCTAATCAAGATTACAGACATTATGAAAGTGAAAATATAGACATTATGTTTTCTAAATTCCAAGAGTCAATTTTAGCCGCTGCAGACCTATCGATTCCGAAACTCAAATCTTCTAGATCAAATAATCGATTGGGTAATGTTTGGTGGACAGAGGCATGTGAGAAAGCAGTTCAATATAAAAGGGAGAAATTCAAAATCTACATCAAAAGCCGGAAACCTGAGGATCATGTCGAAATGAAAAAAGCTAACATCCAATGTAACAAAATCATTGCTGAAGCAAAGAAAGATTATTGGGCATCATTCTGCACAAAAGAAATTTCAGATTTCAAAGATTTCCATAAAGTCTGGACGAAAATGAAACAAATGAAGGATGGAACCAACTTACCTAGGTGTCCGATAATGATTGAAACATGTAACACATTTCCTTCAGACATGGACAAAGCAGAAACTTTTGTGGATCTGTTCGCCAAAAACAGTAAAGTTGAAGGTTTATCTCCTGACTGCAAACATCACAGAGAAATGGAAGATTACAACCCAATCTACACTGATCCAGTACCACAGAATGATCTCTGGTTTAATTCTCCAATCACCTTAGAAGAGCTAAAAAACACAGTACTGTCTCTACACAACAAAAAGAGTTCGGTAGGTGTTGATGCAGTTTCGACTGAAATGATTAAACATCTCCCTGAAAACTACCTTATTTTCCTACACAAAATTTTGCAGAAATGCTGGGTTACTGGAACTGTGCCACAAATCTGGCAAAAGTCTATAGTTATACCAATCTTAAAAACAGGAAAATCGAAAACCGATAAAAACAGTTACAGACCTATTGCTTTAACGTCCCACACAAGCAAACTAATGGAAAGATTGGTCTTAAACAGACTTTTACACTACTGTGATAAAAATAACGTTATTCCGGTAAACCAGGCAGGTTTTAGAAAAGGAAGATCCGCAGTTGAGCACCTAGTTAAACTTACAACTCAGATCAAACAACAGTTTGCCCGCAGAAAAAGTGTTTTAGCTACTTTCTTTGATGTGAAAAAAGCTTACGATCAAGTTTGGCATAAACGTTTATTGTTCAAGCTAAAATCTGTTGGTTTATCGGGCAATATGTTCAATTACATTAAATCTTTTTTAGCTAATAGAACAATTCAGGCAAGAGTGGGAGCTAGTTATTCTTCTTCACGATGCCTCGACATGGGGATTCCACAAGGTTCAGTGATAGCACCTATTTTATTTAATATCCTTATACAGGATCTTCCTAAAGCTCTTTCAAATCGTGTTGTTTTAGTACAGTACGCTGATGATATATGCACTTGGATGAATATCACTTTAAAAAAGACAACTCCACAGAGAACGCGAAATTACATCAGGAAGTTGTATCAAATTGATCTTGATAATCTTGGAAACTATATGTTAGAAAATGGGCTGTCGTTGTCAGCAGAAAAAACTAACATGATGCTGTTTGATCCTGGTGGTAACTCAAATAACTTGCCTATTTTCAAATTGCTTGGTGAAGTGTTAAATTACAAACAGGTCGTAAAATTCCTGGGAGTTTACATCACGTCCAAATTAAGCTGGAATGTCCATTTTGATTATATTTTAACAAAAGCGCGAAAAACCTTAAATTTTCTAAAGATAATAAGCAAATTACCCTGGGGAATGGATACAAATGTACTGATTCATCTGTCAACAGCGCTGGTCAGGTCTAAATTATCCTACGCGCAAGAAGTTTTCTTCAATGCACCCAAATATTTACTAAAAAAGATTCAGAGCTTGGACTGCAAAAGTCTTAAAATTGCACTAGGTGTACCAACTCATGCTTCTACTCTGGAAACGTACAAAGTTGCTGGAATTCTACCTTTAAACAACCATCGTGAGTTAGCTACAGCAAAGTTTGCAATTAGAACTACTTCACAAGTGGATAATTTTGTGAGCAAAGAAATTAAGATCAGGTCTGATACTGACTTTCCAAAACGAGCAAAAAACATTTCATCACAAATTACAGCCGCAACTTACATATCTGGCCTGATCAAACAGTCCAACATAACAATGGATGAAATTGCTGAGAAACCAACGATAACGCCTATCCCTACATGGGAAATGCTAAATGCCACATTTGATCTCGATTATGCAAAAGTTAAAAATGATAATGTCAACATTACGCTATCCACAGCTTGTGAACACATCGATGAAAAGTACAGTACCCACCTCCACATTTTTACCGATGGGTCAGTCTTAGCAAACCAGAGCGCTGGAGCAGCCTTTTATGTTCCAAAATTTAACATTAAAAAGTCTTTTTTCATTGGGGCAAATGTATCTATATATACAGCAGAATTGGTCGCTGTTCAAGCGTTGCATTATTTAATAAGCCTTCGGCCTGTGTCATTCAAAGTAGTTCTCTTTGTTGATTCAAAATCTGTATTATATGCCTTACAGTCTTTTGATACAGACACAAGACCTGACTTAATTATTGAGGCAAATCATCTAATACATTGTTTAAAGATAAATGGTTCGGAAATCAATTTATGCTGGGTGCCTTCTCATGTTGGTCTTCATGGCAACAACGTAGTTGACAGAGCAGCTAAATCCGGTGCCCTCCATTCTGAAAATTCCATAGAATTACATGTTAACACCTCGGTAAAAGAAGCTTACAACTCGCTAGAATTAGCATCATGGATTCGATTTCATGAACATTTAAATGAAAAATTTGTGTCTCAAAAAAGAATCAAACTTTCAGTTCAAAATATCTGTAAAAATTTGCAGTATTCCTCGTTATATCATTTGAGATTAATTGTTATGACATATTTTCGCATTCAACTGAACGCTTTGAAAACAAAATATTGTAACAACGTTTTATGTATTTGTGGCGAACAATTCACATTGTATCACTGTTTGTTTTACTGCAGAAAGCTTCGTTCCTTTTTACCAAAGACGTTTACACAAGGAAACTATCTTGAAACGCATTTTAAAGAAGTTGTATCGGATCAAGTTTTGTTAGTTAAAATTTCAGAATCATTGGTTCACAGTCCTGTTAATGCTTTACTTTAAGATTATTATTATAATTATGATTATTTTTGTTTTGTTTTGTTTTGTTTTTATGACGATTTTTCTTTTACATTATTGATGTTAGCGTTGTTCTAGTTTCATTTCTCTGTTCATCCATATCCTTTTTCTTAAGACCTTGCCGCTTCCTTTTAATTTTTTTTACGTCCCTTACTCTGTTCCCCTCTCCCCTCCACCCCCCCCCCCCTTATTTCATCCTCCATGCCATTTTTCCCCGTCTAATATCACTTATAGTGAAAAGACGTTAAATCAAGCAACGAACGAACACACACGCATAGCTATAAATGGGGAGAAAGAATAAAAGCAAGAATAAAAGCAATGGAAAATTATAGAGAGCATATCATATACAATTTTATATTATAACAATGTGATTCCCCTTCGAGAGGGGACAGGCTGCAGAGGGAGGGGGGGGGGGGGTTGAGTGAGGTTAGGATTTTATGCAGAGGAGAAAAGGTGAGTTTTGAGAGCGGACTTGAAGGAGACAAAAGTAGGTTGCTGACGGACTGAGAGAGGAAGTTTGTTCCAGGAGAGTGGACCAGAAACAGAGAAGGCTCGTGGACCATAGGTATTGAGCTTAGTGCGTGGAAAGCGAAAAGTCAGAGGATTGGAGGCAGAGCGGAGAGTACGTGAGGGAACATAGATCTCAAGTAGGCTTGACAGGTAATCGGGGGCTGCGTTATTGAGGCTTTTGTAGCACATGGTGTCTAGTTTGTACTGTATGCGCTTTGATACAGGGAGCCAGTGAAGTTGTGCCAGGAGAGGAGATATGTGGTCAGCTTTTTTCTTTTTGAGTACAAGGCGTACAGCATTGTTTTGAATGCGCTGTAGAATGTGAATGGTGGAGGCAGGAAGACCAGACAGGAGTGAATTGCAATAGTCAATGCGAGACATTATGAAGGAGAGAACGAGTTTTGCAGTTGTTTCCACAGAGAGATACTTCCTGATCAGGCTTATACGATGGAGATGATAGTAGCAAGATCTGGCAGTTTGAGAAACAAAGTTGTTCATGGAGAGGGTAGAGTCAATGCAGACACCAAGGTTTTTAGCTGAATCAGAAATTGGGATTGATGTGTTACATAATGGGAGAGAAAGAGGAGGCAGCTGAGAAAGTTTCTGACGGGTGCCAATGAGGATAGCTTCTGTCTTGTCGTCATTAAGCTGAAGTCTATTGTGTGTCATCCAGTTCTTAATGTCCGAGTAACACTCAGTGGTGCGAGTGAACAGGCGCTGTATATTATCAGGTGAGTCGCTGTCTTGAAGTTGGGTGTCATCAGCATAGAAGTGGTGTTTTATAGAGTGGGAGTTGATGATGGTGGACAGGGGGGAGGTGTAAAGAGTGAAAAGAACAGGGCCAAGGACAGATCCTTGTGGAACACCACAGGTCAGGTATGCAGGTTGAGAGTAAGTGCCATTGATGATAACAGTTTGTTTTCTGTTTGATAGATATGAAGTGAACCAGGAGAGAGCAATGTCAGAGATGCCAAAAGTATGATGAAGTCTAGAAAGGAGAATACCATGGTCAATGGTATCAAAGGCTGCAGACAGATCAAGGAGTGTGAGGAGAGAGACTTTGCCAGTATCAGTTGCAAGGAGGAGATTGTTGAGAATGTGTAGTAGGGCAGTTTCAGTGCTATGGCACTGGCGGTAGGCTGACTGGAAAGGATTGAGGAGATTGTTGGCAGTCAGGTGAGAGTTCAGCTGGTTGAGGACGACTTTTTCAAGCAGTTTTGACAAGAAAGAGAGATTAGAGATAGGCCGGTAATTTTTCAGTTCATTTGGGTCTAAATTGTGTTTCTTGAGGAGAAGGTGAAAAATAGCAGACTTGAAAGAATCTGGGACAGTTCCAGTTTGAAGAGAAGTGTTGATGATGTCAGTGATGAATGGGAGGAGAGTAGGGAGACAGTCGGAGTAGAGAGAACCTGGAAGAGGATCCAGTTCGCAGGTTTTGAACGACATGGATCTGATTGTGTTGAAAATTTCTTCTTGTGAGACTGGGGTAAAAGTAGTAAGAGGTGTGCCAGAGAAGGAAGGGTCAGGTGGGCATGGTTGACAGGGTGTCCTGTCAAGCCTGTCACGAAGAGTTTGTATTTTGGTAGTGAAATACTTAGAGAGAATACAGATGGGAGTTCTTCATTTGTATGTTTTGTTGGGAGAGGTAAATCTTTTCGTGTGCCAAGGAGATGATTCATGGTTTTAAAGAGTTCTTTTGAAGAAGAGGCATTCAGGATTTTGGATTGGAAATAACTTGTTTTTGCAGATGCAATGAGGGTGGATACTTTTGTTTTAGAGGCTTGGAAAAGTTGCCTGTGTACAGTGATTTTGGATTTGCGCCAGCGGCGCTCTACTCTGCGGCGGGCACGTTTTTGCACAGGCAATCTCATGAGTGAGCCAGGGGGTAGGGGGGCGGTCAGGTAAAAGACGGGTTGTGGCTGGAGCATGAGTGTCCAGAAGATGGTGGAGAGTAGTATAGAATTCATCGGCAAGGTTATGTGACTTTTCAGAAAGGAGGCGGGAGGCATCAGATGAAAATGTGGAGAGGTCGATAGATTTGAGATTGCGTCGGTACGGGAAGGAGGAGAAATGTCAAGAGAACAGAGAATTGCAGAGTGGTCAGATGGAAGGGCTGAAGTTAGACGGGTAGAAAGAACTAAGCAGTTGTCAGTAGCTGAATTGTGGTGATCACGAGAAATGATCCAGTCAAGAATGTGACCTTTTTGATGGTTGGTTCAGAAATGTGTTGAGTCATATTGTGATTGGACAGAGAGTTGATGATATGTCTTGTGTCATGACGGTGAGTGTTGTCATAGTGGACATTGATGTCACCTAGAATGATGAGATTTCCAGGTAAGAGGCAGTAGTGGTCAAGCAGTTGGTCAAAGTCAGAGAGAAACGTGGATGTGGTGAGTTTGTTGGCAGAGCTAGATGGGGGTCGATAGACACAGGAGAAGGTGATGGGGTGAGGAGTGGATTGGAAGGATACTTCAACGTGCTCGAAAGAAGGATGGGAGAAAGGCAGAGACTGCCAGAAAGATAGGCGGGAATGGAGTGAGTCGTTGTAGAGGATGGCGATACCGCCGCCTCGGGATGAGCGATGGAAAGAAGCAAGCCTGTAACCACTCGGAGTGAGGCTAGCATGTATAGGTTCATGACCAAGGGGGTTAAGCCATGTCTCTGTGATAAAAGCAATGTCAACATGCTCATCTGCGAGTCTTTTTATTATTTTACTCTGGCCCTTTATTTCTGTTTTCTATTTCTATTATATTCACATCTCTATTATATTCACATCTCTATTATATTCACAAGATTTTATTCGTCTTTTTTTCATTTCCTGCAATTAAATGGTGTAATCATAACGATGTGTTCGTTTCAGGGCAATCTTCTGGGCTTCTCATGATGGCTTTGCTGTAAAATTAAAATAAATTGGTGACAGAACACATCCCTGTCTAGCCCCTCTTTTCATATTTTGAAAAGAATATGACAATTCAAAAGAATTGATTTGAACGAAAAGAAAGCAGCTTGTTCCAGAAATTCAGTGATCTTATGCTCACGAACTCTCGAAACATTCAGTAGGCTTTCCTTTCCTGCTCAACAGTTCCCAGAAGGTTTGCCTGTAGCGAGACCCCATCACATAATACACGAAAAAGTTAAAACTGGAATTGACGAAAGTAAAAAATTCCACCGTCCACAAACACGCTAGGAACAAGTTGTGATAGCGTCGCCCAGTATTCAAATCTGGAACACAGAACAAGGCAACACGAAACACAGCCATAGGGAAAACACAGACGATGAACAGCATGGAACTGCCAATCAACATCTTAGTAAGTGCCACTTCTCTTGGAGAAATTGATGATGACGTGCTAGAACGCCATGTCAAAGCCTGACGAAGTTTTACGACAGTAATTATCGTTGTTGTTATCACTATTATCATCACGATGACGGGAATGCCGGCACCAAACACCCAACTGTCCAGATTATCAACAAATATTTTGTGATTTTGGTATAGTTCACCCATGATGGCTGTCTTCAATACCACACCAGATTCTGGATCGTGCACACATCCAACACGATACCTGAATGCCACGATGAAATACAGACACAAAATAACAATGTAGACAACAATGATGATAGCAGCCATTGTCCTGGTACGTAGCAGAGCCTGATACTTCAGTGGACTGAGAACACAGCAGCATCTCTCACTGGCAATGATGGCGGACAAGATAAAAGAAACAAAAGTGAAACCAGCGAAACCTGTGAGATTGTTGTTAGCCATGAAGGTAGACATAGCACCATATATTTCACCCGTGGTGAACTGCAAATGTATTTGTTCGCCAAAGATAAACATTTCTGCGATCAAATAGAGCTCATCAGCTAAGGACAATGCAAAGAGACACAGATTGACACGATCTTTAAGACCTTGTTTGTAGAACACCGCCATGTTGATGACGTTAGCTGACCCACCAATCAGAAACAGGAAAAACAAGGAAGTGTCTTTAATTCTGCGTATGGTCCTTTCTACCTTTTCACCTATGATATTATCGGGGTTGTTCCAAGGTAGATAATCCATCCTACTAAATCTTATTTCAATGCATCCATCTTGAAAAGTCATATTGTTGTCAGGAGAAGGCATAGTGTTCATTGTGGACATGTTTCTGATGGTCGGATTATCATTCCCACTCAAGACGTGAACAGATGTATGAAGCATATCATTGACATCTAATGCCATGTAAGTGTCCAGCTTGCAAAACTCATTCACTACGTCAACAGTATACAAATACACGTCTCTTGAAGTACATGACAATGACGTCAAAATGTCACACGAATCTTTGGCTCTTGAAGCGTTATCACTAAAACTGTATATACATGTACACACAATAAAACCACAGCACGAGAAAATGGTGCTAAGCAAAATGGATCAAGATACGAGTAGAGGAATATTTGTAAAATAATAATAATGCAAAACTATGTACTTTAAATTCGAATAAATATGGTAGATGGAATATTAACCCCAACCCACCCCTCACCTACATTTACCACATGTTTTTAACAAATGATCAAATAATCAAGCTGTAATTCTTTAATACCTTCTCATCAAGTCTTCGTCAGTACAGATGAAATCTGATTTAGTGAACCAACATCATGTGAAATGATTTTAGCCAACTTAACAGCGTCTGTAGAGCTTTTTGTGGAGCTTGCTGGTTATAACTGATACAAGAGATGAATGTCACTACCACACAACCTAATTTTGTTTGGACAGTGCACCAATATGAAAACAGAATAAAATGTAGAGTCCATGAATTAGGTAAAACCTCATGACCTTGCCAGCGTTTCTATCTACGCTCAGTGCGTATGATGTATGATTATTTTGGATCTCCACCATTGGCATTTGCGCCATTAATGCTTACGGAACTTTCCGAGTTTGTGCCGTTAGTGCTTATTAAATTTTCCATGCTGATACACTTAGTGCTTATCAAGCTTTCCAAGCAGACAGTATCAGTTCTTATCAAACTTTTCAAGGTGACACTGTAAGTGCTTATTATGCATTAAAAGCTTGCACCATTAGCGCATACTGAACTTTCTAAATTTGCACGCTCATTGCTTTTAGAACATTCCAAGTTTGCGCTGTTAGTGCTTACAGAACTTTCTGAATTTGCACCTCAGTACTCACGAAACTTTTTCAAGCTTGCACGTAAATGCTCATCAAGCTTGTTCGTAAATACTTATCAAACTTTCTATGAGCAAAAACGCCACCTTGTGAAACTGAAACTGAATATAAGAATCGTTTCCCTGACATACATAGGTCAACACATAGGAAACCAGGAAAATAAACACGAAAAAAGAATCAGAATGTCTGGTTGTATTAAATATGCGTTCTGATTCTTTTTTTCGTGTGTTTTTTCTGGTTCCTCGGGCAGTCACACTTGTTTTGGACAACACATACGAAGGAAGTAAGGATGTTACTATGACGTGCTGCTATATAACCACACGTTTTCAACATAGAAGGTGTGGTAGGTGGTGGGGGCAAAGTTTACATTATTACAAACATGACAACTGTATAAATCGTTCTACTCAATAACTCAGTTGATAAAGACTCACGTACAAAAAGGAACAGGAAAAAACAGGAAAAAGGAATAAGAACGAGTATTTAATACAACCAGACAAGACAGGGGCAAATTTTCGGCCTACTGGCCTTTGTCAAGCGTAAGATCACACACAAACAAACAAACTCCAGAGAAGGCTTTTCTCACACTGGACAGAGCAGCAGTGAAGTTTCAGTCTTTTTTCTCCTAATTTGTGTATCTGGTGTTTGTTTGTTTGTAATCTTACGATTGACAAGGGCTAGCTGGCAGAAAATTTGCGCCTGTCTTGTCTGGTTGTATTATATACGTGTTCTTATTTCTTTTCCCTGTTTTTTTCTGGTTCCTGTTTGCTTGAACAAGGGCAGTCACACTTGTTTTGGATCACGTCAAGTCCCTCATTACTTTATTCGTATCACCACCTCTATTTGTTAGACTACCGTAGTATTCATTTCGAGAAATGAAGTTGTTAACATGCTCTATAACAAAGGAATAATCGCATCTTTATGAAAACGCTTAGAGCAGGGCTGGCTGGCTTGTCTTGACAGAGCCCGTTCAAACCCACCGCACTACGTAACGTTGCCTTGTTTACTGCCCTTCTGAAAACTCCAATCATTCTGGCTATGTTAGAGTCTGGTCATAATCATCATCATCATGTGCCCTACTGCATGGCGTTGGCGATCATGGCCCTCCATATGTATCTATCCCTTGTTGCCACAAACACATCTTCTACCCTCTCTCTCCTCAGCCACCCTGCAAGTCTGTCCAATATTTTCTCCCTGGGTCTACCTGATGCTCTTTTTCCTTCCACCTTTCCGTGGTGACCAGGTGCTCTAATTCCCCTTTCTTCATAAAATGGCCTATAAATGTTGCCTGTCTTTTCCTAATCTTCCTAATCAATTATCTTCTTGTCTGCCTCCATCAAGACTTGTCTCGTTTGTTTTCTTTTCTGTCCATGGAACTTTCAACGTTCTTCTTACCAACCACATCTCAGCTGCCTCAATCTTGTTCTCTCTTTG
>JAPXFY010000026.1:44986279-45018779 GCA_030674185.1 Monoplex corrugatus | reverse complement strand
TCTTCTTTTTACATTTTTCACATTGTTTAAGTCAAGTCCTGTTTCGTCCAATTTTCTTGTTCCTTCTAATAAATCTCACTCTCTGTATTTGGTAACTTCACACATTCTATTATTAAACCAGTTATTTGACATGCATCTAATATTTTCCTTGTAATGTTTTTTTTTCATAGAATGCACTTACCACCATTCTTTTTTTTTTTTTTTTTTGGTTCATCAGTCTAAACTCCACTTTGATGGTTTGGGGGCAGAATTTTGTCAATTCTCTTGGAGAAAACTTGGTCCTTTTGTGGTACGAGCTTAAATGAATCGTTTAAAAGATAATGAACCTTCAGCTTCTCAACAAGAAGGACTTATAACGTATTCTGAAACCAGATAAACAACAACAACAAAAATAGTACAGAAAACAAAAATTGGAGATTTTTCTCACTGCTTAACGCATTAAAAAAGATAGGATCATCATGTGTAGCTAAAGAAATTAAAACATTCTTCCAAACGTATTCTGTGCAGATCACGCAGGCTATGTTGAAAAACGGGTATCTTGGAGACAACACAAGACTGACTTATGATTTCAACAGTGACTTGATTATAAAACTAATTACACGGACTGGTTTGCCCAGACTTTGAAAAAGCTTTTGATTGGTTAGACTGGGAACTGTTTTACTATTTAAATGTGACCCGTTCTGACAAAAGGTACAATAAGTCGGGCAAGGCCTTTTGCTGCTGTGGGCTGAAAACTCTGAACAGGGACACATTGGTCAATTTTGAGTTTTCTGCATTTTCATGCCCTATAACCACTTTTACACCATGTCCTAACGCAATAAAGTCAAAGTCAATCGATAAGTATCATTTTTTTGTGTTTTAATGTGTGGTAAGTGCTACTGTCTCCTTTCAAAATATTCACAAGTTCCGTAACGTTTTGGTAATTAAAGTACGCTTTTCTTAATTTTTTGTTTGTTTTGTTTTTTGGATGGATGGACAATTAAGTAAACAAGGGAGGTATGGAATTTCAGCTGATTTGGTTGATATTTAATGCTTGTTGCTAAGGAGTTTCTGACCATACCTTTCAATTCAGACCTATTCTCTTCAACACAGTTTTTCTCAAAATGGCTGACTTGACCCCTCTCATTTTTGAAACCCTATAACTTTTTTGTTTTTGTAGCATGAAACTCACCTTTAGTACCATTTGAAACTTTATAGTGATACCAAAACCTAAAAATGCCTAAACTGAGACTTATTGTGCCTTTTGTGAGAATGGGTCACAAATGTGTTTGGATTTGAAGAAAACGGGTGTAGATGGAGCGAAACGTTCCACAAAATATAGAGTTAGCAATCACCCTTGATGATCAAGAGTCAAACTGGTTTCACATAGAAAGAAAGCGAGAGAGAGAGAGAGAGAGAGAGAGAGAGAGAGAGAGAGAGAGAGAGAGAGAGAGAAACAGAGACAGAGAAGAGAGACAGACAGATAGACAGAGATAGAGAGACAGACAGACAGAGAGAGGGGGGGGGAGACAGACAGATAGAAGACAGATAGATAGACAGACAGTCAGTCAGAGAAAGAGAGACAGAGACAAGAGAGACACAGACAATCAGACAGAGAAAGAGAGACAGACAAGAGAGAGAGAGAGACAGACAGACAAACAGAGATAGAACGATAGACAGAACGATAGATATAACGATAGATAGACAGATAGATAGATGTAGATAGATAGATAGATAGATAGATAGATAGATAAATAGATAGATAGATCGATCGATAGATAGATAGATAGATAGATAGATAGATAGATAGATAGATAGATGGATGGATGGATGGATGGATAGAGATATATATATAGATAGACAGAGAGAGACAGAGAAAAACAGATATACAAACAGACAGAGAAACAAAGAGTGAGAGAGAGAGAGAGAGACAGACAGGCAGAGAGAGAGAGAGAAAAGAGAGAGAGAAAGAGAGAGAGGAGAGGAGAAAGAGAGAGAAGAAGAGAGAGAAGAGAGAGAAAAGAGAGAAGACAGAGAGAGAGAGAGAGAAAGAGAGAGAAACAGACAGAGAGAGAGAGGAGAGAGAGAGAGAGGAGAGAGGAGGAGAGGAGAGAGAGAGAGAGAGAGAGAGAGAACAGACAAATAGAAAAGTATGTGTGAGAGGTGTGAAAATGGTTGAGAACTTTGAAGAGCTGCCTTGTGTGTGAGTGTGTGTGTGTTTTTTTTTATATTTAATGTTGTTGTCGTTCTCCGGTCAATATATTACTGTGTGAAAGAAGCATACCATTGTCAAGACAGCATCAAAGACAAAAATATACGTTTATTCCACATATCCACATTGATTATGCTCTTTACATTTGGGTTAGGTTGACAAGTCTAATGAACACTGACTTCATCTGAATGTGAATCTTACTGCGAACGAACGAACGAACCAACCAACCAACAAACAAACAAACAAGCAAACAAAAACAAACAAACATAAAACAAACATGAAACACCAAACAAGCAACCAAGCAACAGACAACCAACCAACACCAAACAAAGAAGCAGAGTACAGTTGATTTTGATTCATTTCATGTGTTCTTTTAAAAGAAATGACGTACATATATTGAAACAGACGACACACACACACACACACACACACACACAACACACACACACACACACACACACACACACACACACACACACACACACACAACACACTCGCACGCTCTATCTCTCTATCCCTGTCTCTATCTTCCTCCATCCCCCATTGTCTGTCTGTTTGTCTGTCTGCTTGCCTGCTTGTCTGTCTTTCTTTCTCTCTCTCATTCTCTTCTTTATTTATTCATTTGTTCATTTATATTTATTTATTTATTTATTTTATTTATCTATTTATTCATTTATTTATTTACGATTCATTCAAATGCATGGCTTCATCTCAGTAACAACGACCTGATTAAACGTGTTCTTATTCTTTTTTCGTGGTGTTTTTTTTTCTGGTTCCTGTTTGCTTGAACGAGGCAGTCTCGTTTGTTTTGGATTCCGGCTAAAAGCGTTTGCAACCATCACTAAAATGGTGAATTTGCACAAATGTCTGTCATCATTTTTCTCCCTGAACCATGTTTGAGTGCAGCCCTCAAATGCAAAAACGTACGTAAATGAATAGAAGAAAGTTAGTAATGAAAATTATTATGATTATGTCTATTATAATAATTATTATCGCGATTGAAAAAGAATAACAGAAGTGACATAGTAATAATGGCAATACTAATAGTAAAATATTACTACTACTACTGCCACTGCTACTACTACTTCTGTTATTTAGAATGGTAATGATAATAATGAAAATACTAATGTATTGCTACTGGGCCATTCCACGGTAACTGACATGACATTTAGAAGCCACTTTTAGAAGTAACACAAGTCATATGTGATGAAAAGAGTTGTTTTATTGTCATATAAAACAGCATTTCTAGTTGATGTATGTTAATAAACAAATTTATGAAGAAAAAAACAAGAAAAATTCTTCCAATGCAACTCTTGCTGGGGTTATCGTGTTGGTAACTGACATGACGCAGAAAATGCAAATAATTCAATTAGTTTTCAAACTTTCAAATTTTTCTGAAGTGGAAGACTTCAGAATATTTAAATGTAGTTAGTTAACAAGTAAAATGGACAAAGGTAATGCCTTAATAGTTGTCTTAAGTAGAACCATGAATATGTGATGATCTCTAATGTACTTTCGGTAACTGACATGACAAATGAATGGTAACTGACGTGACATGTCTGTGAGGAAGTTCCAGGATGCACTGTGGCTTTCCAGTAAAGTAGTAGTTTTAAAAACAACAAATACTTATTAACTTGAGCTTTTTGCCATGAAAGCTTGAAAAAGTAGTATGAAACATTCTTATTATTTTTCAGTTCAACATCTTTATTATTGAAATACACTTATTCTGTATTACAGTCACAGATGATGCATAAGCACACAAACAAGTTCTCATTACTTTTACATCTCAGAGTCAGATATCTTAGACTACTGACTGGATGGCTTTCTTCTAAAGATCATAATGGAAGCATACACCACTTGTATAGAGAATTTTCAAGTCAAGAAATATTGTCACTTCGAATAGACTTCTGTTTTCACATCGGCTGCAAACATCAAAGCTCTCGAGCTAGTGACATGGAAAGAGTTAGCTTGAACTTCCAGCTTGGAAAGCACTGATGATTGTTGTACTACACCCTTTCAAGGAAACGAACCACTCAGTCAGTATGTTTTTTTCTTCTTAATCTACCACCATATCTTTTTAAAACGTGCCTCAAAACGGCGTGGTGGCAGAACTTTATTTCTTTTTAACACATGACAAACTTCATAATCTAAAACTAATTGTCCCCCAGCACTAACTGCCAAAGGAAAAAACCCGCGTTGTGTTCTTCTTAGGGTGCCTCCTTAGGGTGTCTCTCTCATGGGTCGGAGGCCCTTTCTTTTATACACTTCCCTCGCATCAAATAATGCAAAATAATGCAAATTTTATGCTGGCCATAAAAATTGGAACTGACCAAGCGTGAATCCTTTAAAGGGATGTCCACCTTTTTACAATATCTAGGATAAACTAACCATTCAGTTCTCTTACTAGCTGGGCAGCCGATTATGGTCGTGTGACTGCCCCTTTTAGTTTATGAATATGTAATGAACAGTGACAGACCGTGTATGTCCATCACCAGTAACTTCTAAAGAGCTACTCGCCCTGGGCAGTCACGGTTTGACCTCTCCGACCACTTAGAGTGACTTTCCTGATGCTATCACTCACTAGTGTACCTGGCCTATTTCCATAGGGCCATAGGGCAACATCTATTGAAGTGTAACATGATGTCAAACAATATTGTCAATAGTGTAATCCAAACAGCCACTCAGAAAGACTGGTCCAAAGAATATGCAGCTCTTGTGGACAGTGTCAATGTCAGGTCGCTCAGGCCATCGGAAATGCAGTACACCATCTTCTGAATGTTGATGGAGAAACTTCATCACCCAGAATCCTTCATCTGCTGCAGATGTCACTGTGCCAATGTAGAAGTGATCCACATAGTCAACTGCATATTTCCAGTTTGATGTGAACATCTTGCTCTTGCGGTCTTGAAGTTATCGCCACATAATGCTGGATTTCTGGAATGTAGCCAACGCTGACTTGTCTGTCGAATTCTACTCCTATAACAGTTTGTCCAGATACCTGTAAGATTCTCACAGCCACTTTCAAAACTTTGCTGCATGCATGTATGGCCAAATGATCTGCATATGTTCCATTTTTGGATAAATTCCTGACATAGTCATCAAATAAGCCACACGGAACCTTTTCCAGCGTTTGTTTTTCCTGTAAGGTAAAAATTTCCATGTTATCAACAGTTAATTGTCTCAGCTGATTTTGTTGAATGTCAATTCCTAGTTCATGCAGCTGTTCAATCAGAGCCCAGAAGAAACAGTTTCCATCACTTGGTGTGACTCCATTCAATTGCATTTTTTCCCCTGGAGAAAAGTGATGAAGCGATACATGTTATCATTTTCATGTGAACTTGATACCAACATATGGGGTTCCTGAAAACTTTCATCAGTTTCTTGTTTGTATGTCTCCTGGACATCTGTATCAAGAGTTTTCTCTTCCAGTGAATTTGATGTTAGATTTTCAGTTCCATGTGAACTTGGCATCAGAGTTGCAGTGTCTTGTGCTTTCATGCCCCTGAATATTGGGAATGAACGTCTGGAAGATTTGTCAGCATCAGAATCTGGTTGAAACAGACTCACATCAGACACCTCAATAGCTGAAGTTGACTTTCGCTTGAAACAATGATACTTTCTGGTCTCGGGGATTGTTTTGGGACATTGTTTGACCAGAAAGCACTCAGTTCATTTGTTACAGCCTCAATCTCCTCCTTTGGGATAAAAAGAACTTTGAGTGCAGGACACGCTTCACCTGCCACCTTTGCAAATTCTCTTGCTGTGTTGATGACTGTGCGCTGCTGGAGAATCCGTCTCCACACTGCCTGTGTCACTGTTCCACCAATGCCATCTGTAGGCCCTTTCCCATGTGCTGTTGCAAAGAAACTCCAGTCCATCAGTTCAATGTTCCACCAATGCCATCTATAGGCCCTTTCCCATGTGTTGTTGCAGAGAAACGCCAGTCCATCAGTTCACTGTTCCACCAATGCCATCTATAGGCCCTTTCCCATGTGCTGTTGCAGAGAAACGCCAGTCCATCAGTTCACTGTTCCACCAATGCCATCTATAGGCCCTTTCCCATGTGTTGTTGCAGAGAAACGCCAGTCCATCATTTCACTGTTCCACCAATGCCATCTATAGGCCCTTTCCCATGTGCTGTTGCAGAGAAACGCCAGTCCATCATTTCAATGTTCCACCAATGCCATCTATAGGCCCTTTCCCATGTGTTGTTGCAGAGAAAGCCAGTCCATCATTTCACTGTTCCACCAATGCCATCTATAGGCCCTTTCCCATGTGCTGTTGCAGAGAAACGCCAGTCCATCATTTCACTGTTCCACCAATGCCATCTATAGGCCCTTTCCCATGTGTTGTTGCAGAGAAACGCCAGTCCATCAGTTCAATGTTCCACCAATGCCATCTATAGGCCCTTTCCCATGTGTTGTTGCAGAGAAACTCCAGTCCATCAGTTCAATGTTCCACCAATGCCATCTATAGGCCCTTTCCCATGTGCTGTTGCAAAGAAACTCCAGTCCATCAGTTCAATGTTCCACCAATGCCATCTATAGGCCCTTTCCCATGTGCTGTTGCAAAGAAACTCCAGTCCATCAGTTCAATGTTCCACCAATGCCATCTATAGGCCCTTTCCCATGTGTTGTTGCAGAGAAACGCCAGTCCATCAGTTCACTGTTCCACCAATGCCATCTATAGGCCCTTTCCCATGTGTTGTTGCAGAGAAACGCCAGTCCATCAGTTCAATGTTCCACCAATGCCATCTATAGGCCCTTTCCCTTGTGTTGTTGCAGAGAAACGCCAGTCCATCAGTTCAATGTTCTTATTCAACATGTGTGGATTTGTCAACAAAGAAAGGTTGTAACAGTTCTTAAATTGTCCTCCAGCCCCATCAGAGAACACATGAACTGTTTTCAGAGGAAAGTTTGACTTCTCAGCTTCTTCAAATATTTTTCTATTGAAGGCTGCAACTGCATACTTGTCATGAACTATACTGTCACTGACCACAACAAAGGATAGAAACTGGGCTGCAGAAGCATAGATGATGGCAGTGAAAAGTGTCACTTGAGAGGTATCTGACTGCTTCCAGTGAGCAGACATTATTTCATTCTGCTGTTGAATGTTGAAATTTTCAGAAAAATCTTCTTGAAGAATGATTTCATCATCTCTCCGACTTATTTCAGATTTTTTAAAATTTCATTTAGCTGATGTTTTGCTATGAATGAATGCCAGCGCATTTGTTTCAGTTGCCTGACAACAGGATTTTGTTTGTTCAAATGTGGATTCCACAGTTTCTTTGACAGAAGTTTTGCTCCACTGGGTGTATTTGAACTGTGCAGTTCCTTTCAATTTAGCCGTGACGAGGTCTTATACAGCACTTTCTACATCACCACATTCATCGCATTCCCCTAAAAAGCATTTTGCAGTTTTGACTGGACAGACAGCTGCATTGACAAGTTCCTTTTCTAGAGGGATATCTTTATTTATTTTCCTTTGACCTTCCAACAAAAGTGTGAAGTTTTCGTGATACACACAGCAGCAGACATTATGATCCTTGTCAGAGCAAATGCACACATGTGGTGGCCGGAGTGAAGCAAATTTGCTCTTTCCTATTTTCACGTCATTTTCTTTTTCGAAAAAGCTGGTAGGCTTCCATCACGTTCATCATTAGCATTTTTTCTGTACCTGATGTTTTTCTCCATCTTGAAGAACAGTGACAAAGTCCTTTCTGCCAGGCAATTGTCGAGAATGTCATCACGTTCATAGAACTTGTGAATCATCTCTACAATGTCAGGTGGGAAAATGCGTCGTTTTACATTTGGTTTGTCAATGATGATGCATTGTTCACTGACAATTTTATGAAGTACTGCACTTTTTGTTCTTGGTGTGCTTGGAAGAGCATTTACTACTTTTTTCATTGCCTTTCCTGCAGCCTGGCGAGTGGAAAATGCATAAGTGGGTGAAGGCATTTTTTCAATCTTGCTGGCCTCTTTTGCATTGTCAAGTTTTTGTTGAATAATGGTGTCGTTTTTGCTGCTCTTGTTTGCTTCGATTTGGGGACCAGTTTTTCCTGCATTCTGCTTGTTGTAGTCGGTTTTTTTTCTCTCGCTGCAGCGCGCTGTTGCTCTGACATTCTTTCGCGGTATCTCTGCATCTTCGTTCACGGTGACACCACCATGATGGCAAGTCTGAGGAAAAAAACATGACAAACATAAGCAATTTGAAACAAAACAAAACAAAACATATATTATATATATATATATATATATATATATATATATATATATATATATAAATATATTGCACACACATTTCTTTCTCTTTCTCTATCTCTAGTCTCTCTCAAGTCTCTGTTTCTCCAGTCTCTCTCAAGTCTCATACACATGTCACACACACATGCAGACATAATTGGATACATGGACACACACATGAATACATGCACATGTATCTATAGACTGACTCATACCATCTCATACTGTAAAAGGACAATGTAAGACTTTATAAACAGAAATTGAAAAAGAATGTCTCGAGTCTATTGTCATGTCAGTTACCTCAGTCATGTCAGTGACCGTCATGTCAGTTACCTTATTATAGCCAACAATGCTGGAAAAATTCAAGTTTCACTATTTCATTTTCTTCGACATGACTGAAATAGAAAATACAGAATGTCTTTATCTTAGTCCATTTGCTTTTGAGCGGTAAAAACTTTTGTGATGAAAAGTAACTGACATGACATATTTCCTGACCATTCTTCTCTACAATATTTTATCAAATCTAGAAAGTAAAATCTGTAAGTACTTAGTGAAAACTTACAATAAAATGTCCATTTAGGTAATCAAAGAATGAAAACTTACCTGCAAGATCAAAAGAACCTTTATGGAATTGGATTTTGTTGGTACATTGTTGAACAGCATGGGGTCTCTGTCAGACATTAAAATTCAAGATGGCGGCCAGGTCACATGACTAAGTCAAGATGATTAACCCATGCGCATTTTTGAGGTTTTCAGTCATTTCCCTTCATTAAAAAAACATTTGCATGAAAAAATAGTCAGGTCTAAAAATCTGTTATTTGGTTATACGTTTGCGTGGAATGGTCCTACTACTACTCCTACTCCTATTACTACTACTACTCCTACTCCTACTACTACTACCACTACTACTAATACTCGTGACAGAGAAGAAAACTCTGAGTTTAGGCGTTTAGATGCTGACTGGCTTATCTCCTGAGAGACTTTGGGTAATGCGGTTTCTGCGTAGTGATGATCCAGTGACAGTTCTGTTATCTGGGAGAATATTGACAAAATGGGGCCCTGATGATTGGTCAATATAGTCATCATCATCATCATGATGTGCCCTGCCACATGGCGTTGGTGATCATGGACCTCTATATGCATCTACCCTCTTTGTCAGCAGCCACCCTGCAAATCCGTCCAACATTTTCTCCCTGGGTCTACCTGCTGTTCTTTCCCTCCAGCTTTTCTGTTGTGACCAGGTGCTCCAGTTTCCCTTTTCTCATAAGATATAAATATAGTAAACAGATGTTTTTCTGCTCTGTAATCTCTGTTTGCAAACTTAGAGCTTCTGGTCATTTTGAACCAGTCACACGTTTTGTATCTACGTTTCCTGGCATACTGCTAAAAGGAACCAATGTCTCATCTCAGGTTTCTATATGTGTCACACGTTTAGGTCCTTTTCGTTCAAAACAGATGAGCAGATCACATGCAGC
Source organism: Monoplex corrugatus (assembly GCA_030674185.1). NCBI lineage: Eukaryota > Metazoa > Mollusca > Gastropoda > Littorinimorpha > Ranellidae > Monoplex > Monoplex corrugatus. Next base: position 45,008,871 of record JAPXFY010000026.1, on the reverse strand, counting down.
ATATACCAGCTGCTTCTTCTCTTATTCTGTCAGCTTATGGGGCATTCACTTTGCAGCCTGTTTTCAAAGCTGAAGGTTATCTTGTAGAATTCTCTGACTTGCTCCGTACGAAAGTAAAAGCCTTGCTCTTCACGTATGCAGATGTGTGGATTTCTTTTGTATGTTTGGACACAGCAACCAATTGTCGGTTGAAAATTTTTTTTCAGAAGTCGTTTGCCTCGTCAGTTGTTCCCCTTTACCGTCACTTTGAATTCCCGCTTCTATGGTCAGATTGTGCAGTTTTGATCCCTTAAATTTTCTTCAAATCCGTAGCAATTTTCTTTGCATTAAAATTCAGTTGCGATTTCGCAGTGCTAGTTGAAAGAATCCACCCTTAAGAATACAGAAATGTACGTATTTTGATGGTACGTCATTCCATGACGTAATAGTCCTATGTTGTTATCTCAGAAAAGGACAAAGATTATATCATTTTAATGGTCATTGAGTTGAGATGTCTGTGAACGCCGGTTGATCATTGTGTTCAGATCATACCTCGTATTGCTGACTTTTTGTGTTGGATGAGAAATCTGTTTGATAGGATGAGAGTGCAAGCCTTCAGTCACCAGCGGAATGAACTTATTCAGATGAAGGTTCCATTTTGATAGTCAGTCAATCATTTAGCCATCAGCATATCACATCCGAATTAATCAGCCAATGTTTGTTTTTCTACATGATATATGAGAGCATTAGTACCTTGCCTGGCGTCTTCATTTTCGCTAGATTGTTTTCGAAATCTAGAATTCATGATACACTAAGCTAGGAAACCGACAGGTACAGATGATGTCGTCATGACGTTCATGAACGAGATGGTGACCAAAAAAAAATGTTTTCATAACGACCTTGAATGTAAAAGTTTAAAACCTACATCAGCATGAGAGATGGCACCACAAATGGCTTGTTGCAAATTGTGTATACGAAGCGGACGGCAGCCAAGATCTGGGTCGCTGATGCTTCTCGTTCTGAACAGGACGCAGGCTCTGTGATCTGCACACACACACACACACGCCACACACACACACACACACACACACACACACACACACACACACCACACACACACACACACCACCCCACACACACACACACACACCACACACGCACACGCATACACACCCCACACACGCATCACCACACACACACACCACACACACACACACACACACACACCACACAACACACACACACACACAACACACACACACACACACACACACACACACACACACACACACACACCAACACACACCACACACCAACACACACACACACACAAACACACACACACACACACTCACAAACACACACACACACACTCACACATACACACACATACACAAACACATACACACACACACACACACACACACACACACACACACACACACACACACACACACACACACACACACACACACACACACACACACACACACACTCACACACATTGAAAACGCATTGAAAACAAAATACTGTAAAAATGTCAAGTGTATTTCGGCGAACAATTCACACTGTTTCACTGTCTATTTTACTGCAAAATGCTACGCTCTTTTTTACCAAAAATGTTTACACAAGAAAATTATTCTGAAATTCATTTTAAAGAAGTAACTTCCGATCAATTTTTGTCAGTTAAAATTTCAGAATCGTTGGTTCACAGTCCTGTTAATGCATTACTTTAAGTTTATGAAGTTTGTACTTTAGAGTTAAATTTTCCATACACATTGTTGATGTTAAATGTTAGTGTTAAGTTCTTGTTCCATTTTTCTATTTTCCCACCTACTTATGTCTATAACTCTGTCTCCTCTATGCCCCAAAACCAACCCGCCCGTCTCTCATCTCATATACTTTTTTTTTTTTTTTTTTTTTTTATCAGTACTTACAAGCGAAAACAACACCACAACACACACAGACAACGTACTCACATGCCAAGCCACTGACATGAAAACTTTCCGTTTGCCTTCAACTACTGGTTCATCTTCAAGAATTTTTGCGGTGAGTTTTTCAGTAGCATCAAACACATGCATCACATTCAATTCACATCAATTGATATTCAACTGACTTTTACATTTTATTCATCTAGTTATGTACTTATGACAGTTAACTAAATTATATATCATATTTACATATTTAGATATTTCAAACCTTCTTTATGATTGTGTGATTGGTCCAAACATTGGACTTCATGCATTTGAACTTGAATTGTTTTCATGTAGGACCACAGAGGCCGGGAGGCAGATAACCTTAACAACAAAGCTGTACATTTAGAGGCCGCTCTGCATGTAGAATCTACTGGGGAAAGGGATGCACGCCCGCTCCATCATCATCATCATCATCATCATGTGCCCTGCTGCAAGGCGTTGGCGATCATGGCCCTCCATACGAATCTTATCCCTTTTCACTGCAATTACGTCTCCCACCCTCTCTGTCCTCAGCTACCCTGCAAGTCCGTCCAATATTTTCTCCCTGGGTCTACCTGCTGTTCTCTTTCCCTTCAGCTTTCCTGTTGTGGCCAGGTGCTCTAATTGTATTTCCTCATGAAATGTACTATAAATGTATGAAAAAATACGAAAAAAAACCCAGCCCTCCCAGACATTCAAATTCCCTGTAACTGGGCAAGCATACAGGCAACCAGGAACAACGAGGGATAACAACAACCAGAAGATCAAGACTGTAGGCAAATAATGCTATTTGGGCAGTACTGTAACCAGCAAGGGATCTCCTGATGCTTTGGTGTCGCTGCACTTCCCTAGGTTATTCTGCCATGGCAAGGCTGACAGAGGGTGTGGCGAGATCATAACATCAGGTGTGCCACAATTAGTACTGTGTACGCAGCTGTAGTCCTCAGCGCCCTGCTGTACAGCTGTGAGACCTGGACAACTTCATCATCATCATCGTCATCATGTGCCCTTCCACATGGCATTGGCGATCATGGCCCTCCGTATATATCTATCCCTTGTTGCCACAAGCACAACTTCCACCCTCTCTGTCCTCAGCCTCCCTGCAAGTCCTTCCAATGTTTTCTCCTTGTGTCTACCTGGTGCTCTCTTTCCCTCCAGCTTTCCTGTGTGACCAGGTGCTCTAATTTCCCTTTCTTCATAAAATGGCCTATGAATGTTGCCTGTCTTTCCTAATCCTCCTTATGAATGGTCTTCTTGTGTCTGCCTCCTTCAAGACTGTCTCGTTTGTTTTCTTTGCTGTCCATGGCATTCTCAACATTCTTCTTAGAAACCACATCTCAGCTGCCTCAATCTTGTTCTGGCTTTGTGTGTTGACTGTCCACGACTCACAACCGTATAACATTATCGGTTCTATTTAACATTCAAGATCTCTCTTCCTGATGTTAATGGATAGGCATTTGCTGGTAAGATTGCTTTTCATTTTCTTGAATGCTGTTTTAGCTGGCCGATTTTGCTGACTATTTCTGATGGACAACTTACTGATGGCAAATTCAACAACTTGGTCGGTTCCACCAAAGATGTCTGAGCAACATGTGCAACATCACGTGAAAAGATTGAATATTCAGTCTTCAAATTGTGAAGAAGTGTGGCTTGCCAAGCATTGCCTGTTCATTAAATGCCTATTTCGTTGGACAGGACAAGTCGTCTTTGTGGAATACAGCTGCGTTTCAGAGATGCTCCAATATAGAGAGCTGAAGAACGGCGGCTGTGACCAGGGAAGACCGTTAAAGCAAAACAGGGATCATCTGAAGACCAATCCCATGTGAAAATATGAATTATAAAACGGTGCAACAGGACACCACACAATACAGCACTATAAAGTACAGCATGATGACCAACACAGCACTGTACAGTAGAAAGGGACACCACACAACAGCACAATATGCCTTAACACAGAAGTGGACGACTCAACTTAACAGAGGAACAAGAAAACAATACAATATACTTTCCACAAAATATGACATTTCAAAGGAAAAAAGAGAGTAATAATCAGAACAAACAGAAAGTATGATCACCATTCTGAATCCGTTGTTTAGGGAAAGTCACTGTTCTTATACTCACAAACCTAAGTACACCCAGCTGGCTTTCCATTCCTGCTCAACAATGCCCAGAAGGTTTGCCTGTAGCGAGACCCCATCGCATAATACACGAAAACATTAAAGCTGGAATTGACGAAAGTAAAAATCTCCACCATCCACAAACACGCCAGAAAGAAGTTGTGATAGCGTCGTCCAGTATTCAAGTCTGGCACACAGAACAAGGCAACACGAAACACAGCCATAGGGAAAACACAGACGATAAAGAGCAAGGAACTGCTGATCAACATCTTGGTAAGTGCCACCTCCCTTTCAGAGATAGACGACGATGTGCCAGAACGCCATGCCAAAGCCTGACGAAGTTTTACGACAGTAATTATCGTTGTTGTTATCACCACAATCATCACAACGACAGGAATGCCGGCACCAAACACCCAACTGTCCAGATTATCAACAAATATTTTGTGATTTTGGTATACTTCACCCATGATGGCTGTCTTCAATACCACACCATATTCTGGATCGTGCACACATCCAACACGATACCTGAATGCCACGATGAAATACAGACACAAAAATACAATGTAGACAACAATGATGATAACAGCCATTGTCCTGGTACGTAGCAGAGCCTGATACTTCAGTGGACTGAGAACACAGCAGCATCTCTCACTGGCAATGATGGCAGAGAGAAGAAAAGAAACAAAAGTGAAACCAGCGAAACCTATGAGATTGTTGTTAGTCATGAATGTAAACATAGTGCCATACATTTCACCAGTGGTGAACTGCAAATGCATTTGTTCGCCAAACATAAACATTTCTGCAATCAAATAGAGTTCATCAGCTAAGGACAAGGCAAAGAGACACAGGTTGACACGATCTTTAAGGCCTTGTTTATAGAACACTGCCATGTTGATGACGTTAGCTGGCCCACCAATTAGAAACAGGAATACAAGGGAAGTGTCTTTAATTCTGCGTATGATTCTTTCTATTTCTTCAGCTATGATATTATCTGGATTGTTCCAAGGTAGGTAATCCATCTCACTAAATCTGATTTCAATGCATCCATCTTGAAAAGTCATATTGTTGTCTGGAGAAGGTATGGTGTTCATTGTGGACATGTTTCTGATGGTCGGATTATCATTCCCACTCAAGATGTGAACAGACGTATGAAGCATATCATTGACATCTAATGCCATGTAAGTGTCCAGCTTCAAAGACTCATTCACTACGTCAACAGTGTACAAATACACGTGTCTTGAAGTACATGACAATGATGTCAAAACGTTAAATGAATCCTTGGTTGTTGAAGCTTAATCACTAAAACCGTTATTCACACAATAAAGCCACAGTACGGGAAAATAGTGTGAAGCCAACTTGGATCAAGATACGAGTAAATGAATATTTGTAAATAATAGCGATGCAAAACGTTATTCTTTTAATTCAAACACACATGGCAGATGTAATATTAACCCTCACGCACCCTCACCCACGTTTATCACTTGCAGTTATCAAATAATTAGACAAACTATTATTTTCTGAGTATTTTCTTTCTAGTATCGCATGAAATAGATTTTGCTAATTTGAGAGCGTTTGTACAGCTTTTTGTGTAGCTCCAGGGTATGACTGACACAGACATGAATTTCACTACCACATAACCTGACTTTGTTTGGACAGTGCACCAATATGAAAACAGAAGAAAATGTAGAGTCCATGAATTAGGTAAAACCTCATGACCTTACCGGCGTTTCTGTGCACGTTCAGTGCTTATGATGTGTGACTATCTTGGATCTCCACTATTGGCATTTGCACCATTAGTACTTATGGAGCTTTTCCAGTTTGCACCGTTAGTGCATATGGAATTTTCCAAGCCGACACTTTTAGTGTTTATCAAACTTTCCAAGCTGAAATGTTTCCTGTTTCATCAGACTTTCCAAGGTGACACTATAAGTGTTTATCAAAACTTTCCAAGCTGAAAATGTTTCCTTTTTATCAGACTTTCCAAGGTCCTACAGTGTTTAACACTATCAGTTGTTTATTAAACTTTCCAAAGTGACTTCGTTTAGTGTTTTTAAAATTCCAAGACATGTTGCTACAAGTCGGCACTGTTAGTGTTTATCAAACTTTCCAAACTGACAGTATGGGTGCTTATCAAACTTTCCGAGTGACAGTGCTTGTCAAACTTTCCAAGCTGACACTGTTATTCTTATTAAACTTTCCAAGCCGGCGCCATTAGTCCTCTTGGAACTGTGTAAATTTTCGCTGTCGTTGCTTATGAAACTTTCCAAGCTTGTGCCATTATTGCTTACGGAACTTTCTGAACTTGCACCTCATTACTCACGAAACTTTTCAAGCTTGTGCGTAAATGCTCATCAAGTTTGTTCGTAAATACTTATCAAAATTTCTATAAGCAAAAAGGCCACCTTGAGAAACTGAAACTGAATACAGGAATCGTTTCCTGACATACAAAGGCCAACACATACGAAACCAGAAAAAAAAAAACACGAAAAAAGAATCAGAACGTCTGGTTGTATTAACTACTCGTTCTGATTCTTGTTTCGTGTTTTTTTTTTCCTGGTTCCTGTTTGCTTGAAGGCGGGCAGTCACACTTGTTTTGGACAACACATACGAATGGAAGTAAGGATGTTACTATGACGTGCTGTTATATAACCACACGTTTTCAACAGGGAAGGTGTGGTAGGTGGTAGGTGCAAAGTTTATCTCATTACAAACTTGACAACTGTATAGATCATTCTACTCAATGACTCAGTTGATAAAGACTCGCGTACAAAAAACTCATCTGTATGAACCAAGTTCCTCATTACTTTATTCCTATGACCGTCTCTATTTGTCAGGCTACCATAATATTGATTTCGACAAAGGGATAATCGCATCTTACATGAAGATGCATAAAGCAAGGATGGCTGGATTGTCTTGACAGAGCACAACCCACTGCACAACGTAAAGGTTGCCTTGTTGCTGCCTATCTGAAAACTCCAATCATTTTGGCTTTGTTAGAGTCTGGTCATCATCATGACCATTATGTGCCCTACTGCATGGCGTTGGCGATCATGGCCCTCCATATGTATCTATCCCTTATTGCCGCAAGCACATCTTCCACCCTCTCTGTCCTCAGCCACCCTGCAAGTCTGTCCAACATTTTGTTTCTAGGTCTAGCTGGTGTTCTCTTTCCCTCCAGCTTTCCTGTTGTGACCAGGTGCTCTCATTCCCCTTTCTTCGTAAAATGGTATATAAATGTTGCCTGTCTTTTCCTAATCTTCCTTATCAATGATCTTCTTGTGTTTGCCTCCATCAAGACTGTCTCGTTTGTTTTCTTTGCTGTCTATGGAACTCTTAACATTCTTCTTAGAAACCATATCTCGGCTGCCTCAATCTTGTTCTGGCTTTGTGTGTTGACGGTCCACGCCTCACAAGCACATATATACTCCTAATCATAATTTAAGGGCCACTTCTTCCTTCCTCTCTAATTTTAAGTTGAAATAATTGACAATGTTTAGAATTGATTCTATGTTTTATTTCATCATTTCCACACCTGTTTTGGAAAAAGAAATTAGCACAATGACCCATTAGTGAACAGCACATGCATTTAAAGGAACATCCCCCCCTTTTCAAAAAACAGAAAGTGTCAGATTTGGCCAATCTGTTTTCAATATCGCGTGTGTCCGCCCCGAGCATGGATGCATGCTTCACAGCGCCGATGCATCGACCCCACAAGGGTACGGAGTGTGTCCTGAGGGATGGCCGCCCACTCGATCTGCAGGATGTCGACCAGCCTGGCCAGGGTGCCCGGTGGGGGGTGGTTGTCCCTGATGCGCCTCCCGAGCACATCCCAGAGGTGTTCAATTGGGTTCAGGTCAGGTGAGCACGCTGGCCAGGCCATACGGACGACTTCATGCTGCTCCAGGAAGTCGGTCACAAGGCGTGCTCGATGCGCAGGTGCATTGTCGTCCTGGAAGATGGCGCCTTGACCAAGGTCCACAAGCGCAGGCAGTGCCACGGCCGCCAGAACCTCGTCCCGGTACCGGACCCCGTTCAGGATGCCGTCAATGGGGAGCAGGGGGGTCCGGGTACCACGGCTCATGCCACCCCACACCATCACCGACCCGCCGCCGTGAGATAATCGTATCCAGATATTTAAACTTATCAACCTGTCTCAAAGTTGTGCCGTTTGCTGTTATTTTGCGTGAGGGGATTTCATGTTTTTTACCGATTACTGTGACTTCAGTCTCCTTGCTATTTAGCTCCAACCCTTTATTTTTCCTTTCTATTTCTATTATATTCACTAGGTTTTGTAAGTCGCTTTCATTTTCTGCAATTAGCATCTACGTAACGAATGTTATTTAGAGTCTATTAGATCCTGTTTTTCATCCCAATTAACTAAGAAAAAAAAACCTTGCTGGGTTTTGTCCAGACTCTCAGAGTTTGGCAGAAAACTGCTGGCGGATTCGGGTGAAGCGCATATGGATTGTTCGAATGCCATGAATTCTTCTCAAGTAAACTCGATACAAACTTCAGAGTATGTGCCCCAAACAGCACAGTGATTCATTGATACAAGACAGTTTTACTCTCGAATATTCATACAGTTCAGAGAGAACAATCAATTTTCTTGCATCGTGAGAAAGGAGAGACAGAAAAAGACATTAATACCATCTTACATGAATACACTTCCGCCTTGTCCGTTGCTCTTTGTTTTTGTAGTGAAGAACAAATGGAGAATGAGGCTTTATGTTTCAATAATAGGCCTATATATAACATATATATGTTAGCGCTTAGGTCAGTTTATATATCAAAGGACATAACTCTTGAGAATTATCTCCCATGTTGTATAGAACTTCTCAAATCTAACACAGTTTGCGCTACCCATTCAGCTAGCATAAAAGCAGATACAAAGTACAAAAACAGTAAGGTCAGAACACTCCTCAAAAAGGAGTGCCCAAGCCTACCTTTATACTCTGCAACTACCCTACACACAACTATGAGAGAGGAGAGAAATACATAAAATATATTGGTCTTATGTTCAAGATTGAAATAGTCTTTTATTCATGAACTGACCAAACACACACACATAGACAAGACAGAACATATACAGGGTTGCTTCCAAGGCATATCTGTTGTTGTTAATCCGTTTGAAAAAAAAAATCACACACATACACACACACATACACACACACTCACACACACACGCACACACGTACACACACACAAACACACACACACACACGTACAAACACACGCACGCACGCACCCATGTACACACACACATACACACATTCACTCACACACACACACACACACACACACACACACACACACACACACACACACCACACACACACACACACACACACACACGCACGCACCCACCCACACACACACGCACGCACACACACATACTCACACACACATACACACACACACACACACACACACACAACGCACACACACATATTCACACACACACACACACACACACACACACACACACACACACACACACACACACACATAGGATACTGCAAAAGAATATATCTTCTGTTAGACCCCCACTTTCAATCCCCCAAAAGACATATGATGGCGAGTACATAAAAATCAATACAAATAATCAAGTGCGCGCACGCAAGCAAGCAAGCGCGTGTGTATGTATCTGTCTGTCTGTCTGTCTGTGTGCCTGTGTGTGTGTCTGTGTCTGTGTGTGCCTATGAGAGAGAGAAAGAGAGAGAGAGAGAGGGACAGAGAGAAGACAGACAGACAGAAAAACAGACAGACAGAGAGACAGAAACAGAAAGAGAAACAGAGAGAGATAGAGACAGCACGCGCGTGTGTGCGTGTGTGTATGTACCCGCCCGCGCACGCATGTTTGTGTGTTCGAGTGTAAGCATCTCAAAAAAGATGACAAACAAACAAACAAAAAACAAAGAAACAAACAAACAAGCAAACAAACAGACAAACAAACGAACAAATCAATTGCAGCAGGTACAAAAATACAAATTGTATAAGAATAACATTACATGAACATATTCAAACGTGTGTGTGTGTGTGTGTGTGTGCGTGTGTGTGTGTGTGTGTGTGTGTGTGTGTTGTGTGTGTGTGTGTGTGTGTGTGTGTGTGTGTGTGTGTGTGTGTGTGTGTGTGTGTGTGCTGTCGTTGTTTTGTTTCTGCTTGTATGTGTGTGTGTGTTGTGTGTGCTTATGTTTGTGTGTGTGTGTGTGGGGTGGGGTGGGGTTGTGGTTGTGCTTGTGTGTGTGTGTGGGTTTGGTGTTGGTGTGTGTTATGTGTGTGTGCGTGCGTGTGTGCAGTGCCCACGTACGCGACCGCGTTGTGTGTGTGTGTGTGTGTGTGTGTGTGTGTGTGTGTGTGTGTGTGTGTGTGTGTGTGTGTGTGTGTGTGTGTGAACATAGAAAAAAAAACAGTAACAGCAATAAAAACGAACACAAATCATTTAAGAATAAGATAAACGTGCACACACATGAACACTCTCTGTCTCTCTCTGTCTCTCTCTGTGTCTCTGTCTCTCTCTGTGTCTCTGTCTCTGTCTCTCTCTGTCTCTCTTTCTGTCTGTCTGTATGTCTCTCTCTCTCTCTCTCCTCTCTCTCTCTCTCTCTCTCTCTCTCTCTCTCTGATCAAACCAAAAGTGACAGGGTATCCAGACATGTATTTATTCATAAGCAGATTTTGAACTTTCACTGTTGTCAACAATATCAGTGTATGTGATAACACATACAGATGTGCGTACAGTAGTAAACCCAAAAGGAATATACAACACGCAATGTAATAGCAGACATTTCAGTTATAGGCATTAGTACATTTGTGAAGATAAAATTTATTTTTAAACGTTTTTAATAATAATAACATCACAACGTATATCAAGATACAGTTTATTTTCAAACGTCTTTACGAATAGTTGACATTTCAAATATTTTGGTAGATCATTCCAACAGCCTGAGCCAGAACATAATACTGTTGATTTACAAAAATGCAATTATTATCCTCATAAATCAATATTATTAAATTCTGGCTTAAAGTAACTGTCTGGAAAGACCAAAGAAAATCTTGTTCTATAACTTTTCCATTTTTCATACTGGTTCAGGCAAATCCTGTTTCTTCTAATTGTATTGCTCCTTCTAATGATTCTCTCTTTGTTTGATCAATTCAGACCTTCTGTTATTAAGCCGGTTATTTGACATGCATCTAATATTTTCCTTGTGAACAGTTTTTATAGAATGCACTTAGCATTTGTTTGATGTTTTAGGTTCATCAGTCTGAGCTCCATTTTGATGGTTTGGGGGCAGAATTTTCTACATTCTCTTGAAGAAAACTTGGTCCTTTTGTGGTACGAGCTTAAATGAATCTTTTAAAGATAATGAACCTTCAGCTTCTCAACAAGAAGGACTTATAACGTATTCTGAAACCAGAAAAAAACAAAAGATTACAGAAAGAAAAACACTGGAGACTTATCTCACTAGCACTGCTTAGTGTATTTAATTAAGAAGATAGGGTCATGGTATGTAACCAAAAGAAATTAAGAACATTTTTCCAAACTTAACTGGTGAAGATGAGACAGACTATGTTGAAAAACGGGTATCATGAAGACAACACAAGACTGACTTATGATTTCATCAGTGACTTGACTATAAAAATAATTAGCTGGACTGGTTTGTCTTCAAATCTGTATCAATTTTATTGCAACATCGACCAGTTGCGGTCTCACAGTGTTTGCTGAAAGAATCTATCTCTAAAAGCACTGAAACGTACGTATTTCAATGCCACGACATTTTATGACGTAACAGTCTTACGTTTTTATCTCCGAAAAGGATAAAGATTACAGTGGAAACCTGATATAACAGGGATGATGGGACCAAATCAAAATCCCTGTTATATCAGATCCCTGTTATATCAGATATCAAGGGAAATAAGGACTGATCAACTAACTCTTGATAAACAGTAGATCTAGGCCTAGATCTGGTCTGGTGTAAGTGTGCAGTAAGCTTACAAACTGAATGATGGCGCAGTCAGTCACTGACTCAGTGGCCTCAGGCCTACACGCTTGCGCGCGCATCACGCTCGCATTGCGAAGCGTTCTTTCAGTGTACAGTACACAGTATACCAAGGCTAGCCTAGATCTAGATCTAGGCCTACTGCGTGGCGTGCTGAGTCTAGGCCTAGGCCTTTCTGCTACAGAGCCCGTCTCGGCATCCCTGCTATAACCGATCGAGCCCTCTTGTCTCTCTGTTATTGCCGATAAGTTTTAATAGAGACAAAGAGGAAGAAAAAATGGGGATTGAAAAAAGCCCTGTTATATCCGGATTCCTGTTATAACCGGTCCTGTTATAAATGGTTTCCACTGTATACGATTTTTAATAATCATTGAGCTGAGATGTCTCATTGTCTGTGAAGGCGGGTTGATCATTTGGGTTAGATCCTATCTCGTATTAATGACTTTTTTGTGTTGGATGCTGAAATCTGTTTGATAGGATGACAAATTGCAAGCTTCAATTCACCAGTGGAATGAAATTATTGAGATGTAGGCTCCATCTTGACAGTCAGTCAGTCAATCAGCCAGCCAGCCCTATCACATCAGTAACTGATCAGACAGTGCATAGTTTTCTATGTTGATGTATGAGAGCTCTGCACTTCACATTTTGTCTGGCGTCTTCATTTTCGCTGAAGATTGTCGAAATCCAGAATTCATGATATAATATTTAAGGAAATACACACTTACACACACACACACACACACACACACACACACACACACACACACACACACACACACACACACACACACACACACACACACACTTACACACACACACACACACTTACACACACACACACACGCGGACACACACACGCGCATACACACATACACACACACACACACACACACACACATACACACACACACACACAGATAGATGGCCAAGCCACTGATATGCTAACAACTTCCCCGTTTGCCTTCATTTAAGACGTTTGATTTCACATTAACGTTGAAAATTCGGTTCATCTTCAAGAATTTGTTGCAGTGAGATTTTCAGTAGCATCAAACACATACGTCACATTCCATTCACATCAATTGATATTCAACTGACTTTTACATTTTATTCATCTAGTTATGTACTTATGACAGTTAACTGAATTATATAGCTTATTTACATATTTAGACATTCCAAACCTTCTTTATGATTGTGTGATTGGTCCAAACATTGGACTTCATGCATTTGAACTTGAAATTTTTGCATGTAGGACCACTGAGTTCAGGAGACAGATAACGTTAACAACAAAGCTGTACCTTTAGAGGCCGCTCTGCTCGTAGAAGCTACCAGGGAAAGGGATGCACGCCCTTCCCATCATCATCATCACCATCATCATGTACCCTGCCGCAAGGCGTTGGCGATCATGGCCCTCCATACGAATCTTATCCCTTGTCGTTGCAAGTACGTCTCCCACCCTCTCCATCCTCAGCCACCCTGCAAGTCCATCCAATATTTTCTCCCTGGGTCTATCTGCTGTTCTCTTTCCCTTCAGCTTTCCTGTTGTGGCCAGGTGCTTTATTTGTCTTTCCTCATAAAATGTACTATAAATGTATGAAAAAATATGAAAAAAAAAACCCCTCTCCAGACATTCAAATTCTCTGTAACTGGGCAAGCATACAGGCAACCAGGAACAACGAGGGATGACAACAACCAGAAGATCAAGACTGTAGACAAATAATGCTATTTGGGCAGTACTGTAACCAGCAAGGGATCTCCTGATGCTTTGGTCTCGCTGCACTTCCCCTAGGTTACTCTGCCATGACAAGGCTGACTAAGAGGGTGTGGCGAGATCATAACATCAGGTGTGCCACAATGATTACTGTGTACGCAGCTGTAGTCCTCAGCGCCCTGCTGTACAGCTGTGAGCTGTGTACTGGACAACTTCATCATCATCATCATCATCATCATCATGTGCCCTTCCGCATGGCATTGGCGATCATGGCCCTCCATGTGTATCTATCCCTTGTTGCCACAAGCACAACTTCCACCCTCTCTGTCCTCAGCCTCCCTGCAAGTCCGTCTAGTGTTTTCTCTCTGTGTCTACCTGGCGCTCTCTTTCCCTCCAGCTTTCCTGTGTGACCAGGTGCTCTAATTTCCCTTTCTTCAATCAAGAACCTATAAATGTTCCTCTTTATCAATGATCTTCTTGTGTCTGCCTCCATCAAGACCGTCTCGTTTGTTTGTTTGTTTGTTTTGTTTTGTTTTGTTTTTGTTGTTTTATTTTTTTGCTGTCCATGGAACTCTCAATCAACATCCTTCTTAGAAACCACATCTCAGCTGCCTTAATTTTGTTCTGGCTTTGCATGTTGACTGTCCACGCCTCGTAACCATATAACATTATCAGCTCTATATAACATTCAAGAACTCTCTTCCTGATGTTAATTGATAGGCATTTGTTGGTAAGAATGCTTTTCATCTTTTTAAATGCTGTTTTGGCTTGGCCAATTCTGCAGGCTATTTCTGATGAACAACTTACTGACGGCAAATTCAACAACTCGGTCGGTTTCACCAAAGACGTCTGAGCAACAACTGCAACATCACATGAAAAGACTGAACAGTCTTCAAATTCTGAAGAAGTGTGTCTTGCCAAATATTGCCTGCTCATTAAATGCCTACAAAGGTATCTGAGCAAGATCCGCAGCATCACATGAAAAGATTGAATATTCAGTCTTCAAATTCTGAAAAACTGTGTCTTGCCAAATATTGCCTGTTCATTAAATGCCTATAAAAGTATCTGAGCAAGATCCGCAGCATCACATGAAAAGATTGAATATTCAATATTCAAATTGTGAAGAAGTGTGGCTTGCTAAGCATTGGCTGTTCATTAAATGCGTGTTTCGTTGGACAGGACATGTCGTCTTTGTGGAATACAGCTGCGTTTCAGAGATGCTTCTTTACAGAGAGCTGAAGAAAGGACGTTGTAACCAGGGAAGACTGCTCAAGCAATACAGGGATAATAAGAAGACAAGTTTCATCGTGAAGATATGAATTATAAAACAATGCAACAGGACCACACAACACAGCACTTTAAAGTACAACAGGACCACACAACACAGCACTATAAAGTACAACACACCACACAACACAGCACTATAAAGTACAACAGGACCCACACAACACAGCACTATAAAGTACAACAGGACACACACACAACACAGCACTATAAAGTACAACAGGCACCACACAACACAGCACTATAAAGTACAACAGGACACCACACAACACAGCACTATAAAGTACAACAGGACACCACAACACAGCCTATAAAGTACAACGGACACCACAAACACAGCACTATAAAGTACAACAGGACACCACACAACACAGCACTATAAAGTACAACAGGACACACACAACACAGCATAAAGTACAACAGCACCATACCGACTATAAAGTACAACAGGACACACACAACCAGCACTATAAAGTACAACAGGACACACACAACACAGTACTATAAAGTACAACAGACACCACAACACAGCACTATAAAGTACAACAGGACACCACACACACAGCACTATAAAGTACAACAGGACACCACACAACACAGCACTATAAAGTACAACAGGACACCACACAAACAGCACTAAGTACAACAACACACAAACAGCACTTAAAGTACAACAGGAACCACACAACACAGCACTATAAAGTACAACAGGACACCACACAACACAGCACTATAAAGTACAACAGGACACACACAACACAGCACTATAAAGTACAACAGGACACCACACAACACAGCACTATAAGTACAACAGGACACCACACAAACACAGCACTATAACGTACAACACACACACAACACAGCACTATAAAGTACAACACACCACACAACACAGCACTATAAAGTACAACACACCACACAACACAGCACTATAAAGTACAACACACCACACAACACAGCACTATAAAGTACAACAGGACCACACAACACAGCACTATAAGTACAACAGGACACCACACAACACAGCACTATAAAGTACAACAGGACCACACAACACAGCACTATAAAGTACAACAGGACACCACACAAACAGCACTATAAAGTACAACAGGACACACCACACACACAGCACTATAAAGTACAACAGGACACCATACAACACAGCATATAAAGTACAACAGGACCACACAACACAGCACTATAAAGTACAACAGGACACCAACAACACAGCACTATAAAGTACAACAGGACACACACAACACAGCACTATAAAGTACAACAGGACACCAACAACACAGCATATAAAGTACAACAGGACCACACAACACAGCACTATAAAGTACAACAGACACCACACAACACAGCACTATAAAGTACAACAGGACACCACACACACACAGCACTATAAATTACAACAGGACACCACACAACACAGCACTATAAAGTACAACAGGACACCACACAACACAGCACTATAAAGTACAACACACACACAACACAGCACTATAAAGTACAACAGGACACCACACAACACAGCACTATAAATACAACAGACACCACACAACACAGCACTATAAAGTACAACACACCACACAACACAGCACTATAAAGTACAACACACCACACAACACAGCACTAAAAGTACAACACACCACACAACACAGCACTATAAAGTACAACACACCACACAACACAGCACTATAAAGTACAACAGGACACCACACAACACAGCACTATAAAGTACAACACACCACACAACACAGCACTATAAAGTACAACAGGACACCACACAACACAGCACTATAAAGTACAACACACCACACAACACAGCACTATAAAGTACAACACACCACACAACACAGCACTATAAAGTACAACACACCACACAATACAGCACTGTAAAGTACAACAGGACCACACAACACAGCACTATAAAGTACAACACACCACACAACACAGCACTATACAGTACAACAGGACACCACACAACAGAGCACTATAAAGTACAAACACACCACACAACACAGCACTATAAAGTACAACAGGACACCACACAACACAGCACTATAAAGTACAACAGGACACCACACAACACAGCACTATAAAGTACAACAGGACACCACACAACACAGCACTATAAAGTACAACAGGACACCACAGAACACAGCACTATAAAGTACATCAGGACACCACACAACACAGCACTATAAAGTACAACAGGACACCACACAACACAGCACTATAAAGTACAACAGGACACCACAGAACACAGCACTATAAAGTACAACAGGACACCACACAAACCAGCACTATAAAGTACAACAGGACCCACACAACACAGCACTATAAAGTACAAACACCACACAACACAGCTCTATAAAGTACAACAGGACACCATACAACACAGCACTATAAAGTACAACAGGACACCACAACACAGCACTATAAAGTACAACAGGACACCACACAACACAGCACTATAACGTACAACACACCACACAACACAGCACTATAATGTACAACACAACACACAACACAGCACTATAAAGTACAACAGGACACCATACAACACAGCACTATAAAGTACTACAGGACACCATACAACACAGCACTATAACGTACAACACACCACACAACACAGCACTATAAAGTACAACACACCACACAACACAGCACTATAAAGTACAACACACCACACAACACAGCACTATAAAGTACAACACACCACACAACACAGCACTATAAAGTACAACCGGAGACCACACAACACAGCACAGTACAGCATGATGATCAACATTACACAGTGGAACGGGACGCCACACATCAGCACAGTATAGTTCAGAACAGCGTGGGCGACCCAGTTGAACAAAGGAACAAGAACAAAAATACAAAATGCATTCTGCAAAATCTCACCTCTCACCTGTCAGCATCACCAGGTTCACTGTTGGCCGCTGCATACTTAGACACCACCATTTCCCTCCAGCCCGCTCTTGTAGACAATTTCTTTAATATTTAGGCCACTAATGTTGGTTATGTTCTCGATGTATGTGATTGGACGTCTGCCTTTCTTCCTTTTTGCCAGTTTTTCTTTGAAAGGTGGTTGCCAAAAGGTCCGTGTTTTTGCTGCGTGACACATGGCCAATGTATTTTAGTCTTCTCCTGTTGATGTCTGCTAGTAATTTTCTCGTGGTATCAAGTTCTTCCAGGACACTTTTATTAGTTCTTCCATCTGTCCATTTGACACGTAGTAGTCTCCAAAAACAAAAACAAAAACAAACAAAAAAAACCACATCTCTGCTGCCTCAATCATTCTGCAATCAGTTTTTCTCAGAGTCTAGGCTTCGCAGCCATAAATCATGACTGACCAGATCAAACATTTTAAAAGTCTTTCAGGCCATTTGGTATGCCTCTGTCTTTCCAGATGTTGGTGAGTTCGACCATCTTTTGCTTTGCCATTCCAATTCTTATTTTTGATGTCTTTGGAGCAGGTTCCATCATCAGTGTATACAGAACCAAGATATCTGAAATCCTGAACACTTTCCAAAGGAACTTTGTTAATTAAGATGTCATGATTGTTTTCAGTGTCTTTGCCTTTGATATGTAGCACTTTTACTTTCTTGGAGTTCAAGTTTAGACCAGCCTTTTTGCCTGCTGCATATACCCTGTATATTTTTTTATGCTGGCAATGTCTGCTAGCAGCGCAGTATCATCGGCATAGCACAGGTTTGTAAGATTTTTTCTTCCCATCTTTATGCCCATGCCTTCTGTATCAGCATCTCTCATGTCTTGTTTTGTGTAGATGTTAAAGAGATACGATGAGAGGATACAACCTTGTCTAACTCCCCTGTGGATGTTGAATAATTTACATTTCTGATTGTTCCATCTAACTGTAACCTTTTGGTCTTCATATAATGAGGCTATTAATGCAATGAGGTGTATAGTAAAGCCCATTTTGACCATTGTGTTTAACAGGTGGAGATGAATGATGATGTCAAATGCTTTGCTATAGTCTATGAAGGTGACAAAAGCTTCCTTTTCAGTGCTTTTTATTTTTTCTATGAGAGTTTGTAGTTCAAATAATAATTCTACAAAATATGACATTTAAAAAAGATGGTAATCATCTAAACAAAATGAAAGTATGATTGATTGTTCTCAATCCGTTTAAGGGAACTCACTGTCCTAATACAAACTCTAAGAACATTCAACTGGCTTTCCTTTCCTGCTCAACAGTGCCCAGAAGGTTTGCCTGTAACGAGACCCCATCACATAATAGACGAAAAAGTTCAAGCTGGAATTGATGAAAGTCAACATCTCCACCATCCACAGACACGCCAGAAAGAAGTTTTGATAGCGTCGTCCAGTATTCAAGTCTGGAACACAGAACAAGGCAAAACGAAACACAGCCAGGGGAAAAACACAGACGATGAAGAGCATGGAACTGCCGATCAACATCTTGGTTAGTGTCACCTCCCTTTCAGAGATAGACGACGATGTGCCAGAACGCCATGTTATAACCTGACGAAGTTTCACTACAGTAATTATCGTTGTTGTTATCACCATTATCATCACGATGACAGGAATGCTGGCACCAAACACCCAACTGTCCAGATTATCAACAAATATTTTGTGATTTTGGTATACTTCACCCATGATGGCTGTCTTCAATACCGCTCCAGATTCAGGATCATGCACACATCCAACACGATACCTGAATGCCACGATGAAATACAGACACAAAATAACAATGTAGACAACAATGATGATAGCAGCCATTGTCCTGGTACGTAGCAGAGCCTGATACTTCAGTGGACTGAGAACACAGCAGCATCTCTCACTGGCAATGATGGCGGACAGGATAAAAGAAACGTAACTGAAACCAGCGAGACCTGTGAGATTGTTGTTAGTCATGAACGTAAAAATAGTGCCATATATTTCACCTGTGGTGAACTGCAAATGTATTTGTTCGCCAAAGATAAACATTTCTGCGATCAAATATAGTTCATCAGCTAAGGACAAGGCAAAGAGACACAGGTTGACACGATCTTTAAGGCCCTGTTTGTAGAACACCGCCATGTTGATGACGTTAGCTGGCCCACCAATGAGAAAAAGGAAAAACAAGGAAGTGTCTTTAATTCTACGTATGGTCCTTTCTACTTCTTCAGCTATGATATTATCGTGGTTGTTCCATGGTAAATAATCCATCTCACTTAATCTGATTTCAATGCATCCGTCACGAACAGCCGTGTTGTTGTCGGGAGAATGCAGAGTGTGCACAGTGGATGTGTTTTTGCTGGTTGTATTGTCATTCCCACTCAGGATTTGAAAGGACGTGTAAAGCATGGTATCACTCAAATCTTATGTCATATAATTATCCAGCATCAAATGTTCATTCTCTGTGGCAAACAGTGTACCGATACACGCGTGCTAATGTACAAGAGAATTACGTCAAAGTGTTGCATGAATCTTTGGCTGTCAAAGCTTACACTGTATGTATATTTACAAAATACAATGACAATACCAAACAATTGTTTGAGGCAAAATAAGACCAAGATACATTTAAAAGAATCTTCGTGAAAAGAAATACTAGCACAACTCTATTCTTTTATTTTAAACAGCAATGGCAGAAATAATGTTAACCCGCCCTCTCACCCATCTTTTTTACCTCATACATTTATGTCAAATGATTATACTGTTTTCTGAATACCATGTACCACCTCGATAAGTCCTCACCAGCACAGAACACATCTATTGTAATGAACTGAAACTGTACGAAATGGTTTTAGCTATGCTGCTAGTATCTGTAATAGATTTCATGGGACTTGCTGGATATGAGTGACGGAGATGTGGATTTCACTACAATACAGACTGATTTAGCTTAGAAGATACATTATTTTTAAAAATATGATGTGTCAATTAGATAGGACTTTTACAGCGTTTTTGTGACCTCAGGGTGTAAGCTGATCATTTTGGGTCGCTTTTCCATCACTGGAAATTGCAGGGAATCAGGAATTAAGGTATTGCCTCACTATGCTGTAAGATGTGGGGAACATGTGAATGATCAACAAAATGGAAACTGCAAGAGTTTGTCACGTTGCACAATAGCAGAAACACCAAAGAATGTGACAACTACAAAACCATTGCTCTCATCAGTCACACCAAGCAAAGTTCTGCTCATCATAATACTAAACAGAATAAAATCAAAAGTGCAAGAGGAGCTGTCAGACTGTCAGGTTATCAGGCCACGAGGAGCTGTCAGACTGTCAGGTTACCAGGCCAACAGAGGAACCATTAACATGCTGTTCGTTTTACAAATTATGATCGAGAAAAAACAGAAGCAGTGAGCAAGAGGCCTTCATTACTCTCACTGAATACAGTAAAGCGTTTGATAGTGCCATACACCATCATCTTTTTGATACCACAAATAACATGGAATTCCCTGAACATCTTTTTCTCTTATTTCTGACCCATACATTGACCAAAAAGCAACAATTCGATTGAACAGCAAAAACTGGGAATAATTTAGCATTATGAAAGGAGTTCATCAGGGCTGCATCCTTTCACCTCATCTCTTCAACATTGGCAGAAAGCAGGTTGTGAGAGAAGCAGATACTGAAGACATTGGAATACAAAACTGGTGATCAATACATTACAAATGTACGATATGCCGATGTCGGGCAATATCACCAGCATGAAAATCATTCAGTACAGGGTAGATGCAGCAGACACAAAGGCAGATCTACATCTAAATGTCAGAAATATGAGAGTAATGAACCAAGAAAAAGAAGAAAGTCAAGCACACTGGGATATTCTAATCAACAATGCTGAAAACATGAAAATATAAAAACGTGAAAACGTGAGTTATTTTAAACATTTAGGCTCAGTTAAAGCTCATAATGGCTCCTATACTAAACACATCAAAAATGAATTAGGAATAGCAAAACAGGAAATGATCCAACTCAATAACATTTGGAAAAACAGATGTATACATACATCCCTAAAAATAAAAAATAAAAATGTCTGATCCAGCCAGTAATGTCGAAAGGCAGTGGAACCTGAACATGCAAGACAGCAGATGAAAATAAGCCCCAAAAAGCAGAGATGTGGTTTTACAGGCAGCTTCATAGAGTCAAACGGACCGATAAAAGAACAACTGAAAGCAGTCTGATCGAACTCAACCCAACGTCAGCTGCTGGCAGAAATCATCAAAAGAAAAATGAAACACATCGGCCATGCAACCCGCAACACCAACACAACCTTAATGACAGCAGTTTTGCTAGGACAAGTTGAGGCCAAAAGAAACGGGCAGACCACCTACCCACTGCTTGAACAACATCACCAGCGTCAAAGGTCGGAAGGTCTACAAAGTAGCACAAAGAAGTCGAGACCAGAAGGAATGGAGGAGAATTGTTGTAACGTCTATTGCAACGGCTACCCTGGAACTCTGTGACACACAGGGAAACAGGAAAAACAAAAACAAAAACAAAAAACAAAACAAAAAACCCGGGAACAACCCAAAATTAATAACATAATCAAACGAGTTGAACACAATACCAAA
>JAPXFY010000026.1:44971279-44981279 GCA_030674185.1 Monoplex corrugatus | reverse complement strand
CCAGTTGTTGGGCATTTTCCCACTATTCCAGCATTTTTGAAATATGTCATGTAGCAAAATTATAAAATTTTCTGGTAAATTTTTCAGCATCTCATTGGAAATTGCATCTAGTCCAACTGACGTTTTTTTTACTTGGAAGGGACTGAATGGCATCTTTTAATTCTTGAAGTGTGAGTGATGCATTTATGTAGTGAGTATTGTCAGAGGCAGGATCCTTATATACATCTTTCTTTTCTTCTCGTTCCCTATAGTCTCTACTAGAGACAGGAAGTCCTTCTACACGACAGGTCTCAGCAAACACGTCTGCAAAAGCTTCTGCTTTTTCCAGTGAGTTAGGAAAAGGGTTATTTTCTAGCTTTACTGGAATTGATGGCAACTTAATCCCTTTTTTCATTAATTTTAGTTTTTCCCAAATCTTTATCATGTCTTTGTGGTCATTTACTTCACATTTACAAAAAGACGTCCAGTGTTGTTCTTTGGCTTGCTCTATGATTCTGTTACACTTAATGTTGGCACTTTTCATCGCTGTATGATTTTCAGGTGACCTGTTTGCTAAATAGATTTTGTATTTGTCTTTCTTTTCGTTCACTGCCTTTTGACAATCCTCATTCCACCAGACATTTCCATGATGTTTTCCTATTTTCGACACTGTAAGTTTTGGAATTGAAATGTTAGCAGCTCTTAACAGTGAGTTACAGAAAACTTCGTACATGTCGTTTATGTTCATTGCTTCAGATAGATCTGTTCTTGTCTTTTCAAGGATTGCCTTAAAACTGATCCAGTCTGCGTTTTTATAATTAAACTTGGGTAAACTATCTTGTGGCATGGCGTCTATTTTAGTAGTATGGTTTAGGGTAAGACGTATGGGGATGTGATCTGATCCCAACAAGTCATCCTCTGTTTGCCACGTGGCGTTTGGGGCTAGGGATGGTGAGATTAAAGTGAGGTCGATAGCTGTGGGTCTGTGGGTTGGTATATCGGGGATCCGGGTAACGTGTCCGTTGTTAAGTAAATATAAATTGGAATCTACAATATTTTCGATCAACCTGTTGCTTGTTATGTTTGTACAATACTTTTCCCAAAATGGGGCATGTGCATTAAAATCACCTCCAATTATCCACTTGTCATCCTGATCTTGAAAGTGTCTTAACCATTCAATGTTCACAGAGTCTGGGCCTCTTGGTAAGTATACAGAGGCCATATTCACAACTAACGATGAGGAAAATTTTATAATGATTGCACATGATGAAATAAATGCGGTAGATTTAGGTACTGGCGATGTTCGTTCACAATAGTTCAGTCCTTCCCGAATGTATATAGCTGTTTGTATACGGCCACCGTCATTTACAGAGTCACATATTGGTGGATAATAAAAACCGGATATTTTAGGTAATTTGGTTTTGATGGTATTCAGCGACTGTAGAAGCATGACATGGACGTTTTTAGAAGAGAGATAGTTACTCAAATATGAGATGTTTTTAACAATGGAACGAGTGTTCCACTGAAAAATGTTGATATCACTTACTACACACGTCTTCATGAGGAACGGTTGATAAACTTTAGAACAATATGGTAAGTTTAGATAATTAAATATTCATTTAACTTGGAATCAAAAGGTACAAATAGCATAAAAACGAAGTAGATAAACAAGTAAATAATTAAGTAAAACAATATAGTTGAGAGCTGAACGAAGAGGAACTGAATCTGGGCTGAATCTAAAATGACCAGGGAGAGAAGAAAAATTGAGAGTGGAAGCCGGGTCTTTGTTGATGTCGTTGCCGGTTTAATCTCCTCCTCGGTTTTTCCCAGAAAAGCTGATGGATTTGCCTCCCTAAGTTTCTGGCCAGAACGCTCGCCCCTCTGGTGGTTGGATGGACGTCGTCCTGGCTGACTTGAGTGTGACTGATAGTTTGGAGATTATCATTGTTGACATAGTTGACACTTGCTGCTTTTAGGAGTCGCGCTTTTGTCAGGGCATTAAGAAGCTCTCTTTTTACGTTTAGGTGTTTGTCCCTCACAGGAGCGACCTGACTGACCACTACCTTAGCTTTCGGAAATTGTGTGTTGATGATTTTCACACATATTTCTAGGTTTATGCTGCATTCAGTGGGCTCCTTTGTTTTCAAATCTGTAATCCCCACATGTAGAACAACACAGTCAGGTTCAGGTGTCAGTTCTTCTTTCGATTTTTCAATGGCTGTCTTACAGTCGTCGATGGTACGGATTTTTCTCGTTGCCACCTGAAAACCGTAAGAAGAGCCCAGTCTCTTTCCATCCACTTTATTTAGGACGGAGTCGTGGATGATAAGGACACGTGGAAGAATATTAGATTTCAATCTGGAATGTGCAGATGATACCGCTGTTTTGACGTCACGGTGAGGTTTTGTAGAGACGTCTGGTCTTTGTTTGACGTCATTTTTCCTTCCTTTAGGTGTTTTTTCCTGATCTTTTAGTTTTGGAGGTTGAGCCGCGCATTCCGCATAGGAGGTGAATTTGTCCATCGGTGACATGGTGGAAAAGTCACCGTGGACTGCGGAATCAGTTTGGCTCGCAATGGTGGTCGTAAGTATTGGGCACTTATTGTCATCGCGCAGCTCCTTACGTTGTGTTGTTTTCTAATAAGATGTTTCTCTCTGTTTGTAGCATGGTTGTGAGGCTGTTTATTTGTTTGGACAGTTCTTGTATGGTATTTTTCAAATTGTCGATTTCCCTTACCGCCTCATGACATCTGCAGCCACATGATGACATCGATCGTAGCTGTGGGACGTTTGGCTGACTTCTGGATGGTGAAAGGGTCCGACTGGAGGTCTGTACTTCATGATGATCGGAGGCTTCTGGGGTCTCTGCAGGTGGTGGTGTCTCTGCCTTGGTGTTGTCTGTCCTACAGGTGGTCTTCTTTGCGTTTTCTTTGTTGAGACAACGTTTCGACCTTGTCATTTTTAGCCTAGTTGATTCCTCTTTGTAAACGTTCAGTTATAATGCCGCCATCTTGGCGTAGGAATATCTATGCATGTATGTGTGTATGTAATATGATGTATGTATGTATGTATGTATGTATGTATGTATGTATGTATGTGCGTCATCTACTGTGAATCAAACCATTTGAGACGCTCTGTTATTTAAGCATGGTGGCTGATATAACATATGTTATTCTGTGAAGGACAGATTAGCAGTACGAAATACTAAAACGCTCTGCTATTTACAAATCAGCATATTTAATAATAATAATAATTACAATATTTATATCGCGCTAAATCTTGGTAAATCAAATCAAAGCGCGCTCACTCACCAATCACACGCAGGATCGCACTCAAAGATGAACATTTGTAAAACAATCAATTAAGTCAAAAATAGGCATAAATGTCCATACAATGCTGAAATTATGAACAATGGAAAAATAGCAGTAAAAAACGGCGAAAAAGGCCTCAGAAATTCATTGACGTGGAAAGAGGTGAGTTTTCAAACCTGACTTAAATGCGGAAAGAGTAGATGTGGTCCGGAGCGATAGGGGAAGATTGTTCCACGCAGCTGGTCCTGAGACAGAAAAAGAGCGCTGACCAACGGTTAAGAGTCTAACCTTGGGAATTTGTAGGGTAAGAGTATCAGAGGAAGAGCGCAAGGTGCGAGCTGATGTACGAATTTTGATCTTGTCACAGAGATAGGATGGAGCAGAATGATGAGTAGATTTATAGCATAAGGTGTCTATTTTGTATTTGATTCAAAACAAACAATTAACGGGGTAAGTGCTGCTTGTGTGTGTGTGTGTTGTTATTGTTGTTGTTATTGTTGTTGACGATGATGATGATGATGATGACGACGACGACGACGCCTACGATGATAATGAGAATGGTGATGATAATGAGGATGGTGGGAAGGAGGAGAAGAAGGATGACAACGACGACAACGACGCCGACGACGATGATAATGATGATGATGACGACGACGAATACGACATAGTTAAGTCGGGGACTCACTGGGCAAGACTGCGGAGAAAGCTGAGGAAGAATAAACTTTTCAGCCCCACAGCTCTCTCGACAGTTACGCCTGGCTATATTATTTCCAGTCACACGAGAAACTTGGGATGACAGATGAACACCAGTTTTCGTCAGGTCAAGGACGTGGACACAGCGGGCTGTGTACCTCATTTGACACAACCGTGAAGTCCACATCTGTTTCTCAATCTGCATCCCAGTCCACAACATACAAAATGGGTCTGTTTGCTGCCCATCTTGACCCTTTGACCCCCGCACCCTGTCCATCAGCTTTCTGCATTGTCAACCGTGATAGTAATGCAAAACTTTAACCCTTTGACCCCCGCACCCTGTCCATCAGTATTCTGCATTGTCAACCGTGTTAGCAAAGAAAAACCTTAACCCTTTGACTCATTCACTCTTTCCACCAGTTCTTGCGGTTGGTGGATAGAATGCGGGAGTCAAAGGGTTAGTTGATGCTTCATTTATTCTATTGGTGTCAGCACCCCGTGGGGATGCCGGGGGGGGGGGGGGAGTTCTTTCAGTATAAATAGTATCCCCACCTTCTGGAAATTCTGTGCTAGGAATTTCCTCTTTTCTGTCACTCTCTTTGTTTCTTCCTTCCTCCGTTTTCTCTTTCTGTCATTTCCTTCCTTCCTATCATTTTCTGCCTTGTTGGTCCAGTTACCTGTATGTGTTCAGTAAAGTCTTACGTACTTATTCTTAGGATTGATGATTGGGTGCATGTATTACATGCAGTTTTGGCTTTAGAAAGGTGAGGTATGCGGAAGCAATTTTAAATAATTTAGGCCCGTTTTTATATGTATTTCTGTGTCCTTAGACATGCTTAAATTTGTATTCAGGTGTGTGTGTGCTTTTTTAAAAAATAAATTGGACAGAGTGGTTAACAGCAGGGAATGTCCTGAGATTATATCAAGCAAGAAACTGATCAATCAATTAATCAAAATGTCGCTCGTTAACTTACCGAGGATTTCTTTTAATCACAAATACTTCTCAGCTACAATTTCTGCCTTGACGAGATCCCAACACAAATGAATATCAACACTTATCTCATTCACAGAATAATCGTTGTTATTTTGTCAAGCGTAGAAAGTAAATAAGTGATGGGATTCTGCATTATATATATAAATGATATGTGCAGATACTTTGTAATATGCCGTGTGTCTTCATTTTGAAGAGGGAAGCGTGTGGCTTTGTTTGTTTATTTGTTTCGTTGGTTGGTTGGTTGGTTGGCTGGTTGGTTGGCTGGTTGGTTGGATGGTTGTTGGTTGGTTGGCTGGTTGGTTGGATGGTTGGTTGGTTGGTTGGTTGGTTGTTGGTTGGTTGGTTAGTTAGCTGGATGGTTGGTTGGTTGGTTGGTTGTTTTTGTTGTCGTTGTCTTTAGTGCTTCTTTGTAAGCACAATAAGCTTTTGACTTTGAAAACTCATTCTATTTGTTTTGTTTCTTTTGTATGTGTGTGCGTGCGTGATGGTAAAGATCCGGAATGATCACGGCACAAGCTTTAAGCCTGCACACAATCCATGAACTGGCCAGATCCTGAGGTCCTACCTCGCCCATGTTATTTTCCTAATCCTTTACTAGTATTGTATCTATGTTTGCTTGCTTACTTGCTTGCTTACTTACCTGCTTGCTTACTTATTACTTACTTACTTACTTATTTACTTACTTACTTACTTATTTACCTATCGATGATTAAGAAAAGATTGGCTTCACATAGCTGATAGATGGCTGAGCGTTTGGGCACTGACTGGGGAGTGGGAGGGGGCCGGTTCTGACATGTGAGACGAGTTTATACAGATTAGCTAGTTGTGTTGTGAGTCAAACCTTTAATTATTTATTTGTTTACTTTATATATATATATATATATATATATATAATATATATATATATATATATTATATTTTCTGAAGGTAAGATACATACATACACATATCATTTGCATGTAACCAAGATTATTCCAGAGGTAGGCTGATAAAATACCAATATAAAATATAGACCAGGTAAAACATAGTCTAGGTAGGACCTCAGGACCTGGCCAGCTCATGGGTTTATGTGCAGGCTTAAGGCGTGTGCCATGATCACCATACACGTGGCTACTGTGACGTAAATGCATATGAAATTCGTTCCGAGCGCGGAGACGTCATCTTGAGAAACTGAAACTAGTATTGTATCAGACTATCATTGGAACAATCTTGGTTACATGTAAATGGCATGTTATCTCTGTGTATCTTATCTTCAAAAGAAAGAAATAAAATAAACAAAATTAAATGAATAAAGGACTGAATCAGAATACAACTAGCCACTAAGTATTAATTTGTCTCTTGCGTCCAATCCCGTCTCCATCGTCGATGACGATAGTTACCGCACTGACTTGACTGCAATGGGTAAAACAAGTGTCGGTCAGAGATGGTGTAAGGCCAGAAAATTCGCATGTCTTCAGAGGTTCTTTGTGTAGTAGGTTGATAGCTTGGTCAGGTCGTTTTCTAAGTTAACATGAAACACCAGAGGGTGCGGATGGGACCCAGAGCACCAGTGCCTCGCCACTCTCCAGAGAATCACCTCCCAAATTCCTGACGCCTCTCGAACCAAAAAAAAAAAAACCCCCAAAAATGCGGGGTCATCAGTTATCTTGTTTACAAACTGAATAGCAAGGTGGGGAGATGACAAACCCAGGGCCTAGGACATAGCCACACAACGGGCACCAACCAGGTCCAGCACTGCCTTTGGACAAAGAGAATGGAAGACCTTTCTCTCGCCACGCTCTGGCCTTCATCTCTCTTTCGGGCAGCCCTCCCTGCCACCAGCTCGCATAGCTGCCAGCTCCTTTCCCCGTACTATATTCTCGACAGTTGGCAGTCAGAAACTCCCAGCATTCCATTACTTCAACCACAGAAGTTGTTTTTAACGGCCGCGAAAGTGGCTAGGCGTCATGCTCCAGACACAACCCATTTTGCTGTTCAGCAAGGTCTGACATGCCCCGAACGGGATCCCAAGTTTGTCGTCTTTCCGATCAGCCAGTAGATCTTTCCCTGCGATCATCAGGCCTGATTCCCTGAAGTCAGCGACCATGTCTTTGCATGTTCTTTGTATTGTAGATTGATAGCTTAGTCAGGTCGTTTTCTATTATGCTTCAGCATTCTGAGACTTAAAGGAAAGTGGAAAGAACACAGCTCTGGTGCAGTGTCAGCTTGGTGCTGGTGATGCTCTGGAGGAACCTGCACATGTTGTTCAGCAGTCTGAAGGTGTTTCTGGCTTTCCTGAGACGGCTCTTGTTTCAGTTTCAGTTTCAGTTTCTCAAGATGACGTCTCCGCGCTCGGAATGAATTCCATATGCACTAATGTTACAGGTGTCATGTGATGGAGAAAAGCGATCCAAAATGATCAGCTTACACCCTGAGGTCACAAAAAACGCTGAAAAAGTCCTATCTAATTGACACATCATATTTTTAAAAATAATGTATCTTCTAAGCTAAATCAGTCTGTATTGTAGTGAAATCCACATCTCCGTCACTCATATCCAGCAAGTCCCATGAAATCTATTACAGATACTAGCAGCATAGCTAAAACCATTTCGTACAGTTTCAGTTCATTACAATAGATGTGTTCTGTGCTGGTGAGGACTTATCGAGGTGGTATTCAGAAAACAGTATAATCATTTGACATAAATGTATGAGGTAAAAAAGAGGGTGAGAGGGCGGGTTAACATTATTTCTGCCATTGCTGTTTAAAATAAAAGAATAGAGTTGTGCTAGTATTTCTTTTCACGAAGATTCTTTTAAATGTATCTTGGTCTTATTTTGCCTCAAACAATTGTTTGGTATTGTCATTGTATTTTGTAAATATACATACAGTGTAAGCTTTGACAGCCAAAGATTCATGCAACACTTTGACGTAATTCTCTTGTACATTAGCACGCGTGTATCGGTACACTGTTTGCCACAGAGAATGAACATTTGACGCTGGATAATTATATGACATAAGATTTGAGTGATACCATGCTTCACACGTCCTTTCAAATCCTGAGTGGGAATGACAATACAACCAGCAAAAACACATCCACTGTGCACACTTTGCATTCTCCCGACAACAACACGTGACGGATGCAATGAAATCAGATTAGGTGAGATGGATTATTTACCATGGAACAACCACGATAATATCATAGCTGAAGAAGTAGAAAGGACCATACGTAGAATTTTAGGAAATTCAGGCCCATTTTTTATACATGTTTTAGTGATCTTAGTTATGTGTAGATTTTTGTTCAGGTACAGATGCTTTTAAAATCCACTGTATAATAAATTGGACGGAGTAGCCAGGGTTATCTCCTAAAATTATGCCCACGAATGCATTGCTATGTGTACTTAATTTTCTTTCTTTTTCCTGTTGAAGTAGCAAGCAAGTACTGTGTGTGTATTGAGACAGTTATAGCCCTGATATGGCTCTTCGCAGTCGGCTGGTCTTTAAGCAACAATAATAAATGAGAAAAGGCCTACTGTGTAGTGTTCAGTTTCGTGCCGAAATTGTTGACCTGGTGTATGTGTAATCCAAAACAAGTGTGACTGCCCACGTTCAAACAAGCAGGAATCAGGAAAAAAAAAAAAAAACGTAAAAAGAATAAGAACGCGTATTTCAATACAACAAGACAAGACAGGCGCCAATTTTCGGCCAACAGGCCTTTGTCAAGCGTAAGATCACAAACAAACAAACACCAGACACAAAAATTAGGAGAGAAAGACGGAAACTTCCCTGCTGCTCTGTCCAGTGTGAGAAAAGGAATGAGTTTTGTCCCTTCTCTTGATAGAAATGACATCCCAATAACATCTCATCCAGTTGTCTGGTCCTTTTGACATCAGGGGCAGGCTGATGAAGGCTTCAGGTTGAAGTTTGCGGTTCACATGGGCGATTGAGTCGGTTATGGTCGGTGGCAGTCTCATCAGAAAGCGCTTGCCGCTCTCTAGGAGAGAAGGTGGTAGTCCCCCCTCTTTTCTGTCTATGGCTTAAGGAGGGATCTGATGATACTGTCTTCCTCTCGTTGTAGGTGACACTTTTGTCTGCGTGGTCTTCCAGTTTTCCTCATGTACTACACAAACTATTAAACTGCCAGTTTTTCCCTTTAGTTATATTGGCTGAACAAGAAACGAATTAAATTAATTGTTATTACTGATGATGTGCAATATTTGAAACTGAGAAGAAACAAATGCGGAGCTTAAGAAATTACGTGGAAAACAAACGAATTATGTACGTTTACTTTATACTGCTGACAAGTTCATGCATATCATATACATACACGTGTTCTGGTGAAATTATGTTTCTTTTTATCGTTTTGAAAGCTGCATTTTACGAAGACGTGTGCTGTATTCGTGTGCACCAGTATTTAAATTACCTATGTGTTCTTACATCTCCCTGTCCAAAACCAGACAAAAATACAGATGCTATCATTATTAGAAAAGAACAAATCACGTTTAGAATGGTTTGCAGCGAACAATATCTTTTTATACATAAATCAACGAACAATATCGTTTATGTATAAATCTAAGTATTTTTGTGTGTGTTCGACCCTTTTTTTTTTTTTAAAGGACAAGAGCCCAATAAATATACCATTTTGACTTTCGCTTTGACTTTCACACACACACACACACACACACACACACACACACACACACACACACACACACACACACACACACACGCACGCACGCACCACACACACACACTCACACTCACACACAAATACACACAATCAGGCATACACACACAGCCACACAGACACACACACAAACACACACACACACACAAACACGCACGCACACACACACACACACACGCACACACAACCATTTTGTGATCGTCTGATATCACTTACGGTTAAAAAAAAAAAGGGGGGGGGGCGTTAAATGAAAGAACAACACTTTATTCGAGAGTTCGCATACGTGTGTCTACTGAAAGCTTCTGTACGTTACTTGGACATATGCGTGGAAGTATCTACATTTATCTGCATTCCATGTTT
>JAPXFY010000026.1:44956602-44964102 GCA_030674185.1 Monoplex corrugatus | reverse complement strand
ATCCTTAGTAATTTTTTTTAATGTTTCAATATAGGCACACATAATGTAAAACCTACTGTTTTACTTTACAACAATGTTACTTACTCATCAATGTTTACGATATTGCTATACATCAATGGTTTCTTTTTCTCTTTTTTAAGGATCATTGCACTCAGGGAGGTTACCTTTGTGCTCACCTTTTTTCCCTGTCCCATATTCTACACCACTTTAATGGCCACAGAAGCTGAAACAGTTTTTATTATGCGATGATGATGATGTCGATGTGGATAATGATCATGATGCTACGGAGTTCCATCTAGGATTGAGACTGCGTGACAGGGTTGTACTCTACGTTTACTATCATAATATATCCTGGCGTCAACTAGGCCTGAGAGATACAGACACCTGCGGTGATAGGTCAGAAGATTTGAGCAACAGCCTCAATGACGCATCCGCGAAGTGGATGAGACTCGACTGTGTGGTTCCTGTCTTCCCAATGAACCCATAGCACGCCCAGCTCTGGGTAGGAGCCGTTTAGAGCCGAAAAATCCCACAATGATATTTGAAGGTACTGATGGGGATTCGAACCTACAACCTTCCAGTCGGTAGTCCGTGGCGTTAACCACTATACCACGGCGACTGGTTGCTATACATCAATGTTTACGATATTGCTATTTTCATTCTAATTATTACTATGACTTATTAAAAGAAATCATTGCAAGAACCACCAAAAGTGAGAGAGACACAAACAAATATATGTAACAACAAAATACGTACCAGCCTGTAATAACAATAACAACATTATCAACGATAACGGGAAGAACAACAACAATAATGGCACAGCTACAATACATGTAAAAGTAGTAGCAATAATACGATAAGATACGATACGATACGATACGATAAGATACGATACGATACGATACAATACGATTCGACACGATACACTACCATACCATACCATGCGATACAATACGCTACGACACGACACGACACGACACGATACCATACCATACCATACTATATACCATACCTTACCATACCATACCATACCTTACCATACCATACCATACCATACCATACCATACCATACCATACCATACCATACCATACCATACCATACCATACCGTACCGTACCGTACCGTACCGTACCGTACCGTACCATACCATACCATACCATACCATACCATACCATACTTTCCCATACAACTCCACACCATGCTTATCCATAACCTTGGCAGACCACACACTACCAGAACATGTTTGCTTATATTTCTTCACAGGATAAAAAGACAACAACCCAACACGACGCGACACACTGTATCGCTGCCCGATACGACATCACAATGGGAACTCACGCCGTGCATGGCCCTTTTATTGAGCTAATGACTGGCACCATGTTTTCCAACGCTTCTTCCACGCCAGGGGAAGCAATCCGTGACCCAGAAGGCTGCATTGTGCTGGCGGTCCAGCAAAGTGATTACATCCCCTGGGACAACCCTGACAACCTCGTCAGCAGAGGCGCAGAAGTGGCTGTGGACACGGTGATATGCGCCTTCTGTTTGCCTCTGCTCTTCCTCATCAGCACTCCGACCAATATCATCAATGCATTGGTGTTCTGGAAACAAGGCATCAAGGAACGTATCAACCTGTGTTTGTTCTGTCTCTCCCTCGTCGATTTTTTGTACGTACTCCATTCTTTTCTCTACACCATGGACAAGATTTATCTCCGCTTCACTGGATCTACCTCGCTCGGCGCTGTGCTGGAGTTTATCGTCACCCACCATCTTGAAGCCTTTCGCGGCCTGAACTTGATGTCCGGATTCTTCTGCATGCTCATAGCGTGTGAGAGGTGTTTTTGTGTGATCAGCCCCCTGAGGTCTCAGACTATCATGAAAACGAGAACGACCGGTGTGATAATTACGGTGTCTTGTGTAGTCTTACTGGCTGTCATGTTTACAGCGGCCTTGAGAGTCAGCGTTGTGTGTGTGTACGATCCATCAACCAATTCTACCAAGAAGACCATCTATTCCAGCAAATTTTACTTCGAAAACAAACAATTTGTAGACATTTTCACAGGCATCATAGTGGCTTTGTTTTTACCTGCGCTGTACACAAGCGTTGTTTTTATAACCACTATAATCACTTCCGTGAAACTGAGGAAAATGGCGGCATGGAGAGAGAGCACCTCGTCCGCTGCTACGATGTCGCCAAAGGAAGTCGCTCTCACGCGCATGCTCCTTGGCATTTCCGTTCTGTATCTCATCTGTTTCACACCGTTCTTGATCCTCGGTTTTTTCTTCCTGCTTATGCCTGAGATGAGTTTCAGTGGCCGATATTACAACACGTTCAGCCTCATGTTGAACTTTGTCCAGCTATTTTCTACCTTCAATTCCTCCGTCAACTTTTTCGTCTACTATTACCTAGGAACAAAATACAAGGAAACGCTGAAAGACCTGTTCAAATGTCGAGCATGGGTGAAGGACGACGAATCTGGAAGAAATGAAATGTCAAGAGAAAACATGCCGTTTTCAGACAAATAAATTGCGGTGGTAGACGGTGGTAGAGCCTAGTCATGATTTTCTGGTGTTTCCTTTTCTTTTATTTTCCTGTGTCTCTCTTCGTTTTTTATGGGGTTTTTTTGTTTTGTTTTGTGTATTTATTTATCATCGGTCTCGCACTCCTACCAGCTCAATGTCTGATTCTTCTTTTTTTCAGAAAAGTGGATTGGATTGAAATCATGGACTGTCAGTTTCTACCTTTTCATACGCTTTGTGAACATATCTCCATTTTTTTTCTATCACGTGTCATCTTTGTCAACACTGAAGTGAATATGTTTTGAGAGTGTCTATATGAAGGTGTTAAATATGTGTCAGGATATATAAAAATATAAGGTGTGTCAAAATCTTTCAGGGAAAAAAAATAGCGTTGAACTATCATCGTGCCCTATTGCATAGTGTTAGCGATCATGGCCCTCCACACGAATCTATCCCTCGTTGCTGTAAGTACATCTCCCACCCTCTTTGTCCTCAGCCACTCTGCAAATCTGTCCAATGTTTTCTCCCTGGGTCTGCCTGGTGCTCCCTTTCCCTCCAGCTTTCCCGTAGGACTATAGCAAGGAATAAAAAACACGCCAAGATAATCCACCTTTCCTATCGTTTTAATCATCGTAACCAGTCTTGAACTAAACAAGTTTGAAACATAATATCAAGAAGTATAATATGTGTCAATACATATCAAGGAATAAAACATGTGTCAAAACATGTCAACGAATGAAACGTGTTTCAAAATCTTTCAAAGAGTAAAATACATGTTTTGTCATCTTTTCTACCAGTCTGCCATTAACCTTAAGTGGGTAGTGTGGGTGGCAGTCGATTTCAAAAGACAATAAACCGAGGTTCCATGAACACCATGGACTTTTTGTTTTGTTTTTGTTTTTTGGAAGGATCATTGCACTCAGGGAGATTACCTTTGTGCTCATCTTTTTTCCCGTCCCATTTTCTACGCCACTTTAATGGCCACAGAAGCTGGAACAGTTTTTATTATGCGATGATGATGATGTCGATGTGGATGATAATCATGATGCTATGGAGTTCCACCTAGGATTGAGACTGCGTGACAGGGTTGTACTCTACGCGTACTATCATAATATATCCTGGCGTCTACCAGGCCTGAGAGATACAGACACCTGCGGTGTTGGTCAGAAGATTTAAGCAACATCCTCAATGACGCATCCGCGAAGTGGATGAGACTGGACTGTGTGGTTCCAGTCTTTCCAATGAGCTCATAGCACGCCCAACTCTGGGTAGGAGCCAGTTAGAGCCGAAAAATCCCACAATTATTTTTGAAGGTACTGATGGGGATTCGAACCCACAACCTTCCAGTCGGTAGTCCGTTGCGTTAACCACTACACCACGGCGACTGGTGAACACCATGGAATTACCACAGGTAAAAACATCCCGTGACAAGAAAAGAGCTATCCATGGCAAAACTCGTCAGTAACTTGAACTTGCATTGACAAAGAAAAATACGCGCAAATAGGGGGAAAACCCGGACTGGTGGCACCATACTATGGCGTTGAGTTTTTCCGTGGGAGTAGACGCCCACATTTCACGCGAAGAATAAATCCTGCTGTGACAAAATAATTAACCCTTTGACTCCTGCACCCTATCCACCAACTGCAAAACCTTAACCTTTTGACTCCTGCACCCTATTCACCAACTGCAAAACCTTAACCCTTTGACTCCTGCACCCTATCCACCAAATGCAATATCTTAACCCTTTGACTCCTGCACCCTATCCACCAACTGCAAAATCTTAACCCATTGACTCCTGCACCCTATCCACCATCTGCAAAACCTTAACCCTTTGACTCCTGCACCCTATCCACCAACTGCAAAATCTTAACCCTTTGACTCTTGCACCCTATCCACCATCTGCAAAGCCTTAACCCTT
The DNA here is from genome assembly GCA_030674185.1 of Monoplex corrugatus. Classification (NCBI taxonomy): domain Eukaryota; kingdom Metazoa; phylum Mollusca; class Gastropoda; order Littorinimorpha; family Ranellidae; genus Monoplex; species Monoplex corrugatus. The sequence goes on along the minus strand of JAPXFY010000026.1, from coordinate 44,959,667 downwards.
TGACTCCTGCACCCTATCTACCAACTGCAAAATCTTAACCCATTGACTCCTGCACCCTATCCACCAACTGCAAAATCTTAACCCTTTGACTCCCTCACCCTATCCACAGCTTTCTGCAGGAAATTGGTGGATAGGGTGAGAGCGTCAGAGGGTAAAATTTTCGCTTTGCTAGCATGGTGGACATGGCACAACGCTGGTGGACAGGGTGAAGGAGTCAAAGGGTTAATCCTGTCTACTGCAGTTTGCATTCAAAACAGCATTCAAGAAATTGAGAATCATTCTTACCAACCAATGCCTATCAATTAACATTAGGAAGAGAGTTCTTGAATGTTATATAGAACCGATAATGCTATACGATTGTGAGGCGTGGACAATCAACAAGCAAAGCCAGAACAAGATTGAGGCAGCCGAGACGTGGTTTCTAAGAAGAATGTTGAAAGTTCCACGAACAGCAAAGAAAACAAACGAGACAGTATTGATGGATGTGCGATAAATTGGACGGAGTGGTCAACGCCAGGGGCATGTCCTTAGATTATGTGCGCAAAAGCATTGATAAGTGTACTTAAGTTTCTTTTCTTTTTTTTTTTACCCTGTTGAAATTTTGTATGTTTTGAGGCGGTTACAACCCTGATGTGGCTCTACGTAGTCGCCTGGGCTTTAAACAAAAATAACAATAACAATAACGAGCTGGCGGTATTGATGCCAGAGCTGATTAGATTTCCCTCATAGCATCCCCACGTCTCCCAGCGGTCTTCCAATGTCGAGATGTCTGTGCCTCAACCTTGGGATGTGGCCGTCCTCATCGCGGAAACCTCCCGCACCCCCGAACCCCACCCCAAGGATGGCATCTGATGACAATCATCATCATCATGTGCCCTGCCGCATGGTGTTGGCGATCATGGCCCTCCATATGTATCTATCCCTTATTGCCGCAAGCACATCTTCCAACCTCACTGTCCTCAGCCACTCTGCAAGTCCGTCCAATATTTTCTCCCTGGGTCTACCTGGCGTTCTCTTTCCCTCCAGCTTTCCTGTTGTGACCAGGTGCTCTAATTCCCCTTTCCTCATAAAATGGCCTATAAATGTTGCTTGTCTTTTCCTAATCTTCCTCAGGAAAATTAGATAAGCTGGCGGTATCAAAGACAAAAGCTGATTAGGCATGGCCGTCATAGCATCCTGACGTCTCCCACGGGTCTTCCCTCTTGTCGAGATGTCCGTTCCTCAACCTTGGGATGCATCCATCCTCAGCATGGACAACCTGCCCCCAACCCCACCCCCACCCCGACAAGGATGGCATCCGATGATCATATACTCTATAAACCTGGTAAGCCACACTTTCTTATTTTTCCCAGCCCTGAACAAGGTTGGGTGTTTATTGACAGTTCGGTGGTTTGGGGCCCCGGATACAAAATCCTGTTCCGATCCAGCTTTAACCCTTTGACTCTCACACCCTATCCACCAACTGCAAAAACTTTACCCTTTCACTCCCTCACCCTATCCACCAGCTTCCTACAGGAGGCTGGTGGATAGGCTGGGCGAATCAAAGGCTTAGGTTTTTGCTTTGCTAGCATGGTTGTCTATGCAGGATGCTGGTGGACAGGATGCGGGAGTCAAAGGGTTAAGTCTGCACAGTTAGATTGAAAAGTGAGGGCTCTCTATATCTGTGGCAAGGAGACCTGAGGGTGATGAATTCATAATGAGTGACCTTTACTTCACGGATGCGTCATTGAGGGAGTTGCTCAAATCTTCTGACCAGCACCGCAGGTGTCTATATCTCTCGGGCCTGATTGATGTCAGGATATGTTATGATAGCAAACGCAGAGTACAGACAGCCCTGTCACACAGTCTCAATCCTAGACAGAACTCCATAACATCATGATTATCATCCTCATCGACATCATCATCATAGCATTGCAAAAATCCGTACCAGCTTCTGTGGTCATTAAGGTAGCGTGGAAAATTGGACGAAAAAAAAGGTGAGGACACAGGTAACCTCCTTGAGTGCGATGATCCTAAACAAACAAACAAACAAACAAACAAACAAACAAACAAACAAACAAACAAACAAACAAACAAACAAACAAACAAACAAACAAACAAACAAACAAACAACAAACAAACAAACAAACAAACAAACAAACGAATATCCAAAACAAGTGTGACTGCCCACGTTCAAGCAAACAGGACCCAGAAAAAATAACACGAAAAAAGAACAAGAACACGTATTTAATACAAGAAGACAAGACAGGCGCAAATTTTCGGCCAACTGGTCTTTGCCAAGCGTAAAATCACAAACAAAGAAACACCAGAAACAAAAAATTCGAGAAAAAGACTGAAACTTCCCTGCTGCTCTGTCCAGTGTAACCATCATCAAGTGCCCTGCCGCATGATGTTGGCGATCATGGCCCTCCTTATGTATCTGTCCCTTGCTGCCGCAAGCACATCTTCCACCCTCTCTGTCCTCAGCCACCCTGAAAGTCCGTCCAATATTTTACCCTGGGTCTACCTGGTGCTCTCTTTCTCTCCACCTTTCCTGTTGTGACCAGGTGCTCTAATTCCCCTTTCCTCATAAAATGGCCTATAAATGTTGCCTGTCTTATCCTGATCTTCCAAATGAATGATCTTCTTGTGTCTGCCTCCATAAGGACTATCTCGTTTGTTTCCTTTGCTGTCCATGGAACTCTCAACATTCTTCTTAGAAATCACATCTCGGCTGCCTCAATCTTGCCTCAGTGTGACAAGCAAAACAAAAGAAAACAAAACAAAACAAAAAGACACAAAACGAAACGAAACGGAGCGAAACAAAACGAAACGAAACGAAACGAAACGAAACAAAACAAAAAACAAAACAAAACAAAACAAAACAAAACAAAACAAACATAAATAAAACGGTGAACACCATGCCGGTAGTGGGGCCAGCTCTTGGATGCCCTGTCACTCTCCAGCACTATGTCACGGGGGATGGTGCGAAGTGACAGCGTTTCCAGGACTGCTGGAACAAATCGTCTGCTACTGAAATTGTAGTTTGAGATTTGCTCTTAAGCAGATTCATCACACTTGGCTGG
>JAPXFY010000026.1:44949102-44951602 GCA_030674185.1 Monoplex corrugatus | reverse complement strand
ACTGCTTGTGTGAGGACATTGCATCCTGTCTTTACTAGAGAAACTGCTTGTGTGAGGACATTGCATCCTGTCTTTCCTAGAGAAATTGCTTGTGTGAAGACATAGCATCCTGTCTTTCGTAGAGAAACTGCTTGTGTGAAGACATGGCATCCTGTCTTTCCTAGAGAAACTGCTTGTGTGAAGACATGGCATCCTGTCTTTCCTAGAGAAACTGCTTGTGTGAAGACGTGGCATCCTGTCTTTCCTAGAGAAACTGCTTGTGTGAAGACATGGCATCCTGTCTTTCCTAGAGAAACTGCTTGTGTGAAGACATGGCATCCTGTCTTTCCTAGAGAAACTGCTTGTGTGAAGACATGGCATCCTGTCTTTCCTAGAGAAACTGCTTTTGTGAGAATATTGCATTCTGTCTTTCCTAGACAAACTGCTTGTGTGAGGACACTGGCAGCCCCCTTTTAACGCTGAACAACCTCATACCCCTCTGTCCTATTTTGTCTCGAGATGGCTGAATGCCTCATGACATAGAAAATGACACTTGTTTCCTTTGCCATCTGCATGGTCAGGCCACATCTGGTGATGATGACTTCGGCTATTTATCCTGTCAGCTGCTATGGAATTTTGTGGTTAGATGAGTTGTAGCAGGCCACGTCACCTGTCGCTACATTTCATATAGGCAACATGTCCATGGATAGCAAAGAAAACAAACGAGACAGTTTTGGTGAAGGCAGACACAAGATGATCATTGATAAAGAAGATGAGGAACAGACAAGCGACGTTTATAGGACATTTTATGAGGAAAGAAAAATTAGAGCACCTGGTCACAACAGGAAAGCCAGAGGGAAAAGAGCACCAGATAGACCCAGGGAGAAAATATTGGACGGACTTGCAGAGTGGCTGAGGACAGAGAGAATGGAAGATGTGCTAGCGGCGACAAGGGATAGATACATATGGAGGGCCATGATAACCAACTCCATGCGGCAGGGCAAAAGGTGATGATGAACATGTCTGCAATAACTCCTGACCCATAAGGACACGTTTGCAATGGCGTCAGTTTGAACTTTGGGCATTTAGTCTCTGACGTCAAGACCTGGCCAGCTCACGGTTGTACGTGCAGGCTTAAGGCTGGTGCCACCATCATTCTGGATCTCCTCTTATCACATGGCACCAGAGGCGTCAGTGCGTATGGAATTCATTCGGAGCACGGCGACATCCTCTCGAAAAACTGAAACTGAAACTGAAACTGAAACTAAAACTAAAACTGAAACTGAAACTGAAACTGAAACTGAAACTCAACCTCAAACTCAAACTCAAACTCGAATTCCAACTCAAACTTCATCAGTAATAGCCGGTGCAGTGACTTATCAGGTTCACTTGCTGCCTTCTGGTCAGACCGCGGTGTTGGCTCCTTTCTGTCTCTAGTTTTAGGAGTGATTTGAGTAGTGACTTAGGAGCAGGGGGTAACTGCTACAGAAAACCTAGAATGCTACAATCCGTGGTACCAGGCCTGTCGGCGCCAGCTCACAAACCACGATACCATGCAATACAAGGCAAATGTCTACCCAATATTGAGCAAGCGGAAAGATAAAACAAAGACAGATAAGTATTTGCAGTCTGTGACAAGCAGTCTTGTGTTGAATAATTTTACTACCTGTGCCAGACAGTCTTGTATTGAATAATTTTACTATCTGTGCCAAACAGTCCTGTGTTGTGTAATTACAATATCTGTGCCAACAGTCTTGTATTGCGTAATTACAATATCTATGCTAAACAGTCTTGTGTTGTATAATTACAATATCTGTGCCAAACAGTCCTGTGTTGTATAATTACAATATCTGTGCCAAACAGTCCTGTGTTGTATAAATTACAATATCTGTGCCAAACAGTCCTGTGATGTGTAATTACAATATCTGTGCCAAACAGTCCTGTGTTGTATAATTACAATATCTGTGCCAAAAAGTCCTGTGTTGTATAATTACAATATCTGTGCCAAACAGTCCTGTGTTGTATAATTACAATATCTGTGCCAAAGTCCTGTGTTATATAGTTACAATATCTGTGCAAAACAGTCCTGCTTTGTGTAATTACAATATCTGTGCCAAACAGTCCTGTGTTGTGTAATTACAATATCTGTGCCAAACAGTCCTGTGTGTGTAATTACTAATATCTGTGCCAAACAGTCCTGTGTTGTGTAATTACAATATCTGTGCCAAACAGTCCTGTGTTGTGTAATTATAATATCTGTGCCATCAGTCCGTGTTGTGTAATTACAATATCTGTGCCAAACAGTCCTGTGTTGTATAATTACAATATCTGTGCCAAACAGTCATGTGTTGTGTAATTACAATATCTGTGCCAAACAGTCCTGTGTTGTATGAATTACAATATCTGTGCCAACAGTGTGTATTGTGTAATTACAATACCTATGCCAAACAGTCCTGTGTTGATAATTGACAAAACTGTGCCAAACAGTCTGTGTTGTTTAATATATATCTGGCCAAACAGT
>JAPXFY010000026.1:44931602-44941602 GCA_030674185.1 Monoplex corrugatus | reverse complement strand
GAGGAGATCCAGAATGATGGTGGCACCAGCCTTTAAGCCTGCACGTACAACCGTGAGCTGGCCAGGTCTTGACGTCAGAGACTAAATGCCCAAAGTTCAAACTGACGCCATTCCAAACGTGTCCTTATGGGTCAGGAGTTATTGCAGACATGTTCATCATCACCATTTGCCCTGCCGCATGGAGTTGGTTATCATGGCCCTCCATATGTATCTATCCCTTGTCGCCGCTAGCACATCTTCCATTCTCTCTGTCCTCAGCCACCCTGCAAGTCCGTCCAATATTTTCTCCCTGGGTCTACCTGGTGCTCTCTTTCCCTCCGGCTTTCCTGTTGTGACCAGGTGCTCTAATTTTTCTTTCCTCATAAAATGTCCTATAAATGTCGCTTGTCTGTTCTCATCTTCTTTATCAATGATCATCTTGTGTCTGCCTTCACCAAAAACTGTCTCGTTTGTTTTCTTTGCTATCCATGGACATGTTGCCTATATGAAATGTAGCGACAGGTGACGTGGCCTGCTACAACTCATCTAACCACAAAATTCCATGGCAGCTGACAGGAACTGGACAAATAGCCGAAGTCATCATCACTAGATGTGGCCTGACCATGCAGATGGCAAAGGAAACAAGTGTCATTTCTATGTCATGAGGCATTCAGCCATCTCGAGACAAAATAGGACAGAGGGGTATGAGGTTGTTCAGCGTTAAAAGGGGCTGCCAGTGTCCTCACACAAGCAGTTTGTCTAGGAAAGACAGAATGCAATATTCTCACAAAAGCAGTTTCTCTAGGAAAGACAGGATGCCATGTCTTCACACAAGCAGTTTCTCTAGGAAAGACAGGATGCCATGTCTTCACACAAGCAGTTTCTCTAGGAAAGACAGGATGCCACGTCTTCACACAAGCAGTTTCTCTAGGAAAGACAGGATGCAATGTCCTCACACAAGCAGTTTCTCTAGGAAAGACAGGATGCAATGTCCTCATACAAGCAGTTTCTCTAGGAAAGACAGGATGCCACGTCTTCACACAAGCAGTTTCTCTAGGAAAGACAGGATGCAATGTCCTCACACAAGCAGTTTCTCTAGGAAAGACAGGATGCAATGTCCTCATACAAGCAGTTTCTCTAGAAAGACAGGATGCCACGTCTTCACACAAGCAGTTTCTCTAGTAAAGACAGGATGCCATGTCTTCACACAAGCAGTTTCTCTAGGAAACACAGGATGCAATGTCCTCACACAAGCAGTTTCTCTAGGAAAGACAGGATGCAATGTCCTCATACAAGCAGTTTCTCTAGGAAAGACAGGATGCCACGTCTTCACACAAGCAGTTTCTCTAGTAAAGACAGGATGCCATGTCTTCACACAAGCAGTTTCTCTAGGAAACACAGGATGCAATGTCTTCACACAAGCAGTTTCTCTAGGAAAGACAGGATGCCATGTCTTCACACAAGTAGTTTTTCTAGGAAAGACAGCATGCCATGTCTTCACACAAGCAGTTTCTCTAGGAAAGACAGGATGCAATGTCCTCACACAAGCAGTTTCTCTAGGAAAGACAGGATGCCATGTCCTCACACAAGCAGTTTCTCTAGGAAACACAGGATGCAATGTCCTCACACAAGCAGTTTCTCTAGGAAACACAGGATGCCATGTCTTCACACAAGCAGTTTCTCTAGGAAACACAGGATGCAATGTCCTCACACAAGCAGTTTCTCTAGGAAACACAGGATGCCATGTCTTCACACAAGCAGTTTCTCTAGGAAAGACAGGATGCCATGTCTTCACACAAGCAGTTTCTCTAGGAAACACAGGATGCAATGTCCTCACACAAGCAGTTTCTCTAGGAAAGACAGGATGCAATGTCCTCACACAAGCAGTTTCTCTAGGAAAGACAGGATGCAATGTCCTCACACAAGCAGTTTCTCTAGGAAAGACAGGATGCAATGTCCTCACACAAGCAGTTTCTCTAGGAAAGACAGGATGCAATGTCTTCACACAAGCAGTTTATCTAGGAAAGACAGGATGCCATGTCTTCACACAAGTAGTTTATTTAGGAAAGACAGGATGCAAAATCAATCAATGGGAGTGATCCTTAAGACAACAAAGGGCACCTCCATTGATACCATTCACTGCCTGCCTCATCATGCTCCATGGGACTCAGTTTTCGGTCTGTGCACACTTTGGCCAACAGTACAGCCATCATCATCATCATCATCATCATCATCATCATCATCATCATCATCATCATCATCATCATCATCATCATCATCAGGTGCCCTGCCGCATGGCGTTGGCGATCATGGACTTCCATCTGTCTCTATCTCTTGTGCCCTAGCATCTCCCCACCTCCTCGTCCAGCCACTCTGCAAGTCCGTCCAGCATTTCTCCCTGGGTCTACCTGTGCTGTCTTTCCCTCCAGCTTCCGTGTGACCAGGTGCTCCAAATCCCCTCCTCATAAAATGCCTATAAATGTTGCCTGTCTTTTCCTAATTTCCTTAGAGTGATCTACTTTGTCTAAGCTCTTGCTTGCTGTCATCTAATCTGCTCTCGTCATTGTTCTCTTTGCTTGTTCCGTCACACTCACATGTCAATCTTTCCTATAAAACCAAATCTTCCTGTGCTAATCTGATCAGCATTTGTGTACGCCACCACTCAAACGCCGGTTCTTCCAAAACATCCACTGAACCACTCCTGGCTCATAGTTTGTGGAAAACGCATAGCCAATAAAAGTTCTAAGATTCAACTCCTGGTTTAGAGAGCATATGTCGGTATACAACCTTTAAGACCTTGCCACACACGAATCAAGGCGGTTGTTGAAGGCTCAGAAATCTGCCAGAGAATGACTGCCAGACTTGGGTAGAGACATGAAATATACTGACGTAAAAGAATCCTTTCGTGAACCAGAATTACTAGAGACTTGGTGACATGGATCATTTCTTTTGAATTCTGAACTCGTGGAATCATTTGCCGACTGGAATTACGAGTGAGTTGTGCTCTCCACTTTAACCCTTTGATTCCTGCAACCTGTCCACCAGCATCCTGCATTGTCAACCATGTTAACAAAGCAAAAATCTAACCCTTTGACCTCTTCACCCTAACCAGCAGTTTCTTGGAGGAAGCTGGTGGATAGGGTGAGGGAGTCAAAGGTTAAGTTTGTACAGTTGGAGGATAGGGAGACAAAGGGTTAAGCACATTATAGGACGCCATTCATTCAGGAGAAGAGTGGCAGAATGGTTCAGACGTTCGCCTGCCAATAACTAAACTCGAGGTTCCAGGGTTCGTTTCCCGTTGAGGCCTCGTCTTATACTTCTCAGTTTGATCGGAAAATCGAACTGAACGTCTAGTCCTTCGGAAGTGGATGAAAACCGAGTGGGACCCATGTGTCTTCCGGCCTGTGCACGCTAAAGATCCCTAGGCAGTTGAAAATCGTGAAGAGCAGGATATGCGCTCGGCTGACCTGGTATAAAATGTTGGAGACGTAGGTTTATTTCCCAGGTCCCTGCCCTTGAAGGCCAGTTAGACTTCTTGCCGTTCTGAGTCTTGGTAAGAAAACAAATGTGTGGCGCTGCATTGCGGCGACCCGTTCTCAACAAGGAGAGCAGCTCGGATTTCACATGGTTAATCCACTGTGACAAAAAGAAGAAATAAAAATGAATTTGGTGTGTTTTGTGTGTGTGTGTGTGTGTGTGTGTGTGTGTGTGTGTGTGTGTGTGTGTGTGTGTGTGTGTGTGTGTTGTGTTGTGTTGTGTGTGTTGTGTGTGTGTGTGTGTGTGTGTGTGTGTGTGTGTGTGTGTGTGTGTTGTGTGTTGTGTGTGTGTGTGTGTGTGTGTGTGGTGTTGTTCGTTCGTTCCTTGATTTAACGTCTTTTCACTATGAGTGTGGCGGAGGATGAAATTAGGGGGGAGGGGGAAGGGGAGGGGACAGAGGGGAACAGAGTAAGAGACGGGAAAAAAATTAAAAGGAAGCGGCAAGGTCTTAAGAAAAAGGATATGGATGAACATAGAAATGAAACTAGAACAACGCTAACATCAATAATGTAGAATAAAAATCGTCAGAAAAACAAAACAAAACAAAACAAAAATAATAAGAATTAGAATAATAACCTTAAAGTAACGCATTAACAGGACTGTGAACCAATGATTCTGAAATTTTAACTAACAAAACTTGATCTGATATTACTTCTTTAAAATGCGTTTCAAGATAGTTTCCTTGTGTAAACATCTTTGGTAAAAAGGAACGAAGCTTTCTGCAGTAAAACAAACAGTGATACAATGTGAATTGTTCACCGCAAATACACAATGTGTGTGTGTGTGTAGTGTGTGTGTGTGTGTGTGTGTGTGTGTGTGTGTGTGTGTGTGTGTGTGTGTGTGTGTGTTGTGTGTGTGTGTGTGTGTGTGTGATGTGTGTGATGTATGTGTTGTTTGTGTGTGTGTCTGTGTCTGTGTGCCTGTGTGTGTGTGTCTATGTCTATGTCTGTGTCCCTGTGTATTCCACTTTTTTTCAATCTTCGCTAGACAGCCAAACCTATGCCAATCACGGTAAATGCATCTTACAACGGAAAACTACATGCAACAACAACGTGGACTGTATGCACGTGTATACGATATGACTGAATTGTGTTGTCGCTAGTCATACAGTGATACACACACCCACACAGTGACACGTCAATATACCGTCTAATATCACTCATAGTGAAAAGACGTTAAATCAAGGAATGAACGAACGAACGAACACGTCAATATGGCAAGAAAATCCTGGGGAGATTGGTTTTAGAGCCCTCAACATTATTATTAACATTATTGTTATTATTATTGTTATTATTATTACTATTATTATTATTATTATTATTATTATTGTTATATTATTATTATTATTATTGTCATTTTAATATCATCATTATTATTGTTATTACTATTGCTATTATTGTTATTATTGTTATTGTTGTTGTTGTTCTTGTTGTTATCATCATTATCATTTTGAAGTGCCAGCATTTTGAGGGTGGTTCCCATCTCCTATTTAACCCTTTGGCTCCCCTCACCTTATCCGCCAGCATTCCGCATGGTCAGCCATGACAGCTAAGTAAAATCTTAACCCTTTCAGTCCCTCATGCTATCCACCAGCTTCCTGCAGGAAGCTGGTGGATAGCATGAGGGACTGAAAGGGTTAAGTTTTTTTTGCAGCTGGCGGACAGAGTGCGGTAGTGAAAGAGTTAATGACAACCTTACCTTCCCAATGTTTCAAGACAGGCAGAGTACCCGTTTATGGCTGAGTGGATGGGGGCACTGTTTTTACGCTAGTTCATGGATCTGGTCGCTTGGAAACCACGCTCGATCATCCTTTAGGTTTAGGGAGAGGGTACTTTAATGAACATTCTGCTAAACTGTCCCCCATACCGTGCCCAGGTATCTTTGAAGTATCCAGAACAGTTTCAGTTTCAGTTTCGATTTCTCAAGATGACGTCTCCGCGCTCGGAATGAATTCCATATATGCACTAACGTCACAGGTGCCATGTGATGGAGAAGATCCACAACAATCATGGCACACGCCTTAAACCTGAGCATAAGCCCGCAAGCTGGCCAGATCCTGAGGTCCTACCTAGATAGTTCCATAACTCTGGGGTCGTAGGGGAGTGAGGTGGCAAAGACCTCAACTTTTCCTGGGGCCAGCACCACGAGGGCGGCGCCCATTCCTTCTAACAGGATGGTCAGAGGATAAGCAAGACGTTTAGTTAGCGTCATGCATACCATCAGTGTAGAACTAAGTGTCCTGAATACATAACTTAACAAAGCGGACGAATAAATACATAAATAAGATAAAACATTTCCCAATGGTCTACATATTAGCTCATGGGCAAATGTACACAGTTGCCGTTGCTTATCTATTTACACAAGACGACGACAGTCTCAAGTCTGAGAGAGGACTGATGATAGATCTGGGTACAGCTGCCCATCTCCAGCCAAGTGTGATGACTCCGCTTAAGAACAAATCTCAAACTGCAATCTCAGTTGTACACGACCTGTTCCAGCAATCCTGGCCACGCTGTCACCTCGCACCATCCCCCATGACACAGTGCCGGAGAGTGACAGGGCATCCAAGAGCTGGCAGAAAGCCAGCCCCACTACCGGCATGGTGTTCGCCGTTTTTTTGTTTTGTTTTGTTTTGTTTTTTGTTTTGTTTTGTTTCGTTTCGTTTTGTTTCATTTCGTTTCGTTTCGTTTCGTTTGTTTGTTTGTTTTGTTTGTTTTGTTTTGTTTTGTTTCGTTTTGTTTTGCTTGTCATACTGAGGCAAGATTGAGGCAGCCGAGATGCGCTTTTTAAGAAGAATATTGAGAGTTCCATGGACAGCAAAGAAAAAAACGAGACAGGCCTGATGGATGCAGACAAAAGATATTTTACTTCTTGATATCATGTTTCAAAACTTGTTCGGCTCAGGATTGGTTACGATGGCTACATTGATAGAAAAGGTGGAGATATCTTGGCACGAATCTATTCCTTGCTATAGTTCTTCGTGAAAACTGGAGGAAAGGGAGCACCAAGCAGACCCATGGAGAAAATACTGGACAGATTTGCAAAGTGGCTGAGGACAAAAAGGGTGGGAGATGTACTTACAGCAACAAGGGATGGATTCGTGTGGAGGGCCATGATCGCTAACACTATGCAACAGGGCATGATGATAGTTCAACGCTATTTTTTTCCCTGAAAGATTTTACACACCTTATATTTTTATATATCCTGACACATATTTAACACCTTGATATAGACACTCTCAAAACATATTCACTTCAGTGTTGACAAAGATGACACGTGATAGAAAAAATATGGAGATATGTTCACAAAGCGTATGAAAAGGTAGAAATTGACAGTCCATGATTTCAATCCAATCCACTTTTCTGAAAAAAAGAAGAATCAGACATTGAGCTGGTAGGAGTGCGAGACCGATGATAAATAAATAACACAAAACATAAAAAACGAAGAGAGACACAGGAAAAGAAAAGAAAAGGAAACACCAGAAAATCATGACTAGACTCTACCACCGTAATTTATTTGTCTGAAAACGGCGTGTTTTCTCTTGACATTTCATTTCTTCCAGATTCGTCGTCCTTCACCCATGCTCGACATTTGAACAGGTCTTTCAGCGTTTCCTTGTATTTCGTTCCTAGGTAATAGTAGACGAAAAAGTTGACGGAGGAATTGAAGGTAGAAAATAGCTGGACAAAGTTCAACATGAGGCTGAACGTGTTGTAATATCGGCCACTGAAACTCATTTCAGGCATAAGCAGGAAGAAAAAACCGAGGATCAAGAACGGTGTGAAACAGACGAGATACAGAACGGAAATGCCAAGGAGCATGCGCGTGAGAGCGACTTCCTTTGGCGACATCGTAGCAGCGGACGAGGTGCTCTCTCTCCATGCCGCCATTTTCCTCAGTTTCACGGAAGTGATTATAGTGGTTATAAAAACAACGCTTGTGTACAGCGCAGGTAAAAACAAAGCCACTATGATGCCTGTGAAAATGTCTACAAATTGTTTGTTTTCGAAGTAAAATTTGCTGGAATAGATGGTCTTCTTGGTAGAATTGGTTGATGGATCGTACACACACACAACGCTGACTCTCAAGGCCGCTGTAAACATGACAGCCAGTAAGACTACACAAGACACCGTAATTATCACACCGGTCGTTCTCGTTTTCATGAAAGTCTGAGACCTCAGGGGCTGATCACACAAAAACACCTCTCACACGCTATGAGCATGCAGAAGAATCCGGACATCAAGTTCAGGCCGCGAAAGGCTTCAAGATGGTGGGTGACGATAAACTCCAGCACAGTGCCGAGCGAGGTAGATCCAGTGAAGCGGAGATAAATCTTGTCCATGGTGTAGAGAAAAGAATGGAGTACGTACAAAAAATCGACGAGGGAGAGACAGAACAAACACAGGTTGATACGTTCCTTGATGCCTTGTTTCCAGAACACCAAGGCATTGATGATATTGGTCGGAGTGCTGATGAGGAAGAGCAGAGGCAAACAGAAGGCGCATATCACCGTGTCCACAGCCACTTCTGCGCCTCTGCTGACGAGGTTGTCAGGGTTGTCCCTGGGGATGTAATCACTTTGCTGGACCGCCAGCACAATGCAGCCTTCTGGGGCACGGATTGCTTCCCCTGGCGTGGAAGAAGCGTTGGGAAACATGGTGCCAGTCATTAGCTCAATAAAAGGGCCATGCACGGCGTGAGTTCCCATTGTGATGTCGTATCGGGCAGCGATACAGTGTGTCGCGTCGTGTTGGGTTGTTGTCTTTTTATCCTGTGAAGAAATATAAGCAAACATGTTCTGGTTGTGTGTGGTCTGCCAAGGTTATGGATAAGCATGGTGTGGAGTGTATGGTATGATGGTATGGTATGGTATGGTATGGTATGGTATGGTATGGTAGGCCTATGGTATGGTATGGTACGGTACGGTACGGTATGGTATGGTATGGTATGGTATGGTATGGTATGGTATGGTATGGTATGGTATGGTATGGTAAGGTATAGTATAGTATGGTATGGTATGGTATCGTGTCGTGTCGTGTCGTGTCGTAGCGTATTGTATCGTATGGTATGGTATGGTATTGTATCGTGTCGAAACGTATTGTATCGTATCGTATCTTATCGTATCATATCGTATCGTATCGTATCTTATCGTATCATATCGTATCGTATCGTATCTTATCGTATTATTGCTACTACTTTTACATGTATTGTAGCTGTGCCATTATTGTTGTTGTTCTTCCCGTTATCGTTGATAATGTTGTCGTTATTGTTATTACAGGCTGGTACGTATTTTGTTGTTACATATATTTGTTTTTGTCTCTCTCACTTTCGGTGGTTCTTGCAATGATTTCTTTTAATAAGTCATAGTAATAATTAGAATGAAAATAGCAATATCGTAAACATTGATGTATAGCAACCAGTCGCCGTGGTGTAGTGGTTAACGCAACGGACTACCGACTGGAAGGTTGTAGGTTCGAATCCCCATCAGTACCTTCAAATATCATTGTGGGATTTTTCGGCTCTAACCGGCTCCTATCCAGAGTTGGGCGTGCTATGGGTTCATTGGGAAGACTGGAACCACACAGTCGAGTCTCATCCACTTCGCGGATGCGTCATTGAGGCTGTTGCTCAAATCTTCTGACCTATCACCGCAGGTGTCTGTATCTCTCAGGCCTAGTTGACGCCAGGATATATTATGATAGTAAGCGTTGAATACAACCCTGTCACGCAGTCTCAATCCTAGATGGAACTCCGTAGCATCATGATCATTATCCACATCGACATCATCATCATCGCATAATAAAAACTGTTCCAGTTTCTGTGGCCATTAAAGTGGTGTAGAATATGGGAGGGGGAAAAAAGGTGAGCACAAAAGTAACCTCCCTGAGTGCAATGATCCTTAAAAAAAAGAAAAAGAAACCATTGATGTATAGCAATATCGTAAACATTGATGAGTAAGTAACATTGTTGTAAAGTAAAACAGTAGGTTTTACATTATGTGTGCCTATATTGAAACATTAAAAAAAATTACTAAGGATGCAAGGATTTGATGCCATGGTCAGGACAGACATTTTAATCAGTAACAGAATTATGAATATGAAACGCGTGCACAAACAGTCGACGTAAAGTAATCATCAAAGTAAAAATGCAAAAAATAAAGACAAGAGAGCATGGAACACACGTCACTGAGAACTATGACTGAACATCAAATAACTCCATCAGTGTGGCCTAAGACCGCTTGATAGGTCTGGAAAATAAAGACTGAAGATAGATAATCACGTCAGTGACCTGTAAGTGCTTACTAAGCTGCAGTTGTATAAAACTCCACTACTCTTAAGCACAAAAAAAGAAATCTCGTGCTTGATGACAGTCATTCTCTCTTTGTAACAGAAGGATTCTGATGATAGTCGTGAATCAGATGAGATCTACTTGAGATCTATGTTCCCTCACGTACCCTCCGCTCTGCCTCCGATCCTCTGACTTT
>JAPXFY010000026.1:44912931-44926502 GCA_030674185.1 Monoplex corrugatus | reverse complement strand
GTGTGTGTGTGTGTGTGTGTGTGTGTGTGTGTGGTGTGTGTGTGTGTGTGTGTGTGTGTGTGTTCGTTCCTTGATTTAACGTCTTTTCACTATAAGTGATATTAGACGGGTAAAAATGGCATGGAGGATGATTTTTTTTTTTTTTTTGGGGGGGGGGGGGAGGGGACAGAGGGGAACAGAGTAAGAGACGGAAGAAAAATTAAAAGGAATCGGCAAGGTCTTTAGAAAAAGGATATGGATGAACACAGAAATGAAACTAGAACAACGCTAACATCAAATGTAAAAGAAAAATCGTCATAAAAAACAAAACAAAACAAAATACAATAATAATAATTAAAATAATAACCTTAAAGTAACGCATTAACAGGACTGTGAACCAATGATTCTGAAATTTTAACTAACAGAACTTGATCTGATATTACTTCTTTAAAATGCTTTCAAGATAGTTTCCTTGTGTAAACATCTTTGGTAAAAAAATAACGAAGCTTTCTGCAGTAAAACAAACAGTGATACAATGTGAATTGTTCACCGCAAATACATAAAACGTTTTTACAATATTTTGTTTTCAAAGCGTTCAGTTGAATACGAAAATATGTGGTAACAATTAATCTCAAATGATATAATGAAGAATACTGCATTTTTTTACAGATATTTTGAACTGAAAGTTTGATTCTTTTTTGAGACACAATTTTTCATTTAAATGTTCATGAAATCGAATCCATGATGCTAATTCTAGCGAGTTGTAAGCTTCTTTTACCGAGGTGTTAACATGTAATTCTATGGAATTTTCAGAATGGAGTGCACCGGATTTAGCTGCTGTCAACTACGTTGTTGCCGTGAAGAACAACGTGAGAAGGCACCCAGCATAAAGTGATTTCCGAGCCATTTATCTTTGGACGAAGTGGTGAACGCCACAGGCATAATCTTAGAGTATATGCGCGCAAGAATTGATATGTGTACTTTCCAGTTTGTTTGTTTTTTGTGGTAATATAGGCCTTTTTTTTTGTTTTAGTATCCTTAGTTATGTTCACATTTGTATTCATGTTGTTTTTTGTGGTAATATAGGCCTTTTTTTTATGTTTGTTTTAGTATCCTTAGTTATGTTCACATTTGTATTCATGTTTGTTTTTTGTGGTAATATAGGCCTTTTTTTATGTTTGTTTTAGTGTCCTTAGTTATGTTCACATTTGTATTCATGTTTGTTTTTTGTGGTAATATAGGCCTTTTTTTATGTGTGTTTTAGTGTCCTTAGTTATGTTCACATTTGTGTTCATGTTTGTTTTTTGTGGTAATATAGCCTTTTTTATGTGTGTTTTTATGTGGTAATATAGGCCTTTTTTTATGTGTGTTGTTTTATGTGGTAATATAGGCCTTTTTTTATGTGTGTTTTATGTCTAGTTAGCACTTTGTTTATGTTTGTTTTTTGTGTGGTAATATAAGGACTTTTTTTTGTTGTTTTTGTTGGTTTTTTTTGGGCTTTGCTTTTTTGTTCTACGATGCTGTAAACGTTTGGACATGGTTAGCCCTGATATGGCTCTGTGCAGTCAGGGCTTTTTAACGTAAAATAAAATAATCGCGTATTTTCATTTTGTGTTGTTTTTTACAGCCAACTCGGAAGACAGGCATGCTTCTACGTCTTTACTCGTCACTGTCTGATTCTCAACTGACTCAGTACGGTATTATATATACATTTCACAGTGAACAGCAATCAGTTATCATTTAAACGAATATCATGCCGTGCTGTTATCCGCACGCTGTTTACTGTCAACACACGTCAATTATTAAATCAGGTCTTGTGTGTGTTGTGTGTGTGTGTGTGTGTGTGTGTGTGTGTGTGTGTGTGTGTGTGTGTGTGTGTGTGTGTGTGTGTGTGTGTGTGTGTGTGTGTGTGTGTGTGGTGTGTGTGTGTGTGTGTGTGTGTGGTGTGTGTGTGTGTGTGTTGTGTTGTGTGTGTGTGTGTGTGTGTGTGTGTGTGTGTGTGTGTGTGTTGTTGTGTGTGTGTGTTGTGTGTGTGTGGTGTGTGTGTGTGTGTGTGTGTGTGTTGTGTGTGTTGTGTGGTGTGTGTGTGTGTGTGGGAGGAGGAGAGAGAGAGAGAGAGGAGAGAGAGAGAGAGAGAGAGGGCTCAGTTTCGTCGTTTTATTTAGATTTTTTTTATACTGAAACTGTTTTTTTTTTCCTGTTATTCGTTGTTGTTGTTGTTGTTAGTGTGTGTATTTGCCGTATTTTAGTAGTTGTGCGTGTGTATCTGTGACGGAAGTGGTAATAAGAACTGGCAAATGGATGTCTGCTGGTTCTGTATTAAAAGACAGTTAGTGTTGAGGCTACGTAAGCCTGTATAGTCAGCCTCTGCATTGTGTGAAAGAAGGCTGCTGCCTTGTACTGTGAGAGAAATCTGTGCCATATCAAAGTGATGGGATACTTACTAAACAAGCTGATAACGATCCTTGTGGACAACCAAATGCTTATTCAGTAAGTTTGGTGTTGTCCACACACATGCAGCTAACATCTCTGAAAATATGAATGTTGTAAAAGTGCAGGTGCATGAACAGTTTGTCATTTAAACTGGATTTTTTATTTTAATATGTGGTTTTCTTCTGTCAGTCATCTGATCTTTGCAAGCAAAACAGCTGTTATATCTAATTTTTTTCTGCATGCCTGATATCAGTTTCTACATGAGTCATTCCTGCGTTTGGTTATATTGTTCAATTTCTCTTGGTGAAACTCAGACTTTGTAATTTAATGTTTTTGCAACCTACCCATGTACTACAACGCTATAAAAAGTTAATTGGCCTTGCTACGAGTCTCGTATCACTGACACCTGCGGTTCCCTTTTGACAGCTCAGCGCGTTGCACTCACACACTGCCTGTGCAGAGCGCTCAACTGGCCAGCTGCCACTTGAGAGTCCACGTCTGGTTATCGTTTATCTCTCCCCTCCCATCCCCCTCCCCTCAGCCGCTCCTGCTCTCAAACTAAAATCTTGCTCGGGAACAGCCGTGTGGTGGATAGGGGGAGGGAGTGAAAGGGTTAAGTTTTTGTTTTTGCTGTAGTGGTTGATAATGCGGGATGCTGGCGAATAGGCCAGGGCGAGGGCGCCAAAGGGTTAACTATGTCTGTATGTAGATGAGGCTATGTATTGATTGGTGATGGATGTATTCTGTGATGTGATTATATAAGACATTAAACAAAAGATAACTTTATACTGAGTGGCTTGTTGTGTTTTTATCTGTGTCCGGTATTTTTTTTCTTTCTTTTGTTGTTGTTGTTGTTTTTAACATTACAGACTTAGATACACATGTCATTACAACATTGCTGAGATTGTTTTCTTGACAGACTGACACAAAATAATGTATTTATATTCATATTCATATTCATTTCTTTTGTGACAGTGGATTTACCATGTGAAAGTCAGGAAGGAAGCTCTCCCTTTAAAGAGAGCTTCGCCGCAGTGTGGCGCCACCCGAATTTTTTACACCAAGATTTTCGAAAGGCAAGAAGGCTAACTGACCTTTGAGGGGAGGGATCTGGGAAATCAACCTCTCTCTCCAATGTTTTATACCAGGTCAACCGGGTGAAAGCCCTGTTCTTTACAATTTTCAACTGCCATAGGATCTTTAGCATGCGCAGGCCAGAAGGAACACGAGTCTGACTCGATTTGCATCCCTTCTGAAGGACTAGACGTTCAGTTTGATTTTCTGGTTAAACTGAGGAGAAAAGTTGAGGCCTCAACGGGGAACGAACCCTGGAACCTCGAATTCTACTTATTGACAGGCGAAAGTGTGAACCATTCTGCCACTTTTTAGATACAAAACCTATTTGCTTGGTAGGACCTCAAGACTTTGCCAAAGCACAGGGCTTAGTTACAGACTTGAGGCTTATGCCAGGATCATTCTGGATCTTTTCCATCACATGGCATCAGTAGCGTCAGCGCATATGGAATTTATTCCTAGTGTGGAACTGTTATCTTGAGAAACTGAAACTGAAGCTATGATCATGTTGGAACCCTTTTTTCCATTGAACGGCATTGACGCATACTTACTGCTCATTACGCCATTGATATGGAGGTCAGCAACGAAGCTTATTCACTCCTGTCTGTTCTGGACCAGCCTCTGTATAGCAAACCAAGTGTGTAGACAACCTTGCTTGCTTACTTGACGTTTTGCCATTGGCTTGTGCAACAGCAACGAACATTATCCGCTCATGTCACACACATAGATATATAACACACACACACACGGAGATACACACACACTCACACACACACACACACACACACACACACACACACACACACACACACACACACACACACAACGCACGCACGCACGCACCACACATCTCTCGGGACCAAATGAAGCAATCTGCCATTCTTTTGAATAAGAACAAAATCGGTCGGGGGGGGGGGGGGGATACACACACACACACACACACGGTATATGTATACATTGACCTGTCAAAATTGTCAACTCAGTTATCATACCGTCACATGTTCAAAACGAAGCAGTTGTGCGTTCACCATATTTTCTTCTTTTGTCGGTCCATTGCTGTTTTCTGTTGGAGCTCCATGCTCATAATGCATGGGTTGTAGGTTCAAGCCTCAGGTGGGTCAAGTTTTTTTTTTCTCTCTCTCTGCTCTCTCTCTCTCTCTCTCTCTCTCTCTCTCTCTCTCTCTCTCTCTCTCTCTCTGTCTGTCTGCTCTCTCTCTCTGTCTGTCTCTGCCTCTCTCTCTGTCTCTGTTAACCATTTCGTTTGTTTTTTGTTTGTTTGTTTGCTTGTTTACTTGTTTGTTTGTCTCTCTCTCTCTCTCTTTATATATTTTTTTTCTTTATTTTCCCCACTTCTTCAAATTCATGCATGTATATCTTGGTTTTTATTAGATTTAAATGGTTGCATAATCGCTGATTATAATATGTTCTATTCACATATGCTACTTTCCCTAATCTTCCTTTTAAAATTGCGAAGTTGATTCAAATTATCTATGGCATAGCATGTTGCTTAAAGTTTTGAGAGTGTTTCTAAGCTTCCTAATGCCATTTGCTGTTGTTGTTGTTGCTGTTGCTGTTGTTGCTCCTATCCTCTTTCCATCTCCCCCTCTGTCCGTCTGTCTGTCTATGTGTCTGTATGCCTGCCTGTCTCTGACTCTGTCTCACTCTGTCTGTCTGTCTGTCTCTCTCTCTCTCTCTCTCTCTCTCTTCTCTGTCTCTGTCTCTGTCTCTTTATTTTTTTCTCTTGCTCGCTTGTTCTCTTTGTCTCTCTTATCTGCTGTCTGTATTTGTCACTTATCTACTGTCTGTATTTGTCACTTATCTACTGTCTGTGTTTGTCACTTATCTCCTGTCTTGGTTTTGTCACTTATCTCCTGTCTGTGTTTGTCACTTATCTACTGTCTGTATTTGTCACTTATCTACTGTCTGTATTTGTCACTTATCTCCTGTCTGTGCTTTGTCACTTATCTACTGTCTGTATTTGTCACTTATCTACTGTCTGTATTTGTCACTTATCTACTGTCTGTATTTGTCACTTATCTACTGTCTGTATTTGTCACTTATCTCCTGTCTGTATTTGTCACTTATCTCCTGTCTGTATTTGTCACTTATCTCCTGTCTGTGTTTGTCACTTATCTACTGTCTGTATTTGTCATTATCTCCTGTTATTCTGACAGGCTCGCTAAGACCTGATCTTGCTAAGAGGGATACACAGAATTCACAGTCCTATTTACCCATTGCCCCAACACATGTTCAACAAACAACTATTTTTCATTCACACATATTTAATACTGTCATTCAACAACACAGGAGTTCACAAATAACACATCAACATCATATCTTAAACAAAATTATTCACAACAAACAAACAAAAATAAACACACTGCTTCATCCCCACATTTTCAAACAACCACATCCAAACACCCCACAACGCCCAGACTAACGGCGAACGCACCGAGTTACTTGTCTGCACGGTCGACCTGACGATAGCCTTCGCTATTGGCAGTCTTAACCAGAACGCTGTCTAACCCAGCTTGGCAGTCCCAGGCTGGTTAAACCGCACAAACGGTTCTCAAAGCAAGCTTAATACCACGAATTCATCGAGTGCACAACAACGTACTAACATTGTATATTCCACAGCACTTCCAAAGACAAGGGCACACTCAAATTATAACAAGCTTAATACCACGAATTCCATCAAATGCACAACAATGTCTAACATTGCTAACATTGTATATTCCACAGCACTTCAAAGACAAGGGCACACTCAAATTATAACAAGCTTAATACCACGAATTCCATCAAATGCACAACAATGTACTAACATTGTAATATTCCACAGCACTCCAAAGACAAGGGCACACTCAAATTATAACAAGCTTAATACCACGAATTCATCAAATTGCACAACAATGTTACATGCAACATTGTATATTCCACAGCACTCAAAGACAAGGGCACAATCAAATTATAACAAGCTTAATACCACGAATTCATCAAATGCACAACATGTACTAACATTGTATATTCCACAGCACTCCGAAGACAAGGGCACAATCAAATTATAACAAAAACATAAACCCTTGAAATTTAGTTAAATTATCAACCGAAATGGACTTGAAGTCAGGTATAAGTAACCATTACGTTGCCCAAGGCAAGGTGGATGATTTAAATTAACTTAGCCCTGACAAAATTTTACGAACATATGAAGGTAACAATTTCGTTACCCATGACAACGCTCACACATGATTGATCCACACACAACCCTACACACTCCTCGGCCGATTTTGAGACCCCACACTGACGCCCAGGAACTGCAGCACGTAGTAAAACGCACAAGGAAGAAGATCCCTGATCCCATCCGCGTAAATGGTGAATCTTCTCACGGAACTCGATGAGGGACAAAGGGATTTCTCTCTTCACACGTGCCGCAGCTAACTGCAGACACCCTGACTCGCCAGTGCTTCCCACGGAGATCTGATGAATGGTGGTCGAGCGTAGATTCTGTGCTGTACTGGCTGCATGGCACAGGTCTACAAATCAGACTACTGGAATACCACATACAAGGAACGAGTTACAGGGACTGGTTACAGGGACGAATCACCTGTAGAAAATACAAACAATCAGTGGTTGACTACATATCATACAAGAAAAGAAACAATCTCTCTTTCACATCACATTTTAACAAGACAACCGAACACACAAATCATCAGACACCCAAAGACAAACCAATAATACAGGCGCTACTGCAAAGACTCATCTACAATTACCAATAAAGCCCTTAAAGGACAAACTTCACATGAAATGAAACCATAGAACGTAACCACGACCATGGGCCCCAAAATATTAAAACATTAACCCGCCCTTGACAATAGCCACACACTCATACTGGCACTCAATAATAAAGTTACAATATCCATTTTATCTTTAACTTCCTCTGTCGACTGTCTGTCAGTCGGTCACACGATGCACATAGCCTTATCTCCAAACGGTAAGCTCCTCTAAGTTTATTCCCAAACAGTAAACGGCACAATACACTCATTATTAGCAAATTAAATTGGTTATCCTAACGTCACGGCTTGGATTCACAACGCCAGGCCTATTCAACAACCAGGGCGCAAAGAATCGAAATAATCGCGAATTTACATCTCAACGACGACGAATAAACCCTAACCCAAACCTACGTTACGACGCAACACAAACCGGTTGGGCAAACCTCTCAAACCAGTTTGGAACTAAGGGAAACCAGAAATTAAACCCATAAACGCGAACAACACACCATCATACAACAACCAATAACGTAACTCCACACGCCCACACAAATCAGTAACAACCAACCCGAAATAAGCTGGCCCAAATACGACCCAATTTAGATTCATTAAACCATTTAAGATACAATTATTCACAATTACGACAATTCACAAAACGCAGTTAAAGCTGCAGCCACTGCACCAGAGCAACCCAAAACGCAACTGACCTGCAAAATAAACTAGTACATAAATACAGAACACAAATGGGACTGCTTCCACCCCATCTGAAACTGAAAGACACAATTTACAATTTACACCAAGACCCACCTATCTACTCACCTCTCCAAAAGAGTCACAGAACTACCCTGGTCTCCACCAGAATTCTTCTGCTCCTCAAAACGGCATAGAGATTGGAACAGCACTAAGCAGCACAAACTCGTACATACGCTACATCACCCTTGCCCAGGTTCAATCAACTGGACTAACAGGGTGAACATAGAAAATATAGAAAAATCTCGAAGTAAACTAGATCAACATCTTAAGTTCACATATAACCTGTCACAAAGTAACCAGGTTATCTCAGAGAAAAGGGACTAACACCCTTCCAGAAACACAGATATTCGACAACTGCCTAGAAATTTCCAAGCTGGTATAATACGAACTCACAAAATCAGACCTGGACTCAGGCTGGCCCCACAATCCACCGAATTGTGTAAAAAAAAAAAGCATGATTCCCATGCCCAAAAGGAAACTCAGAGTGACTCGCCCCTGAAGACAGACCAACAGATATTCACTTTCACAAAAATAAGAATAAAGCAGAAAGGGAAACAAGCCCTACTGCAGAAACATTGCCCGAAACAAAACTAGTCTCCCTTTGACCACCAAGAGAACACCACTGAATCTCCACCCGTAATCGAAGCAAACATGCAAAATATGAAATCAACTTGGTTCAGAAACGATAACCCAATCAAGGCTTGGTGAGAACTGAATCAGTATCAGACGACTGCAACCTAACATATCCATATTATGCTTGCATCTCTCTTCCCTTATCAAGAACAACAGCGCTTAATTATTGTTGCTATTCTTGAATTATTTATGTATTATTACGTGATTTATTAATACGTTTACACATGTATGATATTTCTATTATACACATGCGTTTATCATTACTGTAATTTCCTATAGTCGAAAGTAAAATTTACTTTATTTATTTATCTATACATTTGTCTATATGACTTCATATCATCTGTTGATTTTCTTTCTCCTACAGAATTTTATGTGTTCGTGCCTTCAATCGACCTAATGTTTACGACCCCCCCACCCCCCCTTTTTTTTATTTTTTTTTATCTTCCTTCTCAACTGCTATTTTCACCTCTGTTTATTATTATTGTGTTTAGTAGTAGTAGTTAGTAGTAGTAGTAGTGGTGGTGGTAGTAGTGATTGTTGTAGCAGTGTTAATATTTTTTATTGTTATCAGACCAGCCGTAGTAAAAATAATAACAGCAAGTTGATTTCATCTTATTTGATTTGATTGTAAGAACATTGATCTATTTGACGCTTAATTTATCTTCTATAATTTTCTCACATGTAATGTTTCTTCTTCCTCTATTTCATTTTATTTTATCTTATCTTATTACTATTTTGTTTACTTTGTTTTCTCCTCCTCCTCCTCCTCTCCTCCTCCTTCTTCTTCTTATTATTATTATTATCACTATCATCATCACATTCTATTACTATCATTTATTATCATCATTAACATTATCATCGTCATAATATCATCGCATCAGCATCATCATTGATGTTATTAACATTATTTTTATGTATTTATTTACTTATTCGTTAATTTATCTACTTGCTCGTCTGTCTATCTGTCTATATATACTATCTATTTATCTCTCTATCTCTCTATCTCTCTTAATGTTATCTTAATTTTAGTATTCAGCGTGTATCTTCCTTGAGCGGTACTTGTTGCTGTAAACAAATGTCATGTGTATAGAATAGCAACGGCAAGTTTGAAAAAGGCTTCTAGCCAATAGCTTTTACTGTTGGAAAATAAAGCATCATTGTCATTGTCATTGTCCTCTGTCTCTCTCTCTCTCTCTCTCTCTCTCTCTCTCTCTCTCTCTGTCTCAGTCTCTCTGCGTCTGTCTCGCTGTCTCTTTCTTTGTTCTCTCTCTCTCTCTCTGTTCTCTCTCTCTCTCTCTATGTCTCTCTCTGTCTCTCTCTCTCAGTCTCTCTGTCTGTCTGTCTCTCTCACTCTCTCGCTCTCACTCTCTCACTCTCTTCTCTCTCTTTCTATCTCACTCTCTCTCTCACTCTGTCTCTGTCTCACTCACCTCTACCCTCTCTCACATCTCTCTCACTCTCTCTCTCTCTCTCTCTCTCTCTCTCTCTCTCTCTCTCTCTCTCTCTCTCACTATATCTCCCCCACCTCTCTCGGTCTCTTTCTCTCTCACTCTCTCATTCTCTCTCTCTACTCTTTCTCTCTTTCTCTCCCCCCGCCTCTCTCTCTTTCACACACACCCACACACACACCACACACACACACACACACACACTCTCTCTCTCTCTCTCTCTCTCTCTCTCCTCTCTCTCTCTCTCTCTTGTCTTTCTCTGTTTAAATCGATGGCTGGTTCATTCCTTTGATAGAGCTGCGGACACAACATCTGATATATCGGGCTCAATGCCGGCTCGCTACATGAAAAACTGGTCTGCTTGCTATCTTATTAATGTTTCCATTCTTTTGGTGGTGTCAGCTTAATCTTTCATACTGTCCTTCTTCCTCATCCCCACCTCTCCCCATTTCAAGATCTCGTCAGTGCAAAGGGTTTTGCGCAGGCTTAAGGAGTCTTGCTAGATAATTGCAGGAACATTTGGATGGAGCGCATATGGCATTGTGCGAGTGCGACGAATCCCTCTCAACCCTTTGACTCCCGCACCCTATCCACCGACTGCAAAGACTTAACTCTTTGATTCCCTTACCCTATCCACCAGCTTCATGCAGAAAGCTGGTGGAAAGGGTAAGGGAATCAAAGAATTCAGTTTTTGTTTTACTAGTATGGCTGATAATGCAGGATGCTGGTAGACAGGGTGCGGGAGTCAAAGGGTTAAACAAACTCCTAATTGTATACAGCATCTTAGCTACTTTGGAGTAAGCAACATATTTTCCTACTTACTCGCGCCCTTGAAAAACTGACCAAGGTCAAGGGTTCAGGTTCATATTGCTTATAACCCAGCCGACTAATAGAGCCATATCAGGTTGATTGATTTATTTGGTTAACTTTTTACGTCGACACCCACCTCAGGTGATATGGCCGACGGGGATAACCATCCCAGGGAAGTGGGGGAAGGGGGACTTATCTGATCCTATAGTGACACCACCAGAACAACAATGACGTTAACATGGGACAGAGAGATGGCCACTTTTAATGTAACACACCCCTGGATTCGAACCCACGACCAGTAACATGTGAATCAGATGCTCAAACCAACTGAGCTGCTGGGGCCCGCACCCATATCAAGGCCAATGGTCAAGGTTTTTAGTACTCGATCAAAGTACTGCCGTACATAATTATCCGGTGAGTCGCAACTGTTAATCCCTTCTCAAAACAGCTCTTCGGTCAGAATGTTTCAGTCTAGAATCTGTCTTATATCTACTTTTTTCTCTCGAAACTTTATTTCAACTTACTGCATATGCGCTGCATTTACATGTCACAATAAAACGAAAATAACATCATAAAAGTGTAATGGATGTCTCATGACCTTGAAGTCATAGGGGAGTGAGGTGGTAGAGACCTCAGCTTTTCTTGGGGCCAGCATTATGAGTTCAGTGTCCAGTTTCTCTTCCCTGTTGCTTTACCTTTCTCAGCTTTTGGAAAGAATTTGATACCCGTTAACAGCTGGAGGGAGACATATGAAGATCATTCATAAGGAAGATTAGGAAAGACAGGCAACATTTATAGGCCATTTTATGAGGAAAGGGGAATTGGAGGAGCACCTGGTCACAAACAGGAAATCTGGAGGGAAAGAGAGCACCGGGTAGACCCAGGGAGAAAATATTGGACGGACTTGCAGAGTGGCTGAAGACAGAGAGGGTGGAAGAGGTGCTTGCGGCAACAAGGGATATAAACAGATGGAAGGCCATGATCGATAACGCCATGTGGCAAGGCACTTGACGATGATGATGATGATGATGATGATGATGAACAGCTGGACAGGTTGGAGGTCGCACGCACAGAGTTTTGCTCAAGCAAAATCAAGGACAAGGAGTCCCTCCTTCAAAGATTATGATAATAATGGTAGTGATGTTGTTGTTGAGGAGGATAGTGATAATGAGTTCCTCCTTCAAAGATAATGATAATAGTGATGTTGCTGCTACTGATAATAATTACAATGATAATGATGATAATAACAATGATGATGATCAGTTCCTCTTTCAAAGATAATGACAATGATGGTAATCATGTTGCTACTGCTGCTGATGATAATAATAATGACGTCGATGATGATGATAATAATGATAATAAATAATGATGGTATTAATGATATTACCATCACTACTACTTCTACACTACTACTACTGCTGCTGCTGCTGCTACTACTACTACTACTACTACTTGTACTACTACCACTACTAGTACCGTTAACAAGAAACAGCCGAGAGTGTGGATGGGACCCAGAGCACCAATGCCTCACCACTCTCCGGACAAAACACCTCCCAAGCTCCCGACACCATTCGATAGCCATTTCATCAAGCAAAGGGGCTGGGGGTGGGGGTGGGGGGATAGTCCATGTGTTTCACGACCAGTTCAGCCTCGGTCATCAGTTACCTTGTTCACAAACCGAATGGCAAGGTGGGGAGGTGACAAACCCCGGGACATAGCCACACAACGCGCGTCAACCAGGTCCAGCCCAGCCACCGAACCAAGTGAGAATGGAACAGCCCTCTCTCTCGCCCCACTCTGGTCTTCATCTCTCTTTTGGGTGCAGCCCGCCCTGCCACCAGCTCGTATAGCTGCCAGCTTTTTTCCCCTTACTATAGTCTCTACAGTTAGCAGTCGGAAGCTCCCAACGTTGCCTTACTTAACCACGGGGTTTATTTCAGTGGCCGCGAAAGTGGCCAGACATGATGCTCCATACACAGCCCACTTTGCTGATCAGCAAGGTCTGATGTGCCTTGAAAGGGATCCCAAGTTTGCTGTTTTTCCGTGCAGCCAGCAGGTCTTTCCCTGCAGTCATCAGACCAGATTGCCTGAAGTCAGTGGTAAGCCACAAGCCAAAGTTAACAAAGAAACATACGAGGGTGTGGATGGGACCCAGAGCACCAATGCCTCACCACTCTCCAGACACTCACCTCCCAAGCTCCCGACGCCACACGATAGCTATTTCATGTCGGATACACGCACCAATACGTCAATGCAGCATAAATAGAGTTCTTACAAAATAACAATAGGTCATAGCATGAAACTAGATACAGGGGATAATAATACACCTGAAAAAATGAAACTTTTCAGACATACAAACAAGATAACAAACACAAACACACATAAATATACTCACAGGTAGTCTACATGCGTATCATACATGCATTAGAAGGGGGAGGGGGAGGGATACATCTGAGAAATGCAATCTTTCAGATACATACACAAGAAAGCAAACACAAACACACAAGAATATACTTACAGGTAATACATGAATAACATGCATACATTAGAAGGGGAGGGGAATGGGGTTACCGGGTCAACACAGTAATTACGGTTCAGCCCATCAAAGGAGGTGACTACTATTTTAAGACTTTTTCTAAAAGGTTTTATATGCTTGTCCTCATATACAGTATAT
>JAPXFY010000026.1:44860431-44910431 GCA_030674185.1 Monoplex corrugatus | reverse complement strand
GCTGTTGATACCATCAGGCAGAGGCAGACAGAGAGATAAGGATTACGTTGGGTGAGACGAATCGCGCCGGTCCATCAAGCCTGATGGTTTGAATGGCATTTCCATTTTGAATCAATAGGCCGAGATGAGCAACTCTCCACCCCGAAAGAACTCTTTCCCCACCCCCTCCTCATCCCCCCACCCTCCCGAAAAGAATGCGAAGTAATAGAGAGAGAACGACTGCGGGGGACCGACAATAAAGGTAAACGTTGGGAGATTGTCGTAACCACAAGAAAAGGAAAGATCGTTTCCCCTTGATAGCCCCAAGAGAGGGAAAGAAGGATTGTTTCCTTGAAAGCCCCAAGAGAAGGAAAGAAGGATTCTTTCTTTTGCTAGCCCCCAAAAGGGGGAAAGAAGGGTTATTCCCCCTGATAGCCCTAAGAGAGAAAGGATTGTTTCCCTTGTTATCCCCAAGAGAGGGAAAATAGGATTATTTACCTTGTTAGCCCCAATAGAGAGAAAGAAGGGTTGTTTCCCTTGTTATCCCCAAGAGAGAGAAAGAAGGGTTGTTTCCCTTGATAGATCCAAGAGAGGGAGAAAGAAGGGTTGTTTCCCTTGTTAGCCCTAATAGAAATAAAGAAGGGTTGTTTCCTTTGATAGCCCCAAGAGAGGGAAAGGATTACTTGCCTTGACAACCTATAGAAAGGGAAAGGATTGTTTCCCTTGATAGACCCAAGAAAAGGAAAGAAGGATTGTTTCTCTTGATAACCCCAAGAGAGGGAAAGACGGATTATTTCCCTAGGTAGCCCCAAGAGAGGGGAAGAATTGCTTCCCCTGATTGCCCCAAAAGAGGGAAAGGAGCGTTTACCGTAATATCCCCAAGAGAGAGAAAGAAGATTTGCCCCTGATAGCCCCAAGAGAGGGAAAGAAGGAGCGTTTACCGTAATATCCCCAAGAGAGAGAAAGAAGATTTGCCCCTGATAGCCCCAAGGGAGGGAAAGAAGGAGCGTTTACCGTAATATCACCAAGAGAGAGAAAGAAGATTTGACCCTGATAGTCCCAAGTGAGGGAAAGAATCGTTTCCCTTGATATCCCCAAGAGAGGGAAAGGATTTTTAACTTGATATCCCCAAGAGAGAGGAAGAAAGGTTGTTTCCCTTGATAACCCCAACGACCAAAACTCCCCCTGACCCAAGCTGTCATAAAACCTCTGACTCTCACACTCAAGATACTGAGCTAGGATACACTCAAGCCTGACAGACGAATGACCATTGATCCAAGCTTACATCCTCTCTGTCACTCACGCACAAACGCACGCACGCACGCATGCACGTACGCACACACACATACACACACACACACTGTTCCAACATATTCTCTCTTTCTCTCTTCTCCCTCCCCTTCCCTCTGTTTCTCACTTTCTCTTTTACTGACTGTCTTGTCGTCTCTCACATTTTTTTGCAGATAAGCAGGAAAGCTAACTGGGCTTAAAAGGAAGGGACCTGGGAAATAAACCTCTCTCTTCAATATTTTATGCAGGGCAGCCTTGTGAATGCCCTGATTTTTATGAATTTCAACTGCTGAGGGAAACACCAGTGACAGTCCGCTAATTTTGGTGTCATCCATTTAGTTGCTTACTTGTTGGATTGACCCATATTTTATTTGTTTACATATCTATTTCTATGTTTAGTTATGTATTTATTTGTTTGTTTATTTATTTATTAGTTTATTGTTTGCATTCTGGCTGTTCACAGGCGGTATGTTGCTGCATAGTCTGCATACTCCGTCTTTAGTGGACATGCAAATTGAGTGTTTTCAGGCTTCTATAAGCCAGCAAACAATGACATAGCTGACAGGATCTTTAACGTGCGTATTTGATGTTCTGTGTGCGTGTA
Source organism: Monoplex corrugatus (assembly GCA_030674185.1). Taxonomy (NCBI): domain Eukaryota; kingdom Metazoa; phylum Mollusca; class Gastropoda; order Littorinimorpha; family Ranellidae; genus Monoplex; species Monoplex corrugatus. The sequence goes on along the minus strand of JAPXFY010000026.1, from coordinate 44,908,558 downwards.
TACACACGAGAATGGGTTTTAAGCCCTAACAAGCCTGCACACGTGTTGACCTGGGAGATGGGAAAAGATCTCCAACCTTTACCTTCCTATGTGGGAGGTGCCCAGGTAGGATCGAACCCCAGACCTTCTGATTGGAAGTCCGACGTTTTACCTACTTGACTACCGCACCGTCGGTCTGGCTTACCTTTGATTGATTGATTGATTTGGTTCAGTTTTTAGGTCGACACCCACCTCACGTGATACGGCCGACGGGTATAACCATCCCAGGGAAGTGGGGGAAGGGGGACTTATCTAATCCTATACCGACACCACCTAAACAACAATGATGTTAAGATGGGACAGTGAGAAGGCCAATTTTAATGTAGCACACCCCAGGATTCGAACCCACAGCCATTAGCATGTGAATCAGACGCTCAAACCAACAGAGCTACTGAGGCCCACGGATGACCTTTCTTTGTTTGTCTCCTTTTGAATGTTTCCATAGACTTGCGAGACCTTGAAACTGGAGCAAGGCCAAGATCAGTGCGGCAGTGGATATAACATATAAACACAGGTCATAATTAATTCCTGCTGCAGGACCTGCCTCATTCAGACTTAGCCGGTGAGGTATGGTCGTGCGCCCCCACGTCTACATTCAGTCCCTTGGTCAAAACTGTTCAGTTTGTATCATGCTAGGGTGTCTAGATTCATTGGCTGAATAACCATCTTCACGTTTTGGACTGATTTGAACCCCCCCCCCTCCCACTGCCATCATCACCCAACTGCAGCGACCCTACAATTTGTTTTAGAAACTTCTTTTATTATTTATTGTTCTTTACGTTGCACAATGTCTTTTACAGTATACCAACAAACGCATTTAAATCTCAATCCAAGAGAAGAGTCAAAATCTGGAAAAGAAGGAATGGAGGACCAGACCCTACTTCGTTTCAATAGAAAGAAAAAGTAGAAGGGAGAAGGCACGATTCACGTGCATAAAAGTAAAACATTATTCATGTGTTTTGAATATGCAAAGAAGATACTGACAAAGAGGACTGTGATATCAACGGACACCTGAACAGTATTACGTAAATAACAATTTTGTACAAATCATTTTCATTAAAAAAGAAAAAAGAGAAAAAGAAAAAAGAAAAAGAAAGAAAGAATAAAGCTACTGATAATAATCGGAAACAATGTCTACGAAGACGAGTTCGTGGTTCATTCAAGAAGCATTCATCACACTCAAACAAATCCATATGCGCCCCACTCAAACCTGCCGGCAATTGTATGGCAGACTCCCTAATCCTGCATCAGAATATCCACATTTTGTAGTTTTCCAAGTCATTTTGACCTTAAATAAGCATCAGATAAAAGGAAACTTGACGTGAATCGAGGACAATGGCAGACTGTCACGAAAAAGTGAAAACAGATTTTAAATATTGTCAAGAATTCATGAAAAAGTGCTGATATTAGAAGGGGGGCAGAAGGGGGGGGGGAGATTTTTCCCTGTGACCTTGACCTTCATACCAAAGTTTCCAAGTTATGCAGCCTTACCACTCCACAGCAGTGTCACACCGTTGATCCAAATTTGGTAAGATCCCCTCAGAAAACAGCTGAAGAAATCTTGTCAACAGAATTCTGTCGAAAACACAAAGACAGACAGACACAGACTTAAACAGATACAGACACACTAAAACAGACAGACTCAGACACACACGCAGACACGTATACACAAACACACACACACACACACATGCACCCACGTTCGCACGCACGCACAAAGAGAGAGAGAGAGACAGACAGACAGACAGACAGGCAGTCAGACAGACAGAGAAAGATAAACAGACAGAGAGACAGACCTATACACACTTATCTTTTTTAATATGGCTCAACCAGTTTGTTGTCTTCATCCCCTACCCCCCCCCCCCCCCCCACCTGTGCGCAACCCCTGTCCAGCGATCTTTTGACAATGCACGTCTGGACTTTCGGCGCGGTTTTTCACGTGATTCTCGCCAGTTTTTAAACAGCGCGAGCTTTCTATCAACAGGCTAAAACTTTCTTGATCAAACTTTTTCTTTCAACTGATACGGATTGGTATCTAGGTGTTACATTTTGGACCAAGGTCTAAACTGCACATTTTCCCCATGATTTCTTGCTGCATATTTATATTGAAAGGGAGAGCAGCATTTTTGAACGAAGCAAATGATAGCAGAAATGAAAAAAAGCGTCGCCATATTTTCAGTGTCGTAATTTTTTATCACGCGCCAGGCAAACGTTTCCAGCGCGTCTTGATACCGGTAAGTCTTGTTTTTACAGGGAATAAAGCCTGAATGAAAGTCGGATTAAATCCTACAGCATTGGTGAAAAATCCCATGATGATGATTGCGTTTTAATACCTTTGCGAGCATAGTTACTCGTCGGCGGTCCTTGGGTCAGACTTCGACAGCTGTTGACAACATTTCACAATCCTTCACTTTTGCCGTTTTGGAGTTGGCATACTGATCCTGAAGGAGAGGATTTGGGCGTGGATTAGAGTTACTCAGTGTTTCACACACACACACACACACACACACACACATATATACACACACACACACACACACACACGAAGTACGCATAACGTGCGTGTTTGTGTGTGCCCACGTGTGCATGCATGCATGTCTGCATGGGAGTGTCCTTTCGTGGGTCGGTGCATCAAGTGCGTGCGTGCGAGACCACGTACACGCGCGCGTCGACCTCGAATATGCATGCGTGTGTATGTGCGCGCGTTAAAACAAGTGTCTAGCAAGAAAACTGATGATAGAGCGACAAGAAAAATTGAAGCAGATAAATCGCCTGATAAAGAAAACGTTTGTAGTGGACTAAATAGTGTTTGTGGGTATATTTTTAATTTAAATCATTATTACGTCATCCCCCCCCCACCCCACCTTTGGGATGTCGGGGTTGCTTTCAGTATAAATAGTATCCCCACCTGGAAATTCTGAGCTGGAATGTCCTCTTTTCTGTCACTCTTTGTTTCTTTCTTCCTCCTTTGCTTCGTCATTCTTCCTATCATTTTCTGCCTTGCTGGTCCATTCACCTGTATGTGTTCGATAAAGTCTTACGTACTTTTTCATAGGATTGATAATTGGGTGCATGTGTTCAGTGCATTTTTGGCTCTAAGTAGGCGAGATATGCGGAAGCAATTTCAGGTAATTTAGGCCAGTTTTTATGTATGTTTTGGTGTTCTTATGTATGCTTAAATTTGTATTCAAGTGTGTTTTTTAAATCCCCTATGCGATGAATTAGACTGAGTGGTCGGCGCCAGGGGCATGTCCTTAGATTATGTGCGCGAATGCATTGATATGTGTACTTAATTTTTTTCCTTGTTGAAGGTTTGTATGTTTTGAAGCAGTCATAGCCCTGATATGGCTGTACGCAGTTGGCTGGGTTTTAAAAACAATAACGGTCATGTCACACGGAAGCCGAATGCTTGAATTTATTTTCAGTTTTTATTTTATTTTATGTTTATCAAGATCCAGACTGTAATGTATTCCTTTGTTGAGCGCATTCTAAATCTTCTACATTGGTGTTTTGGAAAATGCTATTTCCGAATTTTGTGTCTTCGCCTTGTTTTTGTTATTGATGTAACAAACGCTTGTGCAACACGTTTTACACATCTGTATTTCACGCTCACATGGAAAACGTCAGCAGCAACAACGACAACAAAACCGCAGACACGAAGAAGAGACGATCACAATGTGACTGAGGAAGGAACGAGGTCTGTACCGCATATCACTTATCTCACGTGTCGTGCACATTTTGCGTAAACATTTTGTTTTGTGTAAAGTTTAATTTAACACAGGTTGTGGCACATGAAGAGAAAGTGTGCAGTTTAGGTGTGCAATGGAGACTGAAACTAAACTACACCTTGGATAAGACTGCTCCAAGACCTGAACCAGTTTAGTCCAAATTGTGAAAATATTTGTCGAGATAACTCGGCTGCCAAGGGACGGAATTTGACTAGATCTAAATTTGATTGAAACGTGTGGTGTGCTATGAAAGTTGTGAGTGTCATAAACTGCAACATAAATTAAGACCTGCCAAAATGTCATCTCTGCAAAACTTGATTCGTTAGCAGGGATTTCTCGATCGTTTAATTGACAGGTTTAATCTTATGTCACTTTGTTGAAATAGCACCCTGTCTATGATTGCTGTGTCTGTCACCATATGTTCGCAATTTTGTTTCAGTGTGGATTATGTCATCCTGTTGGTATCCCCAATGGGGATGCTGGGGGCTCTTTCAGTATAAACAGTATCCCCACCTTCAGGAAACTGTGCAAGAAATTTCCCGTTTTCTGTCATTCTGTTTGTGCTTTGTTTCTTTTTCTGTCATTTCTTTATTTCATGTCTTGCTGGTCCATTGACCTGTATATGTTCGACAAAGTCTTACATACTTTCTCTTAGGTTTGGTAATTGGGTACATGTGTTAAGTGCAATTTTGGTTCTAGGGAAATATGATTGTGTGAGCAATTTTAGGTTATTTAGGCAAGTTGTAATGTTTGCTCCCCCTGTGGGGACGCCAGGGGCTCTTCAGTGTAAGTATATGTATTATCTCCACCTTCAGGAAATTCTGTGCTAGAAATGTCCACGTTTCTGTCACTGTTTGTTTCTGTCTTGTTCTTTGCTTTCTGTCATTTCTTCCTATTATTTTCTGCCTTGCTGGTTCATTCAACTGTATCTGTTAAATAAAGTCTTGCATATTTCTCATGGGATTGATAATTGGGTATATACATTCAAGGCACGTTTGGTTCTGGGGAAATGAGATATGCAGAAGCAATTTTATGTAATTTAGGCCCGTTTTTATATGAATTTTAGTGTCACTAGTTATGTTTAATTTGTATTCAGGTATCTTTTTTTTAAATCCCCTGTGTAATAAATTGGACAGACTGGTCAACGCTAAGGGCATCTCTTATGTTATGTGTACTTAATTGTCTTTTCCTTTTTTTTCCTGTTGAAATGCTGTGTATTGAAACGGTTATAGCCCTGATATGGTTCTATGCAGTCAGCTGGGCTTTAAGCAACAGTAAGAATAAGAATGTTATGTTCTAGTGTCCTTATTTATGTTTAATTTTGTATTCAGGTATGTTTTTTTAAAATCCCCTGGTGATAAATTGGACAAAGTTGTCAACGCCATGGACATATTCTTAGAATACGTATGGAAATGCATTGATCTGTGTACTTACTTTTCTTTAACATATTTTCTTGTAATCTTCTGTGAGGTAGAGTGTACTTTTTGACATGGTTATAGCCCTGATATGGCTCTTCACAGTCGGCTGGGCTTTAAGCAACAAGAACAAAAACTCTGTTGGTATAAGTTGTTTTTTTTTTCTTATGAAGGTTGCATATGTCATCGTGTCTCACTATATCACATCAGTACCTTTTGTTGTTGTACGTCACCTTTTTACTTTTTCTCGAGTGCTGGTTCTACGTGTCACCGTGTCTTCACCACCAGTTTGTTCATTGAGCTATCAATTTGCCAGTACAACTTTTTCTCGTCACTTTTTTCGTCTTATTTAAGGTGCCTGAATCACTGTTTCTTAAAATTACATTTCAGATACATTGTAGAAGTGATTTAACGCCCAGTAGCCTCAAGACTGTTTTCACTATTTTAAGTTGGTGGCAGCCTAAGTAGCCCAATAGTAGGATGTAAGCGAACTCTGTGAGCAAACTTTGTGTGTGTATGAGAGAGAGAGAGAAGGAGAGAGAGAGGGAGAGAGAGAGAGATTATGTGTGTATATTAGGTTGTGTTTGTGCGCATGTATGTGTGTGTGTGTGAGAGAGAGAGAGAGTCTTTATTAGTTTATGTGTGTGTATTTTGTGTGAGTGTTTTGTGTGTGTGTGTACGCACGCGCGCGTGTGTGTGCGCGTGTGTGTGTGCATGTGTTTGTTGAGAGAGAGAGAGAGAGAGAGATTATGTATGTGTGTATATTAGGGTGTGTGTGTGTGTGTGTGTGAGAGAGAGAGAGAGAGTGTCTGTATTAGGTTATGTGTGTGTTTAATGTATCTTATGAGTGTTTTGTGTGTGCGCGTGCTTGTGTGTTTGTCAGAGAGAGAGAGAGGGGGGGGGAGAGAGAAAGGAGGGAGAGAGAGGTGTATATATATTAGGTTGTGTGTGTCTGCAACTGGAGAGACTCAATGTTGATGGAAAAGATCTACGAATAATCAGGAATATGTACTGGGAACAAACATCTGCAATGAGAATAGAAAACAATATAAGCTCTTTCCAAAACATCAAAAGAGGAGTCGGACAGGGTTGTGTTTTGTCACCAGGTCTGTTTTCACTATACAGCGAAAACATCATGAGAAACCTAGAAGAAGACCCTGGATTAAAAGTTGGAGGGAAAATGATAAACAACATTCGGTACGCAGATGACACCGTGCTAATTGCAGAAAATGAAAGGGACCTACAAAACCTTGTGAATATACTAGAAATAGAAAGCAAAGGTAAGGGGTTGGAACTAAACAGCAGGAAGACTGAAGTCATGGTGATCAGTAAAAAACATGAAATCCGCTCATGCAAAATAACAGCAAATGGCACAACCTTGACACATTTTAATAAGTTCAAATACCTGGGAACGGTCATTTCATCAGACGGCAGATGCACATTTGTGTGTGTGTGTGTGTGTGTGTGTGTGTGTGTGTGTGTGTGTGTGTGTGTGTGTATACTTGAACTACGTGTATGTAACTCTATGTGTGAGTGTGTAACTCTGTGTGTGTGTGTGTGAGTGTGTAACTTTGTGTGTGTGTGTGTGTGTGTGTGTGTCTAAAACTGTGTAACTGTACGCGTGCGTGCGTGTGTGTGTGTGTGCTCGCGGCTGTGTGTACTTGTGTGTGTGTTGACAGAAATTGTGTGTGAAGTGTGTGTGTGTGTATGTGTTTGTGTGTGTGATTAGTATGCGTATGTCAGGGGTGGTGAATGTATGTTTAGTATATGTGTGCGTGCTTGAGTGCGTGCGCGAGCGTACTTGAGTATGTGTTGACATAATGTGCGTGTGTGGGTGTGTAATGTACGTGTGTGCGAGAGACTGTGCGTATTTATGTATGTATTTACATAAATGTGTGGTGTGTATATGCTCTTGCTTGCATGTGTCGTGCACATTTCTGTATGCATGTTCTCTCTCTCTCTCTTTCTATATATACACTACGCACAAAAAGTTAAGGATCACTTGCACAAAAATTCAGAACTTTCAAAATAAGAAAGCCAATGCGTTGAAGTTTGGCAAACATTTAATTCCATGCTTTAGTGATAACGATACACAATTGCCTTCAATTTCGAGCAATCGTTTGGTGTGTACATTTGATCAAAGTGGGTACGTATCGAAATTTGATTTCCCAAAGTCATTGAAATCACAAGACAGGGCATTCTGATGCTCCCAAAAGTTCAGTAATGCGTGTAACCGCCATGGCTGTTCTGGCACTCAACGCAGCGAGTCCTCATCGAGTTGACCAGGTTGGTGAAGATCCTCTGTGGAAGCGCCTGCCACTCAGCCTGCAGCATCTGGTAGAGGTGTTGGGCATCCCTGGGAGGGGGGTGGTTGCTCCTCACTTTGCGATCCAGCTCATCCCAGAGGTTCTCAATCGGGTTGAGATCGGGACTGCATGCTGGCCACTCCATTCTGTTGACTCCAGACTGCTGCAGGAAGTCGTTGACCACCCTTGCCCTGTGTGGGGAGCGTTGTCATCCTGGTAGACAGCCGTCGGTCCCCTCTGCTGCAGTGTAGGCACAGCCAGCGGTCGAAGGATCTCATCCCAGTATCGGAGGCCAGTCAGGTTACCCTGTACATGATACAAGGGTGTTCTGTGGTGAAGGCTGAAGGCCCCCCAGACCATTACAGAACCTCCACCAAAGGCCACCTTTTCTTGGACAGTGGTGTCAATAAAGCGTTGCCCTGGGCGCCTCCAGACCCTCAGTCGGCCGTCGTTGTGGTTCATGGTGAAGCGTGATTCATCACTGAACAGGACCTGGGACCATTGCTGACGTGTCCACCTCACGTGACGTCTGCAGAAGGCGCGGCGTGCTGCCCTATGGGCTGGAGTTAAGCGTGGCCGTACAGCTGGGCGACGAGAACGGAGGTTAAACCCATGAAGGCGGTTCCGTATGGTCTGCTGGCTGATGTTGATGTTAGTAGCCACCCTCAGCTGCCTTCGAATGATGCTGGAAGAGGCTGTTCTTGTCTGCAGGGCTTGTCGTTCAATGAGACGATCTTCACGTGGGTTTGTCTTCTTCGGTCGACCAGATCTGCGTCTTTCATGGACCCTCCCAGTGGCTGTGAAGCGTTGAATCAGTCTGACAATGACCGAGATGGACACCTGAAGTCACCTGGCCACTTCTCGCTTGGGAACACCATCTTGGAACCATGCAACAGCTCGTCCCCTCTCAAACTCGATCAATTTTCGTCGTGGAGGCATTGTCAGATCAGGCCTACTACTGGTGGAATGTCTTCTTATAAAGCCAAGCAAGAGACAGCATCTCACACATAAACAGCAGTGCTTGCACGTGCATAATGGTTTTTCCATCTGGCTTGTGCAATGTGTTCAGGCAGAACGGTCCAAATCAAGGTCCTTTTTCGCAAGTTTCCGCTTTTCCGTTTGCGGCCAAGCTCAGTAGTGGAGAATCCCGTGCAATTTTCGCATTAACACAACATCGCCCCCTTACAGCTGAACAAGAATTCATAACAATTTGGCTGGACTGAGAAATAAATAACAGTAGCGAACTGAGTTTATTACGCACCGGTTTTCTCATAGTGATCCTTAACTTTTTGTGCGTAGCTTATATATATATATATATATATATATATATATATATATATATATATATATATGTAATTATATATATATATATATATATATATATATATATATATAATTATATATAATTATATATATATATGTACACACATATGTATATATATATATATATATATATAATTATATGTATATATATATATATATATATATATATATATATATATATATATATGTACACACATATACTCCTAATCATAATTTAAGGGCCACTTCTTCCTTCCTCTCTAATTTTAAGTTGAAATAATTGACAATGTTTAGAATTGATTCTATGTTTTATTTCATCATTTCCACACCTGTTTTGGAAAAAGAAATTAGCACAATGACCCATTAGTGAACAGCACATGCATTTAAAGGAACATCCCCCCCTTTTCAAAAAACAGAAAGTGTCAGATTTGGCCAATCTGTTTTCAATATCGCGTGTGTCCGCCCCGAGCCTGGATGCATGCTTCACAGCGCCGATGCATCGACCCCACAAGGGTACGGAGTGTGTCCTGAGGGATGGCCGCCCACTCGATCTGCAGGATGTCGACCAGCCTGGCCAGGGTGCCCGGTGGGGGGTGGTTGTCCCTGATGCGCCTCCCGAGCACATCCCAGAGGTGTTCAATTGGGTTCAGGTCAGGTGAGCACGCTGGCCAGGCCATACGGACGACTTCATGCTGCTCCAGGAAGTCGGTCACAAGGCGTGCTCGATGCGCAGGTGCATTGTCGTCCTGGAAGATGGCGCCTTGACCAAGGTCCACAAGCGCAGGCAGTGCCACGGCCGCCAGAACCTCGTCCCGGTACCGGACCCCGTTCAGGATGCCGTCAATGGGGAGCAGGGGGGTCCGGGTACCACGGCTCATGCCACCCCACACCATCACCGACCCGCCGCCGTACCGGTTATGCTCTTGGACAGTGGCGTCAGCGAACCTCTCCCCTCGACGTCGCCACACCCGAGCCCGGCCATCGTTAAAGGTCAGGGTGAACCTGGACTCATCCGAAAACAAGACCCGGGCCCACTGTTGCCTTGTCCAGGTCACGTGCTCCCTGGCCCAGGTCATGCGGCGCACTCTGTTGACCGGTGACAGCACGGGTCGGACGGCCGGTCTCCGTGACCTCAAGTTTGCCTCATGTAGCCGTCTTCTCACCGTGCTGCAGCTGATGTTAGCACCTGTTGCGTCCCTCAGCTGACCCCTCAAGGTCACCGCAGTGGATGCCCTTTCCCTCAGGACGGAGAGGGCAAGGTAGCGGTCTTGCTGTCTTGTCGTTACTCTGGGTCGACCCGTGTGACGCCTTTCCTGGACTGCTCCAGTCTCATTGAAGCGCTCCAGCAGTCTCTGGATTGTGGAACGCGACACTTCAAGTCGTCTAGCAACTTCCCGCTGCGCTAGGCCTTCATCAAGCAGAGCGAGGGCTCTCCCCCGCTGCTCATCCGTCATCCGTCGTCTTGCAAGCATGGTTAAAACGAACCAAGAACGGGTCCTTTTTATCCTCGTCTGCGGGCAACTTTGGCTGGAGTAGTGTTCAAAAAGGGCTTGCCTTGCACGTGCAAAGCGAATTTTGTCGCTACCTTGCCTGCGTCGTCAGAGAGACCCTGCTGAAGATTCGACAATTTCGTGTGGAAATTGTCTTCCTTGGGCCGCCCATTGCAAATCGGCAAATCCCCAAACACGTGCCAAAAGGAAACTGCAATGTTGTCTGAGCTCTTATCCATTCAGTTACGGCAACGAATTGGAGAAAAGAGTAAGAGAAAATAGGTTATTTCTCCTTTCAAAAATTGACTCAAAAACGTTCCTGGCCCTTCAATAATGACGTGTAGTATATGTATATGTGTGTGTGTGTTGTGTGTGTATATATGTGTGTGTGTACATATGTGTGTATGTATATATACATATATGTGTTAATACGTGTGCGTGTGTGTTTCAACTTGTATGTGTTTTAACTGATATGTATCGATGTTAAACGGAAGGCAAATTGATATTGGTGTTTCTGGTTCGTTTATTTTTCATTTGGTTTTGTTTTATTGCAATGTGGGTGTGTTCACATTAAACTTTGTGAATCTAAAGAGGCATGTGGTGTTCCAAAGATTTCACTGACATTAATATCTCGCGTCAGTTTTGACAAGAAAGAAAAACCCAACAACAAAAACCAAACCAAACCAAAAAAAAAAAACAAAGAAAGAAAAGGGGGTGGGGCAGGGGGGAGTCGTACAGTCAATTATGACTTACCACTATGTTTAAACACGAGTGGATTGAAACCTTAGTCACGAGAACGGTATTGGCGTTAACATTGTTGATCGCTTTGATAACCACTGTTGACATACCACAGTATAACCTGTTGACACACCACGATATAACCATTGGTGTTGACATACCATGATATAATCTGTTGACATACCACGATATAACAATTGGTGTTGACATACCACGATATAACAATTGGTGTTGACATACCATGATATAACCATTGGTGTTGACATACCATGATATAACCATTGGTGTTGACACACCACGATATAACCATTGGTTTTGACATACCATGATATAACCATTGGTGTTGACATACCACGATATAACCATTGGTGTTGACATACCACGATATAACATTTGGTGTTGACATACCACGATATAACCATTGTGTTGACATACCACGATATAACCATTGGTGTTGACATACCACAATATAACCATGGCTGTTGACATACCACATATAACCATTGGTGTTGACATACCATGATATAACCATTGGTGTTGACATACCACATATAACCATTGGTGTTGACACACCACGATATAACCATTGTGTTGACATACCACGATATAACCATTGGTGTTGACATACCACGATATAACCATTGGTGTTGACATACCACAATATAACCATGGTGTTGACATACCACGATATAACCATTGGTGTTGACATACCACGATATAACCATTGGTGTTGACATACCACGATATAACCATGGTGTTGACATACCACGATATAACCATTGGTGTTGACATACCACGATATAACCATTGGTGTTGACATTCCACGATATAACCATTGGTGTTGACATACCACAATATAACCATGGCTGTTGACATACCACAATATAACCATGGCTGTTGACATACCACGATATAACCATTGGTGTTGACATACCACCATATAACCATTGGTGTTGAATACTAAGATATAACTTGTTCACATACCACGATATAACCATTGGTGTTGACATGCTAAGATATAACCATTGGTGTTGACATACCACGATATAACCATTGGTGTTGACATACCACAATATAACCATTGCTGTTGACACACCACGATATAACCGTTGGTGTTGACATACCAAGATATAACCATTGCTGTTGACATACCAAGATATAACTTGCTGACATACCACGATATAACCATTGGTGTTGACATACCAACGATATAACCATTGGTGTTGACATACCACGATATAACCATTGCTGTTGACATACCACGATATAACCATTGGTGTTGACATACCACGATATAACCATTGCTATTGACATACCACGATATAACCATTGGTGTTGACACACCACGATATAACCATTGCTGTTGACACACCACGATATAAACATTGCTGTTGACATACCAAGGTACAACTTGCTGACATACCACGATATAACCATTGGTGTTGACATACCACAATATAACCATTGCTGTTGACACACCACGATATAACCATTGGTGTTGACATACCATGATATAACCATTGCTATTGACATACCACGATATAACCATTGGTGTTGACACACCACGATATAACCATTGCTGTTGACATACCACGATATAACCATTGGTGTTGACATACCACGATATAACCATTGGTGTTGACATATCACGATATAACCATTGGTGTTGGCATACCACGATATAACCATTGGTGTTGACATACCACGATATAACCATTGGTGTTGACATACCACGATATAACCATTGGTGTTGACATACCACGATATAACCATTGGTGTTGACATACCACGATATGACTATTGGTGTTGACATACTAAGATATAACATTGGTGTTGACATACCACGATATAACCATGGCTGTTGACATACCACGATATAACATTGGTGTTGACATACCACGATATAAGCATTGGTGTTGACATGACTAAGATATAACCATTGGTGTTGACATACCACGATATAACCATTGGTGTTGACATACCACGATATAACCATTGGTGTTGACATACCACGATATAACCATTGGTGTTGACATACCACGATATGACTATTGGTGTTGACATACTAAGATATAACCATTGGTGTTGACATACCACGATATAACCATTGGTGTTGACATACCACGATATAACCATTGGTGTTGACATACCACGATATAACCATTGGTGTTGACATACCACGATATAACCATTGGTGTTGACATACACGATATAACCATTGGTGTTGACATACCACGATATAACCATTGGTGTTGACATACCACGATATGACTATTGGTGTTGACATACTAAGATATAACCATTGGTGTTGACATACCACGATATAACCATGGCTGTTGACATACCACGATATAACCATTGGTGTGACATACCACGATATGACCATTGGTGTTGACATACTAAGATATAACCATTGGTGTTGACATACCACGATATAACCATTGGTGTTGACATACCAAGGTATAACTTGCTGACATACCACGATATAACCATTGGTGTTGACATACCAAGGTATAACTTGCTGACATACCATGATATATAACCATTGGTGTTGACATACTAAGATATAACCATTGGTGTTGACATACCACGATATAACCATTGGTGTTGACATGCCACAATATAACCATTGCTGTTGATACACCACGATATAACCGTTGGTGTTGACATACCACGATATAACCATTGCTGTTGACATACCAAGATATAACTTGCTGACATACCACGATATAACGATTGGTGTTGACATACCACAATATAACCATTGCTGTTGACACACCACAATATAACCATTGGTGTTGACATACCATGATATAACCACTGCTATTGACATACCACGATATAACCATTGGTGTTGACACACCACGATATAACCATTGCTGTTGACATACCACGATATAACCATTGGTGTTGACATACCACGATATAACCATTGGTGTTGACATACCACAATATAACCATGGCTGTTGACATACCACGATTATAACCATTGGTGTTGACATACCACGATATAACCATTGGTGTTGACATTCCACGATATAACCATTGGTGTTGACATACCACATATATAACCATGGCTGTTGACATACCACAATATAACCATGGCTGTTGACATACCACGATATAACCATTGGTGTTGACATACCACCATATAACCATTGGTGTTGACATACTAAGATATAACTTGTTCACATACCACGATATAACCATTGGTGTTGACATGCTAAGATATAACCATTGGTGTTGACATACCACGATATAACCATTGGTGTTGACATACCACAATATAACCATTGCTGTTGACACACCACGATATATAACCGTTGGTGTTGACATACCAAGATATAACCATTGCTGTTGACATACCAAGATATAACTTGCTAACATACCACGATATAACCATTGGTGTTGACATACCACGATATAACCATTGGTGTTGACATACCACGATATAACCATTGCTGTTGACATACCACGATATAACCATTGGTGTTGACATACCACGATATAACCATTGCTATTGACATACCACGATATAACCATTGGTGTTGACACACCACGATATAACCATTGCTGTTGACACACCACGATATAAACATTGCTGTTGACATACCAAGGTACAACTTGCTGACATACCACGATATAACCATTGGTGTTGACATACCACAATATAAACCATTGCTGTTGACACACCACGATATAACCATTGGTGTTGACATACCATGATATAACCATTGCTATTGACATACCACGATATAACCATTGGTGTTGACACACCACGATATAACCATTGCTGTTGACATACCACGATATAACCATTGGTGTTGACATACCACGATATAACCATTGGTGTTGACATATCACGATATAAACCATTGGTGTTGGCATACCACGATATAACCATTGGTGTTGACATACCACGATATAACCATTGGTGTTGACATACCACGATATAACCATTGGTGTTGACATACCACGATATATAACCATTGGTGTTGACATACCACGATATGACTATTGGTGTTGACATACTAAGATATAACCATTGGTGTTGACATACCACGATATAACCATGGTGTTGACATACCACGATATAACCATTGGTGTTGACATACCACGATATAAGCATTGGTGTTGACATACTAAGATATAACCATTGGTGTTGACATACCACGATATAACCATTGGTGTTGACATACCACGATATAACCATTGGTGTTGACATACCACGATATAACCATTGGTGTTGACATACCACGATATGACTATTGGTGTTGACATACTAAGATATAACCATTGGTGTTGACATACCACGATACAACCATTGGTGTTGACATACCACGATATAACCATTGGTGTTGACATACCACGATATAACCATTGGTGTTGACATACCACGATATAACCATTGGTGTTGACATACCACGATATAACCATTGGTGTTGACATACCACGATATAACCATTGGTGTTGACATACCACGATATGACTATTGGTGTTGACATACTAAGATATAACCATTGGTGTTGACATACCACGATTATAACCATGGCTGTTGACATACCACGATATAACCATTGGTGTTGACATACCACGATATGACCATTGGTGTTGACATACTAAGATATAACCATTGGTGTTGACATACCACGATATAACCATTGGTGTTGACATACCAAGGTATAACTTGCTGACATACCACGATATAACCATTGGTGTTGACATACCAAGGTATAACTTGCTGACATACCATGATATAACCATTGGTGTTGACATACTAAGATATAACCATTGGTGTTGACATACCACGATATAACCATTGGTGTTGACATGCCACAATATAACCATTGCTGTTGATACCTCACGATAAACCGTTGGTGTTGACATACCACGATATAACCATTGCTGTTGACATACCAAGATATAACTTGCTGACATACCACGATATAACGATTGGTGTTGACATACCACAATATAACCATTGCTGTTGACACACCACAATATAACCATTGGTGTTGACATACCATGATATAACCATTGCTATTGACATACCACGATATAACCATTGGTGTTGACACACCACGATATAACCATTGCTGTTGACATACCACGATATGACCATTGGTGTTGACATACCATGGTATGACCATTGGTGTTGACATACCACGATATAACCATTGGTGTTGACATACCACGATATGACCATTGCTGTTGACATACCACGATATATCCATTGGTGTTGACATACCACAATATTGCCATTGGTGTTGACATACCACGATATGACCATTGGTGTTGACATACCACGATATGACCATTGCTGTTTTCATACCACAATATAACCATTGGTGTTGACATACCACGATATGACCATTGCTGTTGACATACCACGATATAACCATTGGTGTTGACATACCACAATATAACCATTGGTGTTGACATACCACGATATAACCATCGGTGTTGACATACCACGATATGACCATTGGTGTTGACATACCGCGATATAACCATCGGTGTTGACATACCACAATATAACCATTGGTGTTGACATACCACGATATGACCATTGCTGTTGACATACCACAATATAACCATTGGTGTTGACATACCATGATATAACCATTTCTGTTGACATACCACGATATAACCATTGGTGTTGACATACCACGATATAACGATTGGTGTTGACATACCACAATATAACCATTGGTGTTGACATACCACGATATAACCATTGGTGTTGACATACTAAGATATAACTTGTTGACACACCACGATATAACCATTGGTGTTGACATACCAAGAAATAACTTGACACACCACGATAAAACCATTGGTGTTGACACACCACGATATAACCATTGCTGTTGACATACCACGATATAACCATTGCTGTTGACATACCACGATATAACCATTGCTGTTGACATACCACGATATAACCATTGGTGTTGACATACCAAGATATAACTTGTTGACACACCACGATATAACCATTGCTGTTGACACACCACGATATAACCATTGCTGTTGACATACCACGATATAACCATTGCTGTTGACATACCACGATATAACCATTGCTGTTGACATACCACGATATAACCATTGCTGTTGACATACCAAGATATAACTTGTTGACACACCACGATATAACCATTGGTGTTGACATACTAAGATATAACTTGTTGACACACCACGATATAACCATTGCTGTTGACATACCACGATATAACCATTGCTGTTGACACACCACGATATATAACCATTGCTGTTGACATACCACGATATAACCATACCAATGGTGTTGCCATACCAAGATATAACTTGTTGACACACCACGATATGACAATTGGTTTTGACATACCATGATATAAACATTGCTGTTGACACACCACGATATAACCATCGGTATTGACATACGACGATATAACCATTGCTATTGACATACCAGCATATAATTTGTTGACATACCACGATATAACCTGTTGACATACCACGATAAAAACTGTTGACATACCAAGATATAACCATTGGTGTTGTCATACCACGATATAACCATTGGTGTTGTCATACCACGATATAACCATTGGTGTTTGACATACCACTGATATAACATTTGGTGTTGACATACCACGATATAACCATTGGTGTTGACACACCACGATATAACCATTGGTGTTGACATACCACGATATAACCATTGTGTTGACATACCACGATATAACCATTGGTGTTGACATACCACGATATAACCATTGGTGTTGACATACCACGATATAACCATTGGTGTTGACATACCACGATATAACCATTGGTGTTGACATACCACGATATAACCATTGGTGTTGACATACCACGATATAACCATTGGTGTTGACATACCACAATATAACCATTGGTGTTGACATACTACGATATAACCATTGAATATAACCATTGGTGTTGACATACCACGATATAACCATTGCTGTTGACATACCACAATATAACTTTTGGTGTTGACATACCACGATATAACCATTGGTGTTGACATACCACGATATAACCATTGGTGTTGACATACCACGATATAACCATTGGTGTTGACATACCAAGATTTAACCATTGGTGTTGACATGCCACGATAAACCATTGGTGTTGACATACCACGATATAACTATTGGTGTTGACATACCACGATATAACATTGCTGTTGACATACCACGATATAACCATTGGTGTTGACATACCACGATATAACCATTGGTGTTGACATGCCACGATATAACCGTTGGTGTTGACATACCACGATATAACCATTGGTGTTGACATACCACGATATAACCATTGGTGTTGACATACCACGATATAACCATTGGTGTTGACATACCACGATATAACCTGTTGGCATACCACAATATGACCATTGGTGTTGACATACCACAATATAACCATTGGTGTTGACATACCACGATATAACATGTTGACATACCACAATATAACCATTGGTGTTGACATACACGATATAACCATTGCTGTTGACATACCACAATATAACTTTTGGTGTTGACATACCACGATATAACCATTGGTGTTGACATACCACGATATAACCATTGGTGTTGACATACCACGATATAACCATTGGTGTTGACATACCATGATATAACCATTGGTGTTGACATACCACGATATAACATTGCTGTTGACATACCACGGTATAACCATTGGTGTTGACATACCACGATATAACCATTGGTGTTGACATACCACGATAAAACCATTGGTGTTGACATACCACGATATAACCATTGGTGTTGACATACCAAGATATAGCCATTGGTGTTGACATACCACGATATAACCATTGGTGTTGACATACACGATATAACCATTGGTGTTGACATACCACGATATAACCATTGGTGTTGACATACCACGATATAACCATTGGTGTTGACATACCACGATATAACCTGTTGGCATACCACAATATGACCATGGCTGTTGACATACCACAATGTAACCATTGGTGTTGACATACCATGATATAACCATTGGTGTTGACATACCACAATATAACCATTGGTGTTGACATACCACGATATAACCTGTTGACATACCACAATATAAACCATTGGTGTTGACATACCACAATATAACCATGGCTGTTGACATACCACAATATAGCCATTGGTGTTGACATACCACGATATAACCATGGCTGTTGACATACCATGATATAACCTGTTGACATATCACAATATAACCATTGGTGTTGACATACCACAATATAACCATTGGTATTGGCATACCACAATATAACCATGGCTGTTGACATACCACGATATAACCTGTTGACATACCATGATATAACCATTGGTGTTGACGTACCACAATATAACCATGGCTGTTGACATACCACGATATAACCATTGGTGTTGACATACCACGATATAACCTGTTGACATATCACAATATAACCATTGGTGTTGACATACCACAATATAACCATTGGTATTGGCATACCACAATATAACCATGGCTGTTGACATGCCACGATATAACCTGTTGATATACCACAATATAACCATTGGTGTTGACATACCACAATATAACCATTGGCATTGGCATACCACAATATAACCATGGCTGTTGACATGCCACGATATAACCTGTTGACATACCACAATATAACCATTGGTGTTGACATACCATGATATAACCATCGCTGTTGACATGTTACAATGTAACCTTTACTGTTTAACTCTTATCTTAAAACTGATGGTTGAAACATTGTTTTTGCCTGGGTTTCAGGCACCTTGGTGTTGGAGGCAGTGAAAAGGCTGACTGCCTTTCTAACAATGCCACAATGGAAAAGATGCCTAAATCCTAAATCGTCAATCCTCATACAGATCTGAAACCCATAGTACAAACTTATGTGGAAAATCTCTGGCAGGAAGATTGGAACAACCAGACAGACAGACAAACGTTTCCGAATCTGCCCCGACTTTTGAACAGATTCTCCCCTAGATCCATTCTCTCTCCCCCCCCCCCCCCCTTCATTTCAAGATCTTGCCAGCGCATAGACTCTTGCGCAGAGTCAGGGAGTCTGTCAGATAATTGCTGGCAGATTTGGGTGGAGTGCATATGGAATCATCCTAGTGCGACGATTCCCTCTTGAACAAACTCCAAACTCCGTGTGAAGACCTTGCCAGCACATAGGGTTTTGAACAGGTAAGGGACTGTGTCGGATAATTGCTGGCAGATTTGGGTGGAACGTGTATCGAATTGTCTGAGTGTGATGACAAGATACCACAATATAACCAAAGACTGGCTGCCTGGCCAAGAAGGCCACAAGGGAAAAGATGTCTTAAATCCTTTATTCCTTACACAGATGTCAAATCGAAAGTACACAGTTCCGTGAGAGATCTGTGGCAGGAGGATTGGAATGAACAGACAGATAACAAACTTTTCCAAATCCACCCTTGCCTGAAAGAAATTCTCCCATCTGCTGCAGGAAACCATAAGAAAGAGACAGTGTTATGTAGGTTACACATAGGTCACACAACCTACACTCATTCGTACCTTACAAAATGAAGAAGCACCATGGTGTATACCGTGTGACGAGCCATTGAGCAACAGATACCTCCTCCTCGATTCCTGGACTTGTACGATGTGAGACAAAAGCATTACAATGTGGACTCCTCAGAGAACCTCTTCCGAGAAGTCCCTCCTGATACAATTTTCCAGTTTTTACAAGAGATCAATAGATTTGACCTGATATTTTACGGCTTGTTTTCTTTACTTGAATGATATTAGATTTGCAAGGTTAACAGTGAGCATGGTTTTTATCTGTTGTCTTTTATCTTAACGGGTTGTCGTTTTTAACTTGGTCTTAGCCCTGATATGGCTCTAGTAGTCGGCTGGGCTGTAAGCAATATGAACTGAACTGAACTATCTTAATGGGTTGTCGTTTTTTGACGTGGTGTTACCTGATATGGCTCTAGTAGTTGGCTGGGCTGTAAGCAGTATGAACTGTATTGAACCGAAGTACCACCGTGAACTTAACCTGATAGCGGAACAAGTTATGGCCTGTTTCACAAGCAGGCGTGACAGATCAATACAGTTGTGAAGGCAGATAAATGACATTGTGAACGACGTGATAATAATCGTTGCTACTTCCCTGACTGGTCACAGAGCCGTCCTGATTCTGTTCCAGTTTTACGTCTGCTTCTTCTCAAGCCTGCTGGGTCGTTTCTTCAGCTCGTTGCTTTACCACCGTGAATGTGTGTTTTATGTAGATTTTCTTGAAGAGAATGAATTTTTTTGACAGTTTATGAATGATTCATATTTCAAAATT
The DNA here is from genome assembly GCA_030674185.1 of Monoplex corrugatus. Taxonomy (NCBI): domain Eukaryota; kingdom Metazoa; phylum Mollusca; class Gastropoda; order Littorinimorpha; family Ranellidae; genus Monoplex; species Monoplex corrugatus. The sequence goes on along the minus strand of JAPXFY010000026.1, from coordinate 44,887,192 downwards.
TTCATTTCTTTACGTACATCTCCTCAATCAGGCGAAGTAAATTTTTGCTTCCATTTCTGCCATAATTTGACAAGCATTTCGGTTTTATGCCTGGTTGTTTTTGACGAGGTGTTAGCCCTGATATGGCTCTGGCATCGGCTGGGCTATTAGCAATGTGAACATGAACTTGCATCGGTGATACAAGTAGTTGTTTTTACCCATTTCTATTTACCTGTTTCTTTTTGTTTGTTTGTTTTTGTTTTGTTGATGTTGTGTAATCTTTGTTTTAACGAATCTTATTCCTTTTCTACGTTCTAATTATCTAAAATTTTCTAAAGTTGTTTTTTACTTAATGAGAAAAAATATTTTGACGTTTCAGACTTACTACACTATTTGCTTAGTTTCATGGATATATCGCAGTCAGAAGTTTTTGCATAGATACCCTACGTCAGCAGTAGTATGGACAGCCCATAAATGCTTGTGCTGAAACTTGATGCTGTCAAACATCTTTCGTGATATGACAATTTACTCTGTTTCAACTTGCGTAAGAAAAGAAATAAGATAGTCACGAAGCTTTCGTTATATGAATATGAATAAAGTGCTTGGGCAGATTATTGTTTTATATATTTTGTAATCTTGAAGTTGGAGATCAAGTTTGACGTGTTTGAAAGAAACAGACAGAAAGAAAAAAAGTTGTGACCCAATATTCCAGAACTTAAACAGACTTCTTTTTATGATGGCAGTGGCATTGAAATAACGACAGCAACAATATCAGTTACAATAATAAACAATAACACGACTAATACATCTTAAGTCTGGGAACAGCTCTTTTTTCCAGTAGAAGATTTGTATGTTTTGAAGCAGTTATAGCCCCAATATGGCTCTATGCAGTCGGCTGAGCTTTAAACAACAATACCAGCAGACAAAGAAAACAATAACAACAACAAAAAACAACACAACAACAACCAACCAACCAACCAACCAACCAAACAAACAAACAAACAAACAAAACCAACAACAACAACAATGACAAAAACCCCACTGATATATCTGTTTAACTGTTGAGCAAAACTTTATATCAAGAAAAAGTACTGAGAATAGCTTTGTCTAAGAGGTGGAGGAGAGGAAGCCAGTACATCAAAATACACGTTATCAAGGTATTGAAAATGATATTGCTGGTGGTTTGTCTGGCACTACTTCTTGACCCGGCCACAGCTGTAGTACCTAAGATCAGCTTAACACAACCCACGCAACCGTGTGGTTGTTACTATGACGTAAATCCCGGCTTTCACTCGGACTCCTTAAAGAACCTCTACCGAGACGTCCCTCCTGATGCAATTTTCCAGTTTTTACAAGAGATCATACATTTTACATGATATGATTTTATGGCTGTTTTCTTTGGCTGCAGTTTAGAATTGAAAGGTTAACGGTGAGCATGGTTTTTAGCTGTTGTCTTTTATGTTAAACGGGTTGTCGTTTTTTGACGTGCTGTTAGCCCTGATATGGCTCTAGTAGTCGGCTGGGCTATAAGCAGTATAAACTGAACTGAACTTTTCCTTTTTTCCTGTTGAATAATTATGTTATGAAATGGTTATAGCCCTGATATGGTTCTACGCAATCAGCTGGCTCTAAAACATAACAACAACAATAATAATATAAATAAAGCTTAGCGTTGTTTTTAACGTGGCGTCAGTCCTGATATGGCTGTACTGGTCGGCTGGGCTATAGGCAACGTGAACTTTGATTTAAACTTGTTGACTCGCTCATTGTGTTCTTTCCTCCAGCGTTTTGACGCCATCAGAACGGGTACTCCATGAGGTCTGGCCGTTGTATCCAGGTGCTCAGTGAGTTTGTTGTGTACCAGACAGCCACCCAGAGATGTAAGCAGCTGGATGATGGACATATTCTCTTCGCCAAGACCACAGACGATCTGCAGTTTGCCAACGACCTGAAGCAAGAAAACAGTAAGAGAAAGTTGTCTTGAGTTTTTGTTGTGTGATGGACTGTTCTCCAGTTTGAACGCTGACCGAAACATTAGTAGCCACCCTGAGCTTCTGAAGCTCTTCGAACTCTTTTCTACTCTTACAAATGAAAGTTACGGGATTGAGTTTGCCTGGATTCCTGGCCATGTTGGTATTGGAGGCAATGAAAAGGCTGAAAATCGAAAGTGCACTGTTACGTGAGAAATCTGTGGCAGGAGGATTGGAATGAATAGATGATAACAAACTTTTCCAAATCCGCCCTAACCTGACAGAAATTCTCCCATCTGCTGCAGGAAACCGTAAGAAAGAGACAGTGTTATGTAGGTTACACACGGGTCACACATCCTACATTCATTCGTACCTTTTTAAAAAATGAAGCACCGTGGTGTATACCATGTGACGAACCATTGAGCATGAGACACCTCCTCCTTGATTGCTGGGACTTGTACGATGTGGGACTTGTACGGTGTGGGACTTGTACGATGTGGGACTTGTACGATGTGGGACTTGTACGGTGTGAGACAAAAGCACTACACGGCAGACTCCTTAAAGAAGTTCTTCCGAGACGTCCCTCCTGATACAATTTTCCAGTTTTTACAAGAGATCAGTGTTTTTGACCTTATATGATTTTAGGTCCCTTTTACTTTAATCGCATTTTAGACTCGCAAGGTTAACGGTGAGCATGGTTTTTTAACTGTTGTCTTTTATTTGAATGGGTTGTCGTTTTTGACGTGGTGTTAGCCCTGATATGGCTCTAGTAGTCGGCTGGGCTATAAGCAATATGAATTTGAACTTGAATTCGCACAGTTGTGAGGAGGATAGTAAATACAAGAGAAAAAAATTCTCAAGTATACAAAGTACAGTTTCAGCGGTTTCAAATGACACAGAAAAGAGAGAGGAGTGGATGAAGGAGAGGCGGGGTTCAAGCAATGGCACGCCCATGAGAGGCTCGAGGGAAGGAACGGAATTTGTAACCTTGAGGTGACATGGCCACTTGATTTCAGCCAAATTTGTCAGAAAAATAATCAAATCAAAGTTGTTTTCAAAAGTGAGATATGAGATAGAATCAGTTTTTTGATTGCGGCAGACAGACCGTGCATTGAACAAACAGATAATGAAATTTGCAGAAGACAGAAAACAGGAGGATCACAGTGGGCTGTGAGGCAGGGGGATAGGTTACGCACGGGTCACACATCCTACAATGTACCGTTTGAAAAATGAAGAAGCACCATATGTATACCGTGTGATGAGCCGTTGAGCATCCGGCACCTCCTCCTCGATTGCTGGGACTTGTACGATGTGAGACAAAAGCACTACACGGCGGACTCCTTAAAGAACCTCTTCCAAGACGTCCCTCCTGATGCAATTTTCGAGTTTTACAAGAGATCAATAGATTTCACCTGATGTGATTTTACGTGTTTTTCTTTAATCGCATTTTAGATTTGCAAGGTTGACGGTGAGCATGGTTTTTAACTGTTGTCTTTTATCTTAACGGGTTTTTCTTTTCTTTTTGACGTGGTGTTAGCTCTGATATGGCTCTAGTGGTCGTCTGGGCTATAAGCAATATGAACTGAACAGGCAGGGTTACACATATGGAGGACGCCAGAACAGGTCCAAGTGCTATTGACATTGATAAAACACACAATAGAAGATTTTGTTGGCATAGTGGGTCAACAGTGATTTTTTGCCTGTTTTGTCTGTGGCATTTATGGTGTAATCCAACTCCCAGTGCCAACGAGTGTCGTGAACTGATTACTTCTGTAGTCAGGAGTATAAACATGTGTCTGAAAAAAAAAAAGAATATTTGTGCTTTGAAATGGATTAAACATTAATTTCCAAAACTAAAGATGTATCTAACCCCCAAAACAAACAAACAAAAACAAACAAACAAACAAACAAAAAACAAACAAACAATAAACAAATAAACAAACAAAGAGATCTATTGTAAATTCAAAATGGAACCAGAAAAAACACGAAAATGGAATCAGAACGCGTATTTAATACAGACAAGACAAGACAGGCACAAATTTTTCGGCCAACTGGCCTTTGTCAAACGTAAACATAAGATCACAAACGAACAAACACCAACTACAAAAATTGACAGAGGTCAGTTGGCCGAACATTTGCGCCTGTCTTGTCTTGTCTTGTCTGGTCGTCTTAGATGCGCGTTCTGATTCTATTTTCGTGTTTTTGTTGTTGTTGTTGTTCTTGTTTGCTTGAACGCGGGCAGTCACACTTGTTTTGGATTTTTTACTACTTTCCCAATTTTAAAATGTATCTGAAAAACAAACAAACAAACAACAACTAACTAACTAACTAACTAACTAACTAACTAACTAACTAAAAGATTATGCCCTCCTCTTAGATTCGAGATAGATAAAACGATAACTTTCCCAACGAAACATGTATCTGGAAAGGAATGTACCTCTAGTAGATTTAAAAAGGATAAACATTAATTTACCGAACTGTAAACGTATCTGTAGGGGAAGAAAAACGAATTCTGTGATTTGTTGTAGATTTGAACACTACGGAACTAAAATATATCTGAAAAGAAAAAAAACTACAAACAAACAAAAACAAACCTGTATGCTCTGTTTGCAGATTTGAAATGGATAAAAATAAGACTTTTCCTCCCCAAACAAAACAAAACATAATGAAAAAGACTTTGTGCCCCTGCTTACAGATTTTACACTGACGAAGAACCGCAAATTTCATCTCCAGATTTCAGTCGGATGTGGATGGGTGCAGACGACCTGAGCAAAGAGGGAGAGTTCAAGTGGACGGATGGGAGTCCACTGTCCAGTAGCGGACCTCTGTGGATAGCTGGACAACCCGATGACAGCGATGGGAGCCAGAACTGTGTGTGTCTGTGGACAGAGGATAACGGACTTTGTGACTGTTACTGTGACGCCCGTGTTGGTCTCCCTTTCGCAACTGTGTGTCAGAGAGATGTGTAACAGGTCATGGTGATCATGTATTATGTAGCCATGGCACATGTATCTATGTAGAACCCATACGCTACGTAGGACCCCAAGACATTGCCGACACATAATAATAATAATGATCATAATAATAATAATAATAACAATATTTATAGCGCAAAATCTTGATAAAAATCAAATCTATACGCTGAACATACACATACGCACGCATGCACACACACGCACACATGCACACACACACACACACACATACACATGGCTATAAACGGGGAAAAGAAGAGAAGCAATGGAAAATTATATGTGTATAATCAAAGCAGAAAAAAAAACGAAATCAATAGAAAACAGTATACACAACTATACATTACACTATTATTCCACACCGAGTGGAAACAGCTGCAGTGGGGGTTGAGTGATGTCAGGATTTTATGCAGAGGAGAAAAGGTGAGTTTTGAGAGCGGACTTGGAGACGAACTGACAGAGGAAGTTTGTTCCAGGAGAGCGGACCAGAAACAGAGAAGGTACGTGGACCATAGGTATTGAGCTTAGTGCGTGGAAAGCGAAAAGTCAGAGGATCGGAGGCAGAGCGGAGGGTACGTGAGGGAACATAAATCTCAAGTAGGCTTGACAGGTAATCAGGGGCTGCGTTATTCAGACTTTTGTAGCAGATGGTGTCTAGTCTGTACTGTATGCGCTTTGATACAGGGAGCCAGTGAAGTTGTGCCAGGAGAGCGGAGATGTGGTCAGCTTTTTTCTTTTTGAGTACAAGGCGTACAGCATTGTTGTGAATGCGCTATAGGATGTGAATGGTGGAGGCAGGAAGACCAGACAGGAGTGAATTGCAATAGTCAATGCGAGACATTATGAAGGAGAGAACGAGTTTTGCAGTTGTTTCGACAGAGAGATACTTCCTGATCAGGCTTATACGATGGAGGTGATAGTAGCAAGATCTGGCGGTTTGAGAAACAAAGTTGTTCATGGAGAGGGTAGAGTCAAGGTAGACACCAAGGTTCTTAGCTGAATCAGAAATTGGGACTGATGTGTTACATAACGGGAGAGAAAGAGGAGGCAGCAGAGAAAGTTTCTGACGGGTGCCAATGAGGATAGCTTCTGTCTTGTCGTCGTTAAGCTGAAGTTTATTGTATGTCATCCAGTTCTTAATGTACGAGTAACACTCAGTGGTGCGAGTCAAGAGGCGCTGTACATTGTCAGGTGAGTAACTGTCTTGAAGTTGGGTGTCATCAGCATAGAACTGGTGTTTTATAAAGTGGAAGTTGATGATGATGGACAGGGGGAGGTGTAAAGAGTGAAAAGAACAGGACTAATGTGTCATATCTTAAGTGCAGGCGTAAGGCTTGTGTCATGATCTTAAGTGCAGGCGTAAGGCTTGTGTCATGATCTTATGTGCAGGCGTAAGGCTTGTGTCATGATCTTATGTGCAGGCGTAAGGCTTGTGTCATGATCTTATGTGCATGCGTAAGGCTTGTGTCATGATCTTATGTGCAGGCGTAAGGCTTGTGTCATGATCTTATGTGCATGGCGTAAGGCTTGTGTCATGATCTTATGTGCAGGCGTAAGGCTTGTGTCATGATCTTATGTGCAGGCGTAAGGCTTGTGTCATGATCTTATGTGCATGCGTAAGGCTTGTGTCATGATCTTATGTGCATGCGTAAGGCTTGTGTCATGATCTTAAGTGCAGCGTAAGGCTTGTGTCATGATCTTATGTGCAGGCGTAAGGCTTGTGTCATGATCTTAAGTGCAGGCGTAAGGCTTGTGTCATGATCTTATGTGCAGGCGTAAGGCTTGTGTCATGATCTTATGTGCAGGCGTAAGGCTTGTGTCATGATCTTAAGTGCAGCGTAAGGCTTGTGTCATGATCTTAAGTGCAGGGTAAGGCTTGTGTCATGATCTTAAGTGCAGGCGTAAGGCTTGTGTCATGATCTTAAGTGCAGGCGTAAGGCTTGTGTCATGATCTTAAGTGCAGGTAAGTTGTTCATGATTTAAGTGCGCGTAGGTTGTGTCATGATCTTATGTGCATGCGTAAGGCTTGTGTCATGATCTTAAGTGCAGGCGTAAGGCTTGTGTCATGATCTTAAGTGCAGCGTAAGGCTTGTGTCATGATCTTAAGTGCAGGCGTAAGGCTTGTGTCAGAACAAGATTGAGGCAGCCGAGATGTGGTTTCTAAGAAGGATGTTGAGAGTTCCATGGACAGCAAAAAAACAAACAAAACAAAACAAAAAAAACGAGACAGCCTTGATGGAGGCAGACACAAGTAGATCATTCATAAGGAAGATTAGGAAAAGGCAGGCAATGATCATAGGCCATTTTATGAGGAAAGGGGAACTGGAACACCTGGTCACAACGGGAAAGCTGGAGGGAAAGAGAGCACCGGGTAGACCCAGGGAGAAGATGCTAGACGGACTTGCAGAGTGGCTGGGGACAGGGAGGGTGGTAGAGATGCTTGAGGCAACAAGAGATAGAGACAGATGGAAGTCCATAATCGCCAACGCCAGGCGGCAAGGCACCTGATGATGATGATATGAATTATTCAGCTTCAATTTGCCCACTTGTCAATAGTTCCCCCGTGGGGATACTGGGGGCTTTTTCAGTAGTAATAGTATCCCCACCTTCTGGAAATTCCATGCTAGACATTTCCTCGTTTCTGTCTTTCACTTCTTGTTTCTTTCTTTCTCCTTTCTGTCGTTTTTCCTATCATTTTCTGCCTTGCTGGTCTATTCACCTGTATGTGTTCGATAAAGTCTTATGGATGTAGCCTTGCACACCCAATAACGTGTAGCAGACGCCTTTTCTTCTCAAACAATCTTGAGTATAGTTACGGTTCAGCGATTCTCAAAAATATTAGGAAATTCTATTATCTAAACCCTTAAAAGCTAGGAAATGAGTGACTTGTGCTTTATAGTTTATCCGAAAAGTATGTATTTCTTATGGGAAATATCCTCGAGGTGAAATTTCCCCTCGTTTTCCTGAAATCAATAATTTTGTTGTTCGATCGTTCGGTACTATTCACATTTCCGACCAGTGAGCCATGACAATAATCGGAAATTTGTGAAATAATGAAATAAATCATGGAAATTTTAAGATCACGATTAGACTGTTGATATTCTAATCTTTCATTTTAACCACATCACACCTTTCATCATTAGATATTAAGCTTGCATTAAAGAAAGTTCAGGCCAAGTCAAAGTGTGGCAAACCGCCAAAATGACTGCCATCTTGCCGGGAAGTAGAATCTAATTCTTAATGTTTAAAATCTGACTTAGAATACACAATTACATTTACATTTTTGCTCCTTTTATAAACAGAACTGATACCGCAATAAAATATTGCTAAGCAGTAAGGTATTAGAAGAGATTCTGGCATTCCGTATTATGGTCGAACTGCGCATGTCCAAATTAAGATCATTTGGGTTTTCTATTGCCTGTTCACTGATCAATTTCTGCACTGAGGTTTTGATTTACCTATTCAAAGTATGTCCACATAAACTTCTCGGATATCGCCTATTTACTCATTTGTTTGATATTTTTCATGGATTAATATTGATTGATTAAATACAGTAAAGATACGGCTAAAATCCCTTTCAGCAAAGTGTAAACATTGACTAAAATCACTCATAGTTTCGATATAAGTGAATGTTATGCAAAATGATGTAGACCACAACAATCTGTGTGCTGTGTAGATGTTTGTGATGTATAATATGATGATATTTGTTATGTGGACCGCAAGATAAACACCGCTGAGCTTGCACGAAGAAACAAATCTGGCCTCTAAGGGGCCCCAAAGAATCGATTCGCCTGCGGGCTCGCGGTGCTGTCAATGCAGTTCACATTTCTAGTATATAATTGGATGAGTGTGAGTGCCATGTATGCGGTTGGGTGGGAATGAAGAGGGAAACGCCAACTCTGCCTTCCCTGGGTCTTCTTTGTCAGGCTGCCTTACCATCTGCGTTCTTCTGCTTTTCTGCCTCCTGTCTTCACCTTCACCCTTACCACCACACCATCACACGTATTTTCTCTTAGGATTGATAATTGGGTACATGTATTAAATGCCTGTTTGTCTCTGGGGAAATGAGATATGCGGAAGCAGTTTTAAGTAATTTAGGCCCGTTTTTTCTTTTGTTTTTTTTTGTTTTTGATAAATGTGTTAGTGTCCTTACCTATGTTTAAATTTGTATTCACGTATGTTTATCCCCTTACATTATGTGCGCGACTGCATTGATATGTGTACTTAATTTTCTTTTTTTTTCCTGTTGAAGTTTTGTATGTGTTTTCAAACGGTTAAAGAAAGGATTAGGCTCTACGCAGTCGGCCGGGCTTTAAACAAAATCGTAACAATAACAACTCGTCAATAGTCTGTTAACGTCCGCCAAACGACAGTCAAAAGCCATTCTTTCATACTTTGGATTCAAACTTATTATGAGCTTCATTTTAACGTTTGAAAACTACAGTCAGTAACCATTCACATATATAGATTTATACGTGTGTGTGTGTGTGTGTGTGTGTGTGTGTGTGTGTGTGTGTGTGTGTGTGTGTGTGTGTGTGTGTGTGTGTGTGTGTGTGTGTGTGTGTGTGTGTGTGTGTGAACATGAGAAATACCAAATACTTTGGCAAACACAGGTCTTGCACGTTGTGAAACTGAGTCATAAGTCTTTGTGTGAATTATAGATTTGACAAATAGTTCATTTTTCTTATTGTATATGTGTTTTAGCATTTGTTATTCCTTGAAGGAAGTCTATGAGGAAGGCGGGTGTACCGCCGAAAATATGGGTAAAATTTATGTTCATTTGTTGTCTTTTTTGTTCACTGGGTGCGTGTGTGTGTGTGTGTGTGGTGTGTGTGTGTGTGTGTGTGTGTGTGTGTGTGTGCGCGCGGTGCGTGCGCGCGCGTGTGCGCTCGGTGTGTCTGTGTGTAATATGTCTGTTATGTGCCTAGCACACACACACACACACACACACACACACACACACACACACACACACACACACGCACACACACACGCACACACACAATATATATATATATTATATATATATATTATATTATATATATTGTTGTGTGTGGTGTGTGTGTGTGTTATAAGTGTAACATGTTGTATGATGAAAGTTATGAGAACAGTGAATAAGGCTTGCCTTATTATTTCTGTTCTTGGGATATACATCATTACAATAATTGTAATTGTTTTACCTGCCAAGGCCCATCTTCAGGTGGCAGTCACTGAACTTGTGGAACTTCGACATCAACAGGCGAGAGAGAGGGGCGGGGGAGAGAGATTGCACGCCCTTTCCACACAGTAAAGAATTTAAGCTTTTGTGTCTTTCAGATATATTGGCTAAAAAACAAACGAGCAAAGAAAATGCAGCTGCTAATTCAACAGAAGAGAGACTAGCAGAGGCAGAACCCAAGCAGTCAAGATTCCTTGTGGAAGAACGTGAACCTTCGGGACTGGTATGGTATCCCACATGATCATCACTAAGACTTAGATCTGATTGCTGGATTAGGGCGATAAATGATCATCACTAAGACTTACATGTACATCTGATTGCTGAATTAGGGCGATAAATGATCATCACTAAGACTTACATGTACATCTGATTGCTGAATTAGGGCGATAAATGTCTCACTAGACTATATCTGATTCGAATTAGTAGAAATGATCATCTGAAGGCCAACATACATGATTGCTGAATAGGGCGATAAATGATCATCACTAAGATTACATCTGATGCTGAATAGGGCGATAAATGATCATCACTAAGACTTACATCTGACTGCTGAATTAGGACAGTGTTAGAAAGTCTGATCTTTGACAGTGTTAGAAAGTCTGATCTATGACAGTGTTAGAAAGAAGTCTAATCTTTGACAGTGTTAGAAAGTCTGATCTTTGACAGTGTTAGAAGAAAGTCTGATCTTTGACAGTGTTAGAAAGAAATCTGATCTTTGACAGTGTTAGAAAGTCTGATCTTTGACAGTGTAAAAAGTCTGATCTTTGACAGTGTTAGAAAGTAAGTCTGATCTTGACAGTGTTAGAAAGAAAGTCAGATCTTTGACAGTGTTAGAAAAGTTGATCTTTGACATGTTAGAAAGTAAGTCTGATCTTTTATATACCTGACTGCATTTGTGTCAACGCTTGGACACGCCATTTCTAGCTCTCTCTCTTCTCTCTCTCTCCTCTCTCTCTTCTCTTTGTTTGTTTGTTGTTTCTTTTACGCGGGATTGTTGGTTAGTTCCTTAGACAGAGCCATGGACGCAAGGTCTGAATATCGAGTCAATCCCAGCCTGCAGCGTCAAAACTGACCTATTGCTGCCCACCTTATGTTTGCATCATTATCGTTGTGTCATCTTTGCGTTGTAGTCTACCGTGGGATGTCGGGGCTCTTTCAGTACAAGTGTATCCCCACCTTCTGAAAGTCTGTGCCAAATTTCCTCTGTTCTGTCATTCGTCACTCTCTTTGTTTCTGCTTGTTCTTTTGCTTTCTGTCATTTCTTCCTATCATATTCTCCCTTCCTGGTTTATTCACCTGTATCTGTTCAATAAGTTGAATACTTCTCTGAGGATGGATAATTAGGTACATGCATGATGGATTAGGGAGGTGAGATATGCAGACAGCAATTTTAGATAATTCGGGCCCGTTGTTGTATGTTTTAGCATTCTTAGTTAGTTAAATCTGTCTTCAGTAGTTTTTAGATTCCAGTGTGATGTGATAAATTATATGGATGATCAAAGCCATTTGGGCATTTCCTTAGATTATGTGCGCGAATACTTTGATTTGTGCACTGAATTTTCATTTTTGTTTTCCTTGTTGAAGTATTCGTTCTTAAACAGGTTATAGCCTGATAGGCTCTACTCAGTCGGCTGGGCTTAAACGAAAAACAGTAACCTTGCCAGCACATAAGGTTTTTGTGCAGCTTATTGAGTTCTACCCTTAATTGCTGGCAGATTTGTGTGAGGACATATAGAATTGTCCAACTGCAATGAATTTTATTGAACAAACTCGAAACTCCAGTTTTGAAAGAATGACGACCTCCTCAACTATCGACGACGTCGATGACGGCGATGTTGATGATATTGATGATGATGATGATGTGATGATGATAATGTTACTGTACAACATTGCATTAGGCCTGTGTTGATGGGCCCATGTTCTTGCTTTTTACGCCCACCAGACAGACATTTCTTTGTACGATCTTTCATTGTCCTTAGTATCTCCCCTTCTGGAAATTTTGTGCCAGAAATGTCCTCTTCTGTCATTCTCTTTGTTTCTGCCTTGTTCCTTTGCGTTCTGTTATTTCTTCCTATCGTTTTGTGCTTCGGTCGTCCGTTGACCTCTGTTGTCTATAAAGCTTTACATACTTATTATGTATTAAGATTGACAGTAATCGATTACACTCTTAGCTCTGAGGATACGTGAGCTGCTTAGTGGCAATTATACCCCTGTGGGGGATGCCAGGGGCGCTTTCAGTATAAATAGTTTCCCTACCTTCTGGAAATTCTGTGCTAGAAATTTCCTCTTTTCTGTCACTCTCTTTGTTTCTGCCTTGTTTCTTTGCTTTCTACCTATCATTTTCTGCCTTAATGGTCCATTCACCTGTACGTGTTCGATAAAGTCTCACGTACTTTTTTTTAGGATTGATAATTGGGTACACGTATTAAGTGCATTTTTGGCTCTAGGGAGGTGAGATATGCATAAGCAATTTCAGGTAATTTGTACTTCTTTTTATATATGTTTCGGTGTCCTTAGGTATGTTTAAATTTGTATTAAGATGTGTTATTTTTTGATCCCCTGTGCGATAGATTGGACGGAGTGGTCGGCGTCAAAGGCATGTCCTTGGATTGTGTGCTCGGATGCACTGATGTGTGTGCTTAATTTTCTTTTTTTTTTCCTGTTGTAGCCTGAAACACACCGAGAAGAATTGACGAGCACAGAGAGACGGAAAGACCAGAGACTGTGGCAAACAGAGAAACATAAACACAGAGCTGCCTCGCTATGGTTGGCTGAAAGGGGTGTGGAGAGAGGAAGGGAAGGGGAAAGGTGCACGCTATTGATAACCAGCAGGTCAGAACCAAAAAAGTGGGCCTACTAAAGAATCTCGGATTTGTGCGCCGTGAGAGAGAGTGACATAAAAACACAGAGAGAGACAGACAAACACACACAGAGACAGAAACACACAGAGACAGAAACACACACAGAGAGAAAGAAACACACAGAGACAGAAACACACAGAGAGAAAGAAACACACAGAGAGACAGAAACACACAGAGACAGAAACACACAGAGAGAAAGAAACACACAGAGACAGAAACACACAGAGACAGAAACACACAGAGACAGAAACACACAGAGAGAAAGAAACACACAGAGACAGAAACACACAGAGAGAAAGAAACACACAGAGACAGAAACACACAGAGACAGAAACACACAGAGACAGAAACACACACACAGAAACACACACACAGAGACAGAAACACAGAGACAGAAACACACAGAGACAGAAAACACAGAGAGAAAGAAACACACAGAGACAGAAACACACAGAGACAGAAACACACAGAGACAGAAACACAGAGACAGAAACACACAGAGACAGAAACACACAGAGACAGAAACACACAGAGACAGAAACACAGAGACATAAACACACACACAGAGACAGAAACACACAGAGAGAAAGAAACACACAGAGACAGAAACACAACAGAAACAGAGACAGAAACACACAGAGGACAGAAACACACAGCAGAGACGAAAGAAACACACAGAGACAGAAACACACAAGAGACAGAAACACACAGAGACAGAAACACACAGAGACAGAAACACACAGAGACAGAAAACACACAGAGACAGAAACACAGAGACAGAAACACACACAGAGACAGAAACACAAGAGACAGAAAACACACACGAGACAGAAACACACAGAGAGAAAGAAACACACAGAGACAGAAAACACACAGAGACAGAAACACACAGAGACAGAAACACACAGAGACAGAAACACACAGAGACAGAAAACACACAGAGACAGAAAAACACACAGAGACAGAAACACACAGAGAAAAGAAACACACAGAGACAGAAACACACAGAGAAAGAAACACAGAGACAGAAACACACAGAGAAGAAACACAAGAGAAAGAAACAAACAGAAACACAGAGAAAACACACACAGGAGACCAGGAAACACACAGAGACAGAAACACACAGAGAAAGAAACACACAGGACAGAAACACACAGAGACAGAAACACACAGAGACAGAAACACACAACACAGAGACAGAAACACACAGAGAGAACAGAAACACACAGAGACAGAAACACACAGAGACAGACAAAGAGACAAACACACAGAGACAGAAACAACAGAAACGAGACAGAAACACACAGAGACAGAAACACACACAGAGACAGAAACACACAGAGACAGAAACACCAGAGAAAGAAACAACAGAGACAGAAAACACAAGACAGAACACAGAGACAAAACACACAGAGACAGAAACACACAGAGACATAAAACACACAGAGAACAGAAACACACAGAGACAGAAACACACAGAGACAGAAACAACAGAAGAATAAAAAACACAGAGACAAAAACACAGAGACAAAAACACACGAGACATAAAAACACCCGAGACATAAAAACACAGAGACATAACAAAACAACCAGAGAGTGACATAAACACACACACAGAGACAGAAACACACAGAGACAGAAACACAGAGAGAAAAAAACACACAGAGACAGAAACACAGAGAGACAGAAAAACACAGAGACAGAAACAACAGAGAGACAGAAACACAGAGAGACAGAAAACACAGAGAGACAGAAACACACAGAGACAGAAACACACAGAGACAGAAACACACAAGAGACATAAACACACAGAGAGAAACACACACACAGAGACAGAAACAACACAGAGACAGAAAATACAGAGAGACAGAAACACACAGACAGAGACAGAAACACACAGAGACAGAAACAACAGAGACAGAAACACACAGAGACAGAAAACACAGAGAGACAGAAACACACAGAGACAGAAAAACACACACAAGACAGAAACAACACACAGAGACAGAAACACACAGAAGAAGAAACACACAGAGACAGAAAAAACAGACAGAAAAAGAGAAGAACAAAAAAAACAAAGACAGAAACACACAGAGACAGAAAAACACACAGAGACAGAAACACACAGAGACAGAAAAAACAACAAAAAAAAACACACAGAACAGAAAAACAAAGAAAGAAAAACACAGAGACAGAAACAGAAAAAAACACACAGAACAGAAAAACCCAGAAAACACCAGAACAGAAAAACACACAGAGACAGAAAAAAACAGAACGAAAACACACAGAGACAGAAAAACACACAGAGACGAAAACACACAGAGACAGAAAAAACCAGAAAGAAAAACACACAGATACAGAAAAACACACAGAGACAGAAAAACACCAGAAAACGGAAACACACAGAGACAAAAAAAACCAGAAAGAAACACACAGAGACAGAAAAACAGACCAGAAATGTGGCAAGCACACAGAGACAGAAAAATAGACCAGAAATTGTGACAAGCACACAGAGACAGAAAAAAGACCAGAAACTGTGACAAACACACAGAGACAAAAAAAGACCAGAAAACTGTGACAGCACACAGAGACAGAAAATAGACCAGAAATGTGACAAGCACACAGAGACAGAAAAATAGACCAGAAATTGTGACAAGCACACAGAGACAGAAAAATAGACCAGAAATTGTGACAACACACAGAGACAGAAAAACAGACCAGAAAACTGTGACAAACACACAGAGACAGAAAAATAGACCAGAAACTGTGACAAGCACACAGAGACAGAAAAATAGACCAGAAACTGTGACAAGCACACAGAGACAGAAAAAAGACCAGAAATTGTGACAAGCACACAGAGACAGAAAAACAGACCAGAAAACTGTGACAAACACAGAGACAGAAAAATAGACACAAATGTGCAAGCACACAGAGACAGAAAAATAGACCAGAAACTGTGACAACACACAGAGACAGAAAAAAAGACCAGAAATTGTGACAAGCACACAGAGACAAGAAAAAACAGACCAGAAACTGTGACAAACACACAGAGACAGAAAAATAGACCAGAAAATGTGACAAACACACAGAGACAGAAAAACAGACCAGAAATTGTGACAAGCACACAGAGACAGAAAAACAGACCAGAAAAACGTGACAAACACACAGAGACAGAAAAATAGACCAGAAACAGTGACAAACACACAGAGACAGAAAAATAGACCAGAAACTGTGACAACACACAGAGACAGAAAAATAGACCAGAAATTGTGACAACACACAGAGACAGAAAAATAGACCAGAAATTGTGACAAACACACAGAGACAGAAAAACAGACAGAAACTGTGACAAGCACACAGAGACAGAAAATACACAGAAAGTGACAACACACAGAGACAGAAAAACAGACCAGAAATGTGACAACACACAGAGACAGAAAAAAGACCAGAAACAGTGACAAACACACAGAGACAGAAAAAGACAGAACTGTGACAACACACAGAGACAGAAAAATAGACCAGAAACTTGTAAACAACAGACAGAGACAGAAAATAGACCAGAAATTGACAAACACACAGAGACAGAAAACAGACCAGAAACGTGACAACACACAGACAGAACAGACAAAACGACAGAGAGCAGAAATTGAAAACACACAGATGAACAGAAAAATAACCAGAAAATGTGACAAGCACACAGAGACAGAAAAATAGACCAGAAAACTGTGACAACCACAGAGACAGAAAAAACCAGAAACTGTGACAAGCACAGAGACAAAAATAGACCAGAAATGACAACACACAGAGACAGAAAAAAGACCAGAAACTGTGACAACACACAGAACAGAAAAAAGACCAGAAATTGTGACACACACAGAGACAGAAAAATAGACCAGAAATTGTGACAACACCAGAGACAGAAAAAAGACAGAAATGTGACAACACACAGAGACAGAAAAAAGCAAAATGACAAACACACAGAGACAGAAAAAAGACCAGAAAGTGACAGCACACAGAGACAGAAAAAGACCAGAAACTGTGACAGCACACAGAGACAGAAAAATAGACCAGAACGTGACAACACACAGAGACAGAAAAAGACCGAAATGTGACAGCAACGAGACAGAAAAGACCAGAAATGTGACAAACACACAGAGACAGAAAATAGACCAGAAAGTGACAAAACAGAGACAGAAAAACCAAAATTGTGACAAACACAGAGACAGAAAAGACAAAATGTGACAAACACACAGAAAGAAAATAGACAGAAGTGACAACACACAGAGACAGAAAAGACCAGAAATGGACAACACACAGAAAAAAAATAGAAAGACAACACACAAAAAAAAAACCAAATACAACACAGAAAGCAACTACAACACACGAGACAAAAAAGACCAGAACTGAAACACAAAGACGAAAAGCAAATGCACACGACAGAAAAGCAAGACAACACAAGAAAAAACAAACTGACACACACAGAAAAAAACAAACTTACACACAAACAAAAACCAATGGACACACACGAGAAAAAAGACAATTGACAACAACAAAAGAAAAACCAGAAGGAACAAGAAAAAAAAACCAACGTGACAACAACAGAAAAAAAACAAAGTAAACAGAGACACACAGAGACAGAAACAGAGAACTGAAATTGTGACAAAACCACAGAGACAGAAAAACAGGACCCGAAAAACAGTGACGAGCACAACAGAGAACAGAAAAACAGACCAAATGTGACAAGCACACAGAGACAGAAAAAAGACCAGAACAGTGACAAACACAGAGACAGAAAAATAGACCAGAAACTGTGACAAGCACACAGAGACAGAAAAATAGACCAGAAAATTGTGACAAGCACACAGAGACAGAAAAACAGACCAGAAAACTGTGACAAACACACAGAGACAGAACAATAGACAGAAATTGTGACAAGCACACAGAGACAGAAAACGACCAGAAAACTGTGACAAACACACAGAGACAGAAAAATAGACCAGAAACTGTGACAAGCACACAGAGACAGAAAAATAGACCAGAAACTGTGACAAGCACACAGAGACAGAAAAATAGACCAGAAACTGTGACAAGCACACAGAGACAGAAAAACAGACCAGAAACTGTGACAAGCACACAGAGACAGAAAAAAGACCAGAAACTGTGACAAAGCACACAGAGGACAGAAAAACAGACCAGAAACTGTGACAAGCACACAGAGACAGAAAAACAGACCAGAAACAGTGACAAACACACAGAGACAGAAAAATAGACCAGAAAACTGTGACAAGCACACAGAGACAGAAAAATAGACCAGAAAATGTGACAAGCACACAGAGACAGAAAGACAGACCAGAAACTGTGACAAGCACACAGAGACAGAAAAACAGACCAGAAAACTGTGACAAGCACACAGAGACAGAAAAATAGACCAGAAACAGTGACAAACACACAGAGACAGAAAAACAGACCAGAAAACTGTGACAAGCAACAGAGACAGAAAAATAGACCAGAAATTGTGACAAACACACAGAGACAGAAAAATAGACCAGAAAATTGTGACAAGCACCAGAGACAGAAAAACAGACCAGAAAACTGTGACAAGCACACAGAGACAGAAAAATAGACCAGAAACAGTGACAAACACACAGAGACAGAAAAATAGACCAGAAATTGTGACAAGCACACAGAGACAGAAAAACAGACCAGAAAAACTGTGACAAGCACACAGAGACAGAAAAATAGACCAGAAACAGTGACAAACACACAGAGACAGAAAAACAGACCAGAAAACTGTGACAAGCACACAGAGACAGAAAACAGACCAGAAAATTGTGACAAACACACAGAGAGACAGAAAAACAGACCAGAAATTGTGACAAACACACAGAGACAGAAACAGAGAGCAGAAATTGTGACAACACACACAGAGACAGAAAAATAGACCAGAAACTGTGACAAACACACAGAGACAGAAAAATAGACCAGAAACTGTGACGAGCACACAGAGACAGAAAAACAGACCAGAAACTGTGACAAGCACACAGAAAGAGAAAAATAGACCAGAAATGTGACGAGCACACTGAGACAGAAAAACAGACCAGAAACTGTGACAAACACACAGAGACAGAAAAATAGACCAGAAATTGTGACAAACACACAGAGACAGAAAAATAGACCAGAAATTGTGACAACACACAGAGACAGAAAAATAGACCAGAAATTGTGACAAGCACACAGAGACAGAAAAATAGACCAGAAATTGTGACAAACACACAGAGACAGAAAAATAGACCAGAAATTGTGACAAGCACACAGAGACAGAAAAATAGACCAGAAACTGTGACAAACACACAGAGACAGAAAAACGGAGACAGAAGAACACACACACGGAGACGGGAAAACACACAGAGAGACGGGAAAAACAGGACCAGAGACTGAAGAAGCGAGACAAGGTTGACAATGAGGCTCCGTGGTCAGCATATCGTCCTGGGTTTGATCCTGGCGACAATCACCATTGTCATTGTAAGCCAGCTGTGCGGTTTTAACGTCACCGTTCTCCTTTCTGCTCACTCCCTGGTCGTCCGAAACAGTCGTCCGCCCTGAAAACCGTCACCCCTCCTCCGTCGTAAATGAAGCTGAAATGAAGAATTCGTTGGACGGGGAGTCTGCAGGCGACATTGCTTACGTCCATTCCCAGCAAGACAGGAAGTTCGTCCTGCCCGTCAGAGAATGGTACTGGTACCGAAAGTTTTGGAAAGGGTGGGTTAAACGTAAGCGTCTCTGGCAGCAAAGATTCTGCTAGTGACGTCAGGCGCCTTGATGACCATAGAGATGCAGGCGACAGGGAGGTGGCCTCCGCCCAGAAGGAAAACATGTCTACTCAGTATCAGACCAGCGATAAATGGCCTCAGTTGTAAGTGTGTTTGTCTGTCTGCCTGTCTGTCTGTCTGACTGTACCTGCTTATACCTGTCTCTTCCCTTCCTCTCTCTCTCTCTGTTTATCTCTTTCTGTCTCTCTGTCTGTCTCTCTCTCTCTTTCTGTCTCTCTCTCTCTGTCTGTCTCTCTTTCTCTATCTCTGTCTCTCTCTCTCTCTCGCATGTCTACCTGTACCACTCTGTCTGCATGAGTGTGTGTGTGTGTGTGTGTGTGTGTGTGTGTGTGTGTGTGTGTGTGTGTGTGTGAGTGTGTGTGTGTGTGTGAGTGTGTGTGTGTGTGAATGTCTGTGTGTGTGTATGTGTGTGAGAGAGAGAAGGAGTGTGTGTGTGTGTGTGTGTGTGAGAGAGAGAGAGAGAAGAGAGAGAGAGAGAGAGAGTGTGTGTGTGTGTGTGTATGAAAGAGTAAAAAAATGTGTATATGTTTGTGTGAGTGTGTGTGTGTACGCGCACGTGTGTGTGTGGTTTTGTGTGTGCGTGTGTGTGTGTGCGTGTGTGTTGTGTGTGTGTGTGTGTGTGTGTGTGTGTGTGTGTGCGTCGAGACATGTGCGTGATGTGTGACATTGTGTGAAGACAGAGATTCGGTTTGGGAGAGGGAGAGGGGGGAGATGAGTTATGTAAGGAGTCAAGGTGGGGGGGGGGGGGAGGGAGGCAGGTAAATGGCACAGATACAAAGGATTAAAACAGCACACGCTTTGTTCGTAGTCTTTTTTTTTTTTTTTTTTATTTTTTTTTATCGAAAACGGTATAAATTCGTATTAACTATGTGTTGCTCTAAACAGAAACAATAGCCGAAAAATAAAAAGTAGACAAATAATCCAATTGTTCTTGTATTAGGTAAAAAGGTAAAGGCCGTCATAACCCTGAACACCTGTGGGAGTGAGGTGGTAGAGACCTCAGACTTTGATCGTGTTTATGTACTGAAAAGCACAATAAAAAAAAAAGATATATTTTGTTATCTGTGTGTGTTGTGAATGATCATTATTGCATAAGGTATGGACTAAAAAATCTCTCTGTCTCTCCGTCTGTCTGTCTGTCTGTCTGTTCATCTCTCTCTCTCTCTCTCTCTCTCTGTGGATGTGTTTGTGTGTGTGTGTGCGCGTGCTAGCTAGCAATGCATGTTAGGGATATTGTGTTGTGTTGCACTGTATTGTATTGTATTGTGTTGTATTGTATCGCACTGTACTATATTGTATTGCATTGTATTTTATTGTATCGCACTGTACTGTATTGTGTTCTTTTTTTCAGTTCCCATGACTACTTCCCCAGCCCTATCCCCCCAAGTCCCTTCAACCTGACTTCATCATCCAGTGGGATTTTGACACCTCGGCCTTCCTGCAACGACCCGATGTCAAAGGTCAGAAACCCAAACTGATCACGTGGATGGTCCCTACCCGATACACTCCGCCACTTCCGGAGCCGGTGCGCCTGCGCGTGTGCCCGGAAATGCCGTGCCGGATGACGACCGACGGCCATTACCAGAATGAGAGCGCGGCGCTGGTGTGGGCTGGACAGATAATGAGTGCCCCTGCTCCTCCAGTACGATCTCATCCTGACAGGTGAGATAGATGTTTTAGCCCTAGAGGACCAGTCGCCATGGTGTAGCGGATAGCTATACGGATTCTGTATCTCTCTGTCTCTGTCCTTCTCTCTGTGTCTCTGTCTGTCTCTCTGTCTGTTTGTCTGTCTCTCTCTATCACTGTCTTGGTCTCGGTCTTTTTTCTGTCTGTGTCCCTCATTTGTTCTCTCACTTTCTCTCTCTCTTTTGTTCTCTCTCCCTCTCTCTCTCTCTCTCTCTCTCTCTTCCCTATCTGTCTCTTTCTCTCTCTGACTCTTTCACCCTCTTCTCTCTCTGAGTCTTTCTGTCTGTCTCTGTGAGTCTCTGTCTTACTCTGTGTCTTCCAGTCTCTCTCTGAGTGTCTATCTCTCTCCCTCTTCTCTCTTAGTGTCTCTCTCTCTCCCTCTCTCTTTGAGTCTCTCTGTCTCTTTCTCAATCACTGTCTGTCTCTGTGTGTCTGTCTGTCTCTGTTTCTCTCGAAAATTTTGTGTTCAAATATTTATTGTATAAATATGATGTGATAATGATGTAATGATAAACTTGGGTGCTTTGTGGTCAAATAAAAATGTATTATAGAAAATGAAATGTAATTAAAAGTTTGAAATGTGGATGTGTATGTTGTGGGTGTGTGTGTGTGTGTGTGTGTGTGTGTGTGTGTGTGTGTGTGTGTGTGTGTGTGTGTGTGTGTGTGTGTGTGTGTTGTGTGTTGTGTTGTGTGTGGGTGTGTGTGTGTGTGTGTGAGTGTATATATATAATATTGTGTGTGTGTGTGTGTATGTGCGTGTATACGCGTGTGTGTATGTGTGTTGTGTTGTGTTGTGGTGTGTGTGTGTGTGTGCGTGTGCGTGTGCGTGTATATATATAATGCATGTATGTGTGTTGCGTGTGTGTTTATGTGTGTTGCGTGTGTGGTGTGTGTGTGCGTGTGTGGCGTGCGTGCGTGCGTGTGTGTGTGTTTGTGTGTGTGTGTGTGTGTGTGTGTGTGTGTGTGTGTGTGTGTGTGTGTGTGTGTGTGTGTGTGTGTGTGTGAGACAGGTATTTCTGTTTCAGAACGACGAACCACAAACACCTGATTGGATTCACAAGCCCAGCTTCCGACGTCCTGCATGGAAGTCTGCATTCAACTGGACAGTTACTTATAGGTAGTATTGGATTGGATAGCGGCTTGTTGCTGTTGTTACTATTGGTATTGTTGTTGTTGTTGCTGTTGCTACTGTTGTTACGGTTGTTGTTGTTCTCGTTTCTGTTGTCAGTGTGTTGTAGGTACTGTTGTTGCTGTTGTGTTGCTGTTGTTGTTGCTGTTTGTTGCTGTTGTCGTTGCCGTTGTTGTTGCTGTTGTTGTTGCTGTTTGTTCGTTGTTGTTGTTCTCGTTTCTGTTGTCAGTGTGTTGTAGGTACCGTTGTTGCTGTTGTTGTTGCTGTTGTTACTGTTGTTGTTGTTGTTACTGTTGTAGTTGTCGTTTCTGTTATTGTCACTGTGTTGTCGTTGCCGTTGTTGTTGCTGTTGTTGTTGCTGTTGTTATTGTTGTTGCTATTGTTGTAGTTGTCGTTTCTGTTGTTGTCACTGTGTTGTCGTTGCCGTTGTTGTTGCTGTTGTTGTTGCTGTTGTTGTTGTTCTCGTTTCTGTTGTCAGTGTGTTGTAGGTACCGTTGTTGCTGTTGCTGTTGCTGTTGTTACTGTTGTTGTTGCTACTGTTGTAGTTGTGGTTTCTGTTATTGTCACCGTGTTGTCGTTGCCGTTGTTGTTGCTGTTGTTGTTGCTGTTGTTGCTGTTATTGTTGTCGTTGTCGTTTCTGTTGTTGTCAATGTGTTGTCGTTGCCGTTGTTGCTGTTGTTGTTGCTGTTGTTACTGTTGTTGTTGCTATTGTTGTGGTTGTTTCTATTGTTGTCACTGTGTTTTCGTTGCCGTTGTTGCTGTTGTTGTAATTGTTGTTTCTTTTGTTGCTGTTATTATTGTTGTTGATGCTGTTTTTGCTATTGTTGTTCTAGTAGTTGTTTCTGTTGCTATTGTTTTTGTTGTTGTTGTTACTGTTGTTGTTGGTACGCCTGTTGCTATTGTTCTAGTCGTTTCTGTTGTTGCTATCGTTGTTCAAGTTATTGTTACGGTTGCTGTTGTTTTTGTAGTCGTTGTTTCTGTTCTGTTGTTGTTGTTGATGTTACTGTTGTTGTTGATGCTGTTTTTGCTATTGTTGTTGTTTCTGTTGTTACTGTTGCTGTTATTGTTGTAGTCGTTGTTTCTGTTGTTATTGTTGTTACTGTTGTTGTTGGCTCTGTTGATGCTATTGTCGTTCCAGTTGTTGTTTCTGTTCTTATGTTGCTGTTGTTGGTGTAATCGTTGTTTCTGTTGCTATTGTTGTTGTTGTTGTTGTTGTTACAATTGTTGTTGATGCTGTTGTTGCTATTGTTGTTTTTGCTACTGTTGTTGTTGATGCTGTTATTTGCTATTGTTGTTCTAGTTGTTTCTGTTTTTACAGTTGCTGTCGTTGTTGTCGTCGTTGTTTCTGTTGCTGTTGTTATTGTTACTGTTGTTGCTATTGTCGTCCTAGTTGTTGTATCTGTTGCTGTTGTTGTTATTGTTGTAGTTGTTGTTTCTGTTGTTATCGGCGCTGTTGTTGATTCTGTTGTTGTCTTTGTTGTTGTCGGTGCTGTTGTTGTTTCTGTTGTTATCGGCGCTGTTATAGTTGTTGATTCTGTTGTTGTCTTTGTTGTTGTCGGTGCTGTTGTTGTTTCTGTTGTTGCTGTCGCTGTCGCTGTTGTGGTTGTCGCTATTGTTGTTGTTATTGTTGTTATTGTTCTTATTGCTGTTGTTGTTGTTGTCGTTGTTGTTGCTGTTGTCGTTTCTGTTGTTGTCGTTGCTGTTGTTTTTGTTTTTGATGTTGTCGTTGCTGTGGTTGTTGGTGTTCTTGTCGCTGTTGTTTTGTTATTGTTGCTGTTATTGTTGTCGACGTCGGGTTTTCGTTTGTTTGTTTTTGTTTTTTGTTTTTTGTAAGGTTGATTATTTTGTTTCATCTTTTTTCGGGGGGGAGGGGGGGATGTTGTTTTGTTTATTGTTGTATCTTGTTTATCGGTTTGTTTGTCCACTTTGTTTGCATGTTTCTTTCTTTGTTTCTTTGTTGGTCACTTCAAGATTTTATGCTGTGAAATATGGATTGCCGTCGGACCAGAAAACTCGTCGCCACAGTACTGCGCCACCTTTCCCTCTCTTCCTTCTATATCCGTGTATTCTATGTACCTACGACAGCGGATTTTTTTCTACAGAATTTTGCAAGGGGCAACTCTTGTTGTCGTGGGATCTCTACCGCACGCTGAGCGTATGCATGCTGCCTACGAAGACTTCGGATTGTCGTCTTATCCAGAGGACTAGCACCTAGACTGTAACCACATGAGATCTAGAGGAGAAGAACCCCCCCCCCCCACACACACACATACACATGGGGGGGGGGGGGAAGCCGGGGTCTCTTTCAGTATAAATAGTATCCCCACCTTCTGGAAATTCTGTGCTAGAAATTTCCTCTTTTCTGTCACTCTCTTTGTTTCTGCCTTGTTCCTTTGCTTTCTGTCATTTCTTCCTGTCATTTTTTGCCTTGTTGGTCCTTTCACCTGTATGTGTTCAATCAAGTCTCACATACTTTCTCTTAGGATTGATAATTGGGTACATGTATTAGGTGCATTTTTTGCTCTAGATAAATGAGATATGCAGAAGCAGTTTTAGGTGATTTAGGGCCGTTTTTGTATTTGCTTAAGTGTCCTTAGTTATGTTTTTTTTAATTCATGTTTCTTAAATCCCCTGTGTGATAAATTCGACAGAGTAGGTCAACGCCAGGGGCCTATCCTTAAATTATGTGCGCGAATACATTGATATGTGAACATAATTCTCTTTTTCTTTTTTTTCCTGTTAAAGTATTGTGTATGTTTTGAAGCAGTTATAGAAACAGCCCTGATTTGGCTGTATGAAATGGGCTGGGTTTTTAAACAACAATAACAATAGAGGGGAAGGGGAGAAATGTCACTCTCTGAGTAGGAATCGAACACAGGAACAACGAGCATCCTTGGCGGATGCATTGACCACTGGGTAGGAAGTGCCTTGTAGGCAGAAGTCAAGGACGTGAAGGGCAGCAACTGCGTAATTTTTTTCTAATGAGGTCTCCACCTTAACTCCCCTCTCCTCATAACACGACAGTGTAGCCCTCAGAAAATAGGGTGAAAACACACGCGCACACACACACACATACACACAAATACACACACACGCACGCACGCACACACACACACACACACACATCACAATATATACACAGACATAGACACACCACAGACACACACACACCACATACACACGCCTACACCCATCCAGCCACACACCTACACACACACACACACAACATACACTTACACAACACACACAACATACACTTACACAACACACACACCATACACTTACACAACACACACACACACACACACACACACACACAATATACACTTACACAACACACACACACACAACATACACTTAACAACAAACACACACACATACACACACAACATACACTTACACAACACACACACATACACACAACACACACAACACACACACACACACACACACACACACACACACACACACAACACACACACACATCCCACACACAGACATACACACACCACACACACATCAAACACATACACACACACACACCACCACCAGACACACAACACACACACCACACACACACACACACCACAATGTACGCACCCATCCCCCACCCACCCACCCACACACACAACCAAAAGAAAACAGCTGGTCAGTAGTCAGCCTGTGACTTAACAGCTGACGTGTAAATGTGAAATGTGTTCTAGAGGAACTCATCACACTTGGGCCAATTCCATACACGATCCATCCAGATCTGCTGGCAAGTTATCCGGCACACAGTCAAAAAATTACTGGCAGATTTGGGTGGTGGCGGGCATATGGACTTGCCCGAGCATGACTAGTTCTTCTCTGAGAAAACCCGAACTCAAACTCAAAACCCTCTGGTGTAACACGATGTGTCTGTTGACGGTTCCAGGTTTGACTCAGACATTGTGGACTTGTATGGGAAAATCGTTCCCAGAAAGGTACCGGTGGCTAAGAACTACTCGGCCATCTGGGCCAGAAAAACCGGGAAAGTGGCCATGTTGGTCAGCCATTGCGTCACCTATGGCCGTCGTGAAGCTTACTCAAACAGTTACATCAATATATCCAGGTGGATATGTACGGGGGCTGCTCTAA
>JAPXFY010000026.1:44852931-44857931 GCA_030674185.1 Monoplex corrugatus | reverse complement strand
AGAATCCCAGCTCGATCTGGCCCAGGAGGAACAAAAGTGAACTTTCTTAAGGCTTTTACTCCTGCGATCCTGTCCACAAGCACCCCGCAATGTCAACCATACTAGCAAAACAAAAGCTTCACCTTTAACTCCCTCCCCCCCCCCCCCACATGGGGTGCGGAGGCTCTTTCAGTATAAATAGTATCCCCACCTTTTGGAAATTCTGTGCTAGAAATTCCTCTTTTCTGTCACTCTCGATCCTTTGCTTCGCGTCATTTCTTCCTATCATTTTCTGCCTTGCTGGTCCATTCACCTGTATGTGTTCCATAAAGTCTTACGTACTTTTTCTTATGATTGATAATTGGATACATGTATTAAGTGCATTTTTGGCTCTAAGGAGGTGAGACATGCGGAAGCAGTTTTCAGTAATTTATGCCCAGTTTTGTACATGTTTTGGTGTCTAAGGTATACTTAAATTTGTATTCAGGTGTGTTTTTTTGAAACGGTTATTGTCCTGATATGTTCTATGCAGTCGGCTGGACTTTAAACAACAATAACAATATCAGCTATAAAAGTAATGGCAAAAATAACTGAAAAGAATCCCGACTCGATCTGGCCGAGGAGGAACAAAAGTGAACTGTTATCAAGGCTTTGACTCTCGCATCCTGTCCACCATCCTGCATTGTCAGCCATGCTAGCAAAACAAAACCTTTACCCTTTGACTCCTTCACACTATAGGCCAGCTTCCTGCAGGAAGCTGGTAGATAAGGTGAGGGAGTCAAAAGGTTAAGTTTTTGCAGGTGATGGATAGGGTGCAGGAGTCAAAGGGTTGAGGCTTAAAATTTTCCCTGAGTACAGTGGGTGTCCAAGGACTAAGTGGTTAAAACATCGGTCACGAGGGTGACTTGCCCTTGAAACACGTGACCATTTTGGAGGTGCAGGTGAAGGTTGAAAAAAAATAGTTTCTGCAGTTCAGATCACTTCAGTTCATATTGCTTACAGCCCAGCCGACTACTAGAGCCATAACAGGGCTAACACCACGTCAGTGTCGGCAGAAAAAAACATCCAGGAGTCATGACTGGATGTGGCCCGGCCCTTTTAGAATGTATGGAGTTCAATGCCGAAACATTTTGCTTTTGGGGAGCGGGGAGGAGTCTTCTCCTCTGAGTACCTTCTGCTGTCCAGTTTCCCATAAGTTTCTTGCAACTTACAAAATATTTATAATTAGATAGTACATTGTATGCTGAGTGTTTCGTGTGTTCTTTGTAGTCTAAAGTTTATATTCTGTCATTATTATTCACGCAATTGCCTTTTAGCTGAATTTGTTTTCTTCTGTCGTTTTAATTATTTTGGTTACAAGCATATTTGATATGTGTATATATACATATGATTTCTTCCTATCTTTTTCTTTCTTGCTGGTCCATTCATCTGTACATGTATATCCTTACATACTTTCCTCTTAAGATTGATAATTGTGTACATGTATATCCTTACATACTTTCCTCTTAGGATTGATAATTGTGTACATGTATATCCTTACATACTTTCCTCTTAGGATTGATAATTGTGTACATGTATTGACTGCATGTTTGGCTCTAAGGAAATGTGGTGTGCATGGCACATTTAGGTAATATAGACATTTTTTTTATGTGTGTTTTGTGGTAATATAGACCTTTTTTTTTTTTGTGTTTTTTTTTGTGGTAATATAGGCCTTTTTTTATTGTGTTTTTTTGTGGTAATATAGGCCTTTTTTATGTGTTTTTTGTGGTAATATAGGCCTTTTTTATGTGTTTTTTTGTGGTAATATAGGCCTTTTTTATGTTGTTTTTTGTGGTAATATAGGCTTTTTTTATGTGTGTTTTTTGTGGTAATATAGGCTTTTTTTATGTGTTTTTTGTGGTAATATAGGCCTTTTTTTAGTGTGTTTTTTGTGGGTAATATAGGCCTTTTTTTATGTGTTTTTTGTGGTAATATAGGCCTTTTTTTATGTGTTTTTGTGTGGTAATATAGGCTTTTTTATGTGTTTTTGTGGTAATATAGGCTTTTTTTATGTGTTTTTTGTGGTAATATAGGCCTTTTTTTATGTGTTTTTTGTGGTAATATAGGCCTTTTTTTATGTGTTTTTTGTGGTAATATAGGTCTTTTTTTATGTGTTTTTTGTGGTAATATAGGCCTTTTTTTATGTGTTTTTTGTGGTAATATAGGCCTTTTTTTATGTGTGTTTTTTGTGGTAATATAGGCCTTTTTTTATGTGTTTTTTGTGGTAATATAGGTCTTTTTTTATGTGTTTTTTGTGGTAATATAGGTCTTTTTTATGTGTTTTTTTGTGTAATATAGGCTTTTTTATGTGTTTTTTGTGGTAATATAGGTCTTTTTTTATGTGTTTTTTGTGGTAATATAGGCCTTTTTTTAGTGTGTTTTTTGTGGTAATATAGGCCTTTTTTATGTGTGTTTTGTGGTAATATAGGCCTTTTTTTATGTGTTTTTTGTGGTAATATAGGCCTTTTTTTTATGTGTGTTTTTTGTGGTAATATAGGCTTTTTTTATGTGTGTTTTTTGTGGTAATATAGGCCTTTTTTTATGTGTGTTTTTTGTGGTAATATAGGTCTTTTTTTATGTGTGTTTTTTGTGGTAATATAGGCTTTTTTTATGTGTGTTTTTTGTGGTAATATAGGCCTTTTTTTATGTTTTTTTGTGGTAATATAGGCTTTTTTTATGTGTGTTTGTGGTAATATAGGCCTTTTTTTATGTGTGTTTTTTGTGGTAATATAGGCCTTTTTTTATGTGTGTTTTTTGTGGTAATATAGGTCTTTTTTTATGTGTGTTTTTTGTGGTAATATAGGCCTTTTTTTATGTGTGTTTTTTGTGGTAATATAGGCCTTTTTTTATTGTGTTTTTTGTGGTAATATAGCTTTTTTTATGTGTGTTTTTTGTGGTAATATAGGCTTTTTTATGTGTGTTTTTTGTGGTAATATAGGCCTTTTTTTATGTGTGTTTTTTGTGGTAATATAGGCCTTTTTTTATGTGTGTTTTTTGTGGTAATATAGGCCTTTTTTTATGTGTGTTTTTTGTGGTAATATAGCCTTTTTTTATGTGTGTTTTTTGTGGTAATATAGGCTTTTTTTATGTGTGTTTTTTGTGGTAATATAGGCCTTTTTTTTATGTGTGTTTTTGTGGTAATATAGGCTCTTTTTTTATGTGTGTTTTTTGTGGTAATATAGGCCTTTTTTTATGTGTTTTTTTGTGGTAATATAGGCCTTTTTTTATGTGTGTTTTTTGTGGTAATATAGGCCTTTTTTTATGTGTGTTTTTGTGGTAATATAGGCCTTTTTTTATGTGTGTTTTTGTGGTAATATAGGCCTTTTTTTATGTGTGTTGTTTGTTTGTGTAATATAGGCTTTTTTTATGTGTGTTTTTGTGGTAATATAGGCCTTTTATGTTGTTTTTGTTGTGTATAGGTTTTATTTGTTGGTAATATAGGCCTTTTTTTATGTGTTTTTTGTGGTAATATAGGCCTTTTTTTATGTGTGTTTTTTGTGGTAATATAGGCCTTTTTTTTATGTGTTTTTTGGTAATATAGGCCTTTTTTATGTGTGTTTTTGTGGTAATATAGGCCTTTTTTTATGTGTGTTTTTGTGGTAATATAGGCCTTTTTTTATGTGTGTTTTGTGGTAATATAGGCTTTTATTGTTTTTGTAAAATAGGTTTTTTTTGTTTTGTGGTAATATAGGCCTATTTTTTATGTGTTTTTTATGTGGTTTTTAATAGGCCTTTTTTTATGTGTGTTTTTTGTGGTAATATAGGCCTTTTTTATGTGTGTTTTTGTGGTAATATAGGCCTTTTTTTATGTGTGTTTTTGTGGTAATATAGGCTTTTTTTATGTGTTTTTTGTGGTAATATAGGCTTTTTTTATGTGTGTTTTTGTGGTAATATAGGCCTTTTTTTATGTGGTTTTTTGTGTGGTAATATAGGCCTTTTTTTATTGTGTTTTTTGTGGTAATATAGCTTTTTTGTTGTGTTTTTTGTGGTAATATAGGCCTTTTTTTATGTGTTTTTTGTGGTAATATAGGCCTTTTTTTATGTGTGTTTTTTGTGGTAATATAGGCCTTTTTTTATGTGTGTTTTTTGTGGTAATATAGTCTTTTTTATGTGTGTTTTTGTGGTAATATAGGCCTTTTTTTTATGTGTTTTTTGTGGTAATATAGGCCTTTTTTATGTGTGTTTTTTGTGGTAATATAGGCCTTTTTTTATGTGTGTTTTTGTGGTAATATAGGCCTTTTTTATGTGTGTTTTTTGGTAATATAGCCTTTTTTTATGTGTTTTTTTGTGGTAATATAGGTCTTTTTTATGTGTGTTTTTTGTGGTAATATAGGCCTTTTTTTAGTGTGTTTTTTGTGGTAATATAGGCCTTTTTTATGTGTGTTTTTTGTGGTAATATAGGCCTTTTTTTAGTGGTTTTTTGTGGTAATATAGGCCTTTTTTTATGTGTTTTTTGTGGTAATATAGGCCTTTTTTAGTTGTTTTTTGTGGTAATATAGGTCTTTTTTTATGTGTTTTTTGTGGTAATATAGGCCTTTTTTGTTTTTTTGTGTGTTATGTTTTTTGTTGTTGTGTAATAGACTTTTTTTATGTGTGTTTTTTGTGGTAATATAGGTCCTTTTTTATGTGTGTTTTTGTGTGTAATATAGGCCTTTTTTATGTGTTTTTTGTGGTAATATAGGCCTTTTTTTATGTGTGTTTTTTGTGGTAATATAGGCCTTTTTTTATGTGGTTTTTTGTGGTAATATAGGTCTTTTTTTATGTGTGTTTTTTGTGGTAATATAGGCCTTTTTTTATGTGTGTTTTTGTGGTAATATAGGCCTTTTTTTGTTTGTGTTTTTTGTTGTTATATAGGCTTTTTTTTATGGTGTTTTTTGTTGGTAATATAGGCCTTTTTTTATGTGTTTTTGTGGTAATATAGGCCTTTTTTTATGTGTGTTTTTGTTGTGAATATAGGCCTTTTTTTATGTGTTTTGTGTAAT
>JAPXFY010000026.1:44837931-44847931 GCA_030674185.1 Monoplex corrugatus | reverse complement strand
AATGCACGTAATACATGTACCCAATTATCAATCCTAAGAAAAAGTACGTAAGACTTTATCGAACACATACAGTTGAATGGACCAGCAAGGCAGAAAATGATAGGAAGAAATGACAGAAAACAACAGAACAAGGTGGAAACAAAGAGTGACAGAAAAGAGGAAATTTCTAGCGCACAATTTCCAGACATTGGGGATACTATTTATACTGAGAGAGCCCCCGGCATCCCAACGGGGGTGACCAACTAGCCTGCAAGTTAATTCAGACATTTCACCGTGAATCCATAGCTCAATCAGCTAAAGCCTTGTAGCAAGTCTGCGATCGAAAATGCAAATGTAATGGTGAAATGGGGAAAAGTATAAAGCATCAAAGTTTTAGGAAAAGCAGATCTCCAAACTACAATTAAAATTTCAATGTCTCAAGATAAACTATCCACGCTTGGAATCAATTCCATACGCACTGATGCCATGTGATGGAGAAGATCCAAAATATTCATGACAAGCCTTACTTTTATTTCTGTTAACAGCCCAACCGACTTTGTAGAGCCATATCAGGGCTATAACCGTTTCGAAACATACACAATACTTCAAAGAAAAAAAAAGGAAAAGAAAATTAAGCACACATTTCAATGCATTCGTGCACATAATCTACGGAGATGCCCATGGCGTTGACCGCTCCATCCAATTTATCGCACAAGGGATTTGAAAAACATACCCGAATACAAATTTAAATATAACACTAAAACATATATCAAAACAGGCCTAAACTACCTAAATTGTTTCTGCACATCGTATTTCCCTGGAGCCAAAAATGCATACAATACACGTACCCATTATCAATCCTAAGAGAAAGCACATAAGACTTTATTAAACAAATACAGGCGAATGGACCAGCAAGGCAGAAATTGATAAGAACAAATGACAAAAAGCAAAGTAGGAAGAAAATCAAAGAGTGTGACAGCAAAGAAGAAATTTCTGGTACAGAGTTTCCAGAAGGTGGGGATACTATTTATACTGAAAGCACCACCGGCATCCCCACGGGGGGGGGGGGGGGGGGGGGGCAATGGCGTTAAAAACAACTGTGATCCATTAATTAGCTAAACACATTTCAATCGTGAATATAATATGAATTGCAGTAAAGCATGCAAGTTAAGGGTGAAATCCAAATAATGACAATTAGTTAAAGACAAAAGGTGGGGACAGTTCATATGCATCAAGATGTTATGAAAAGGATAAAATTCACAAACTACAATTAAACAAATTCGCCTGTCATAAATAGACAAAAGCCTACCCGCGTTGAACAATTCCTTAATACGTTTGACACACACTGTGCATAAGTGATGAACAAGATCCAAAAATATGACACAAGCCTTAGCCTGTACTAATATGACACAAGCCTTACGTCTGTACATAAGATTATGATACAAGCCTTACGCCTGTACATAAGATTATGACACAAGCCTTACGCCTGTACATAAGATTATGACACAAGCCTTACGCCTGTACATAAGATTATGACACAAGCACTTAATATCCCAAAACCTTAGTTGTACATAAGATGATGACACAAGCCTTACGCCTGTACATAAGATGATGACACAAGCCTTTAACGCTGTACATAAGATGATGACACAAGCCTTACGTCTGTACATAAGATGATGACACAAGCCTTACGTCTGTACATAAGATGATGACACAAGCCTTACACTGTACATAAGATATGACACAAGCCTTAACCTGTACATAAGATGATGACACAAGCCTTACGTCTGTACATAAGATTATGACACAAGCCTTACTCTGTACATAAGATGATGACACAAGCCTTACGTCTGTACATAAGATTATGACACAAGCCTTACTCTGTACATAAGATATGACACAAGCCTTACGTCTGCACATAAGATGATGACACAAGCCTTACGACCTGTACATAAGATTATGACACAAGCCTTACGCCTGTACATAAGATGATGACACAAGCCTTACGCTGTACTAAGTATACACAGTACGCTGTACATAGAACACAACCTTACGCTGTACATAAGATTATGACACAAGCCTTACGTCTGTACATAAGATTATGACACAAAGCCTTACGTCTGTACATAAGATTATGACACAAGCCTTACGCCTGTACATAAGATATGACACAAGCCTTACGTCCTGTACATAAGATGATGACACAAGCCTTACGACCTGTACATAAGATTATGACACAAGCCTTACGCCTGTACATAAGATTATGACACAAGCCTTACGCCTGTACATAAGATGATGACACAAGCCTTACGTCTGTACATAAGATTATGCACAAGCCTTACGCCTGTACATAAGATTATGACACAAGCCTTACGTCTGTACATAAGATTATGACACAAGCCTTACGTCTGTACATAAGATTATGACACAAGCCTTACACCTGTACATAAGATTATGACACAAGCCTTACGCTGACATAAGATATGACACAAGCCTTACGCCTGCACATAAGATCATGCCACAAGCCTTATGCCTGCACATAAGATTATGACACAAACCTTACGCTGCACATAAGATTATGACACAAACCTTAACGTCTGCACATAAGCCGTATGTGTCGGCAAGGTCTTGGGGTCCTACGTAGCGTATGGGTTCTACATAGATACATGTGCCATAGCTACATAATACATGATCACCATGACCT
This sequence comes from Monoplex corrugatus, assembly GCA_030674185.1. Classification (NCBI taxonomy): domain Eukaryota; kingdom Metazoa; phylum Mollusca; class Gastropoda; order Littorinimorpha; family Ranellidae; genus Monoplex; species Monoplex corrugatus. Next base: position 44,845,248 of record JAPXFY010000026.1, on the reverse strand, counting down.
GTTACACATTTCTCTGACACACAGTTGCGAAAGGGAGACTAACACGGGCGTCATAGTAACAGTCACAAAGTCCGTTAGCCTCTGCCCACAGACACACACAGTTCTGGCTCCCATCGCTGTCATTGGGTTGTCCAGCTGTCCACAGAGGTCCGCTACTGGACAATTGACTCCCATCCGTCCACTTGAACTCTCCCTCTTTGCTCAGGTCGTCTGCACCCATCCACATCCGGCTGAAATCTGGAGATGAAATTTGCGGTTCTTCGTCAGTGTAAAATCTGTAAACAGGGGCACAAAGTCTTTTTCATTATGTTTTGTTTTGTTTGGGGAGGAATAAGTCTTATTTTTATCCATTTCAAATCTGCAAACAGAGCATACAGGTTTGTTTTTGTTTGTTTGTAGTTTTTTTTCTTTTCAGATATATTTTAGTTCGGTAGTGTTCAAATCTACAACAGATCACAGAATTCGTTTTTCTTCCCTTACAGATACGTTTTCAGTTCGGAAAATTGATATTTAGCCTTTTTGAATCTAATAGAGGTACATTCCTTTCCAGATACATGTTTCGTTGGGAAAGTTATCGTTTTATCTATCTCGAATCTAAGAGGAGGGCATAATCTTTTAGTTAGTTAGTTAGTTAGTTAGTTAGTTAGTTAGTTAGTTAGTTAGTTTGTTTGTTTGTTTGTTTGTTTGTTTGTTGTTTGTTTTCAGATACATTTTAAAATTGGGAAAGTAGTAAGAAACCCAAAACAAGTATGACTGCCCGCGTTCAAGCAAACAGGAACAAGAAAAAAACAACAACACGAAAATAGAATCAGAACGCGTATTTAAGACAACCAGACAAGACAAGACAGGCCCAAATGTTTGGCCAACTGGCCCTTGTCAATTTTAGTAGTTGGTGTTTGTTCATTTGTGATGTTATGTTTACGTTCACACACTGAACAGATATACTCCTAATCATAATTTAAGGGCCACTTCTTCCTTCCTCTCTAATTTTAAGTTGAAATAATTGACAATGTTTAGAATTGATTCTATGTTTTATTTCATCATTTCCACACCTGTTTTGGAAAAAGAAATTAGCACAATGAACCTATTAGTGAACAGCACATGCATTTAAAGGAACATCCCCCCCTTTTCAAAAAACAGAAAGTGTCAGATTTGGCCAATCTGTTTTCAATATCGCGTGTGTCCGCCCCGAGCCTCGATGCATGCTTCACAGCGCAGATGCATCGACCCCACAAGGGTATGGAGTGTGTCCTGAGGGATGGCCACCCACTCGATCTGCAGGATGTCGACCAGCCTGGCCAGGGTGCCCGGTGGGGGGTGGTTGTCCCTGATGTGCCTCCCGAGCACATCCCAGAGGTGTTCAATTGGGTTCAGGTCAGGTGAGCACGCTGGCCAGGCCATACGGACGACTTCATGCTGCTCCAGGAAGTCGGTCACAAGGCGTGCTCGATGCGCAGGTGCATTGTCGTCCTGGAAGATGGCGCCTTGACCAAGGTCCACAAGCACAGGCAGTGCCACGGCCGCCAGAACCTCGTCCCGGTACCGGACCCCGTTCAGGATGCCGTCAATGGGGAGCAGGGGGGTCCGGGTACCACGGCTCATGCCACCCCACACCATCACCGACCCGCCGCCGTACCGGTTATGCTCTTGGACAGTGGCGTCAGCGAACCTCTCCCCTTGACGTCGCCACACCCGAGCCCGGCCATCGTTAAAGGTCAGGGTGAACCTGGACTCATCCGAAAACAAGACCCGGGCCCACTGTTGCCTTGTCCAGGTCACGTGCTCCCTGGCCCAGGTCATGCGGCGCACTCTGTTGACCGGTGACAGCACGGGTCGGACGGCCGGTCTCCGTGACCTCAAGTTTGCCTCATGTAGCCGTCTTCTCACCGTGCTGCAGCTGATGTTAGCACCTGTTGCGTCCCTCAGCTGACCCCTCAAGGTCACCGCAGTGGATGCCCTTTCCCTCAGGACGGAGAGGGCAAGGTAGCGGTCTTGCTGTCTTGTCGTTACTCTGGGTCGACCAGTGTGACGCCTTTCCTGGACTGCTCCAGTCTCATTGAAGCGCTCCAGCAGTCTCTGGATTGTGGAATGCGACACTTCAAGTCGTCTAGCAACTTCCCGCTGCGCTAGGCCTTCATCAAGCAGAGCGAGGGCTCTCCCCCGCTGCTCATCCGTCATCCGTCGTCTTGCAAAGCATGGTTAAACGAACCAAGAACGGGTCCTTTTATCTCGTCTGCGGGCAACTTTGCTGGAGTAGTGTTCAAAAAGGCTTGCCTTGCACGTGCAAAGCGAATTTTGTCGCTACCTTGCCTGCGTTGTCAGAGAGACCTGCTGAAGATTCGACAATTTCGTTGGAAATTGTCTTCCTTGGGCCGCCATTGCAAATCGGCAAATCCCCAAAACACGCCAAAAGGAAATCTGCAATGTTGTCTGAGCCTTATCCATTCAGTTACGGCAACGAATTGGAGAAAAGAGTAAGAGAAAATAGGTTATTTCTCCTTTCAAAAATTGACTCAAAAACGTTCCTGGCCTCAATAATGACGTGTAGTATATATCACGACCATTTTCAAGACCCTCGTTCATTCCAACACATGTTTCGTATGTGGTACCCGTGGAATTTTGGACACCACGGGCATTATCTTAATCATCATGGCAGGAGATAGACATATGCACCTGGTCATTATGGAAGACATTAACACAAACCAGTTCCAACTTTGAATGTTGTCTTTCTCTGAGACACCACATAACTCTTGGGTTCAAAGAATTATTTGTTATCAGATATAAGTTGTGTATAATTTCTTTCGATATTAGCTAATTAGTATATTCTGTATTGCAGTGCAGATTAAGTACTCAATTGGACAGATTTTACATGTACTCTTCTATTCATCTTGTTCACTTGTTTGTTAAGTTCCCTATTTTCCAAATTCACAGCGGTGATTTATTGATATAAACAACATGACATCAGATTTCAGTATACTCCAATGGAATTGCAAATCAATCCATTCAAACCTAGTGTTGCTCCAACAGTATTTATCAAAAAATAATCATTGCGTTTTAGCGCTGCAATCTCTTAATGTTGTCAAACATAAGCTTCCAAAATTGCCAAATTATTTTTATCCTCCGCTATTTCAATGATGTAAGGCAAATAACAAGATACAGGTTGCCATATATATCCGATGTGATCTGGATTACTCGTCCTTTATAGATTTCCCGATCCAAGCAGATACAAAAGACATCTATTACACAGGAGCAGTTGTCAGTCAATAAACTGTTAAAATGTAAGTCTTTTATCATTGTACCTTCCATCTGGTCCAAAGGATGATAACACAGATTGGATCAAGCATTTGGACACAAAAGGCTCAAGGTGGATATACTGGGTGATTTTAACGCTCATTCTCCTTTCTGGGAGAAAGAATGTCTCAAAATCACCAGCAATCGCCTAATTGAAAACAGTAGATTCAAATCTTCACTTATTAAACGATGGTTCAGTTACACGGATACCTGATGTCTCTACTCATAGAGCAACCACAGTGGATTTCTCTCTCATCTCTCCAGACTTGCAACAAATTGTACTTGGCTCGTAGGAGATGATAGTTTGGGTAGTGATCATCTTCCAATTGAAATTAAACTTTTGGAGAAAACAACTTTCAGAACACGCACTGACACTGAAGAAGAATCACGAAATTCAAATACAAGAACGCCGATTGGATAACGTTTGGTAATGTCCTTCAGACGCACAACACAGATTTAATAAAACATGACAATATAGATGTATTTTATTCTAATTTCATCGAAGTTGTCTTAAAGGTAGCTTTCTCTTCTATTCCAGTGTGCAAGTCGGTGACACTAGGCAAATACCGTGGAAATTCGTGGTGGACAAAAGAATGTGAACAGGCTGTTGCCTTTAAAAAAGAAAGTTTTAAAATATGGCTGAAAAATAAAACACCTGCACATCATTTGAACATGAAGAAAGGTAAAATTCAATGTAATAGAGTAATAGCACAAGCAAAGAAGTCCTATTGGACCAGTTTTTGTAACGATGAAGTATCTGAATCAAAGGATATGTACAAAGTGTGGAAAAAAGTAAAAGAAATGAAACATGGTCATACACTGCCAAGCTACCCGATTAAGTTTAAAGAAAATTTATTTCCAAATTCCTTTGAAAAAGGTAACGCCTTTCTTAATCTTTTTTCAGACAATAGCCGATCAGTTACTTTAAAGTCAACTAATGGTCAACACAGAATAGAACAGGAGAAAAATGACATCCATGTTGATCCAATTTCTAAGGAGAATCATTATATCAATTCTCCCATTCAACTGGACGAATTCATGGAAACTTTGGCGTCTTTTTCATCCAATAAATCTTCTGTTGGTTTAGATGGTATTTCTTATCAGATGCTAATTCATTTGCCTCTCTAGTGGAAAGAATTATTACACTCGTTTTTCCAAAAATGTTGGTTGAATGGAGCTCTTCCAAAACTCTGGAAGAAGTCCGTGATGATTCCCATCATTAGGGAAGGCAAATCAAGGTCACTCATTGACAGTTACAGACCAATAGCTTTAACTTCTCATGTTGGGAAACTGATGGAAAAGATTATTCAGAAGCGCTTGTTCCATTATTGTGAGCGAAATGATATTATTCCACCTCATCAGGCAGGATTTAGGAAAGGGCGATGTACAACAGATCATTTAGTAAAACTTACAAGTCAAATCAAAAAACAATTTTCTCGTAGAAAAATCACTTTGGCTACGTTTTTTGACGTGAAGAAGGCTTGCGACACTGTGTGGCATTCAAGACTCCTTTACAAATTAAAGAGCATTGGTGTAACAGGTAAAATGTATTATTACATTAAAGACTTTTTATCCTGTAGATCAATGTGTGTAAGATTAGGGACTGTATACTCTTCATTTAAAGACATAGACATGGGGATCCCTCAGGGGTCAATCATATCCCCCATCCTGTTCAGTATACTTCTTTATGATTTACCACAACATTTGTCGAAGAACACTAATGTTGTACAGTATGCAGATGATATTGCCATTTGGATGAATACCACTCTTCGAAAAAATACAAACAAAAGAACAATCACCCATGTACAAAATCTCTACCAATATGATCTTGATAACCTGAGTAATTACATGAAAGACAATGGTCTGGAGTTATCGAGTGAAAATACTTATCTTATGCGTTTTAACAATGGTGAAAACCCTAAAATTCTCCCTACGTTATCGCTGGACAATAATCCACTTGCTTATAAGCCCACCGTTAAATTTCTAGGAGTGTACATAACACGAAAGTTTAATCGAAGACATCATATCGAATATTTGATTACAAAAGCAAACAAAAGACTTAACTTCTTAAAAATAGTCAACAGACAATCCTGGAGCCAAGACACTCAAACTATGTTACACCTAGCGATTTCTTTGGTTCGATCAAAACTGCTCTATGGACAAGAGGTATATTTTACTGCCTCGAATACACTCTTAAAAAAATTACAGAGTGTAGACAGCAAGGCTATTAAATTGGCTCTTGGTGTGCCCGTTCATACAAACACAATGAAGTCTTATAAAGAAAGTAACATATTACCGCTTACAGATCAACGTGAATTAGCGGTGACAAAGTATGTTATTAGAGCTCTGGCTGTAAAGAACTCAGTTAAAGATGAATTACTATACACCTCGGAAACTGACTATCCTCAGAAAGCTCGAAAGATGGTTTAACCTATACGAAATTATGCAGAAGTTCTCCTGAGCAAAAACAATACTGATATAAATAACATTCCAGTAATGCCTCTTATTCCATCAATACCTTCCTGGGAACTTGAAAAAGCTAACTTTGACATAGACTACATAAATCTCAATAAAACAGAAGAAATAAATATTCTAGTATCAGAAGTCAAATCTCATTTAACCACATATTATCCTAATCACCTAAAAAATTTCACAGACGGGTCTGTTTTAGACACAGCTGATAGCGGAGCTAGATTCGTCATTCCTGCCTTAAAGGTACAAAAATCTTTTTACATAGGTAAAGGCTTCTCTATATTTACATCAGAATTATACGCAATATTGATGGCTCTTCACTATATTAATAGCCTCTCATACGATATCTGCAATATACTATTGTGTGTTGATTCTAAATCAGTGTTACGTAGCTTGAAACAAACAGAAAATGTAATACGAAATGACATTATATACTGAAAGGAAAAAGTTAGGGACCACTTACTCAAACAAACACAGCTTCCAAATCACCAAACAAAATTGAATCAAATTTGTAACATGTTTAATTCATTATCTCTGCGATTCTTTTCCAAAATATGGTCACATTTCATTCACGCATTACGTGTCAACAAGCTCTGAAACAACATGGGGGTCGAAAACAAAATTGGCAAGGTCCGAACAGTTCAGTAATGGGTGTGTCCGCCGCGTTTTGCGATGCCTTCTGCAGTCCTGTTCCTCATTGAGTTTACCAGCTTTCTGCAGACGGCCTGTGGAATGGCCTGCCATTCGATTTGCAGGAACTGAAGCAGTTGCTGCAGGTTCCTTGGGGGTGGGTGGTTCTTCCTCACTCGCCTGTCCAGCTCATCCCACAGGTGCTCGATGGGGTTAAAATCAGGGCTGCAGGCCGGCCAGTTCATCCTGGTGACACCAGCCTGCTGGATGAAGTTGTTTACCAGCCTCGCTCTGTGAGGTGTCGCGTTATCGTCCTGGAACACAGCCTGCACACCAATCTGTTGTAGAGCGGGTAGAACCAAAGGGGCGACAATCTCATCTCTGTAGCGCTGGCCCGTCAGGTTGCCAACAATGTGGTAGAGGGGGGTTCTGTGTCGAAAACTGAAGGCCCCCCACACCATGATGGAGCCCCCGCCGAAGGCCACCCTCTCCTGCACCAGACCGTTGTCGTACCGCTCACCCTGACGCCTCCACACACGAGCCCGACCGTCCTGATGGTGCAGAGTGAAGCGGGACTCATCGCTGAACAGCACATCGGCCCATTGCTGGCGTGTCCATCTGGCATGGTTGTGACAGAACGCCAAACGAGCCTGGCGATGAGCTGCTGTCAGTCGTGGCCGTACAGCTGGACGACGTGATCGCAGACCAACTTCGTGCAGGCGTTTGCGGATGGTCTTCGTGCTGACGTTGGTGTGTGTTGCCTCCCTCAGCTGGTCCCTGATGATGTTTGCAGTGGTGCCTCGCTGCTGCAGAGCTTGTCTTCTGATGAAGCGATCTTCACGCTGTGTTGTCTTCTTAGGCCGTCCTGACCTGGGCCTCTCGAGAACGCTGTTGGTGGCCTGGAACTTCTGATGCAGCCTGACC
>JAPXFY010000026.1:44816861-44832831 GCA_030674185.1 Monoplex corrugatus | reverse complement strand
TTATTGATCTCTTGTGAAAACTGGAAAATTGCATCAGAAGGGACGTCTCAGAGGAGGTTCTTTAAGGAGTCTGCCATGTAGTGCTTTTGTCTCACATCGTACAAGTCCCAGCAATCGAGGAGGAGGTGTCTGATGCTCAATGACTCGTCACACGATATACACCACAGTGCTTCTTCATTTTTAAAAAGGCACGAGTGAGTGTATGATGTACGACCCATGTGTAACCTACATAACACTGTCTCTTTCTTACAATTTCCTGCAGCAGATGGGAGAATTTCTTTCAGGTTAGGGTGGATTTGGAAAAGTTTGTTGGGAGAATTTCTTTCAGGTTAGGGTGGATTTGGAAAAGTTTGTTATCTGTCTGTTCATTCCTATCCTCCTGCCACAGATTTCTCATGTAATTGTGCACTTGACAGATTTGACATAGATCTGCGTAAGGAGTCAAGGATCTAGACATCTTTTCCCTTGTGCACCTAACCAGAGTCCTAAGCTAAACAATTATAACCCTTTTCCTACCAAGAAAATAGGTCACCGTATTAACTATTGACCAAGTAATGTTAGGAGATGACGTCAGAAACACTCAAATTACGCCTGTTTTTTGCCATTTTTGCTGCTTCAAACGTCGTGTAAATGCAGAATGGAAATGACAATAGTATACTCCCTTTGTCAGCAATGCGGTCATTTTCTATTCATATATTCGAAACTGAAACTACAGTTCAGGGCACGAAATCCTCATGATGCAGTCCACGGAGAGAGAAAGCTGAGTCACGAGGATCTCATGACGCGGTATGGAATGTGTTAACCGATGTGAACTGACATTAATAAGCTGACCTGTGTATATGAAAATGTGTTCACAATGCTGCTTTTTTGTTGGTTTTTTTTGTTTTTTTGTTCACATGATAATGATGATCACAATCTTTTTTATGGACATAAACTACAGATTCTGCACACACCCCACTCCCCAAACTATTAAAATCTTGTTCATATCTATGATGATAAGAACCATGGAACAATAGTCTTTCTCTGTTTCCAATTTCCCATTCAACAACACAGAACATTAGCTCCCTTGAATAACACAGAAAATGTAGTTCATCAGGTACCCACTGATACATTATCTGCCTTGAACAGCAGACATCACTTACTAGGTCATCGCATTTGGGGCTTTTCTTGCTCTTTGCTTTCATAATTCCTCCCTTTTCTTCTCTTCGCTTCAGAAATCTGAAGCTTCAAAATAAGACTGCCCTATCATTGCATCAACAACATGAAATGCAAAGACTTTAGAAGGGCAATTCTTACCATTTTTATATTCTCGTGCATTCAAAGGTGTTGAAAGAAACATAGAACATACCCATTGTCTATATTCTTTAGACTTTCAAAATCTGTTTAGATTCAAGACCTTCCACAGTCTTCAAATCTGCAAAGCTGCTGGTTTCGTGTTCATGCAGACCCTGGGCTCTGTCAAAATCAACACGGGATCTTGCAGCAAGGACATCAGATCAAGAATAGGCATGGCCAAGCAAAAAATGGTCCAGTTGAACAACATATGGAAAGACAGAATTTTACACTGCTTAATTTGGCCTGTTGTCATGTACGAATGTGAAGCCTGGACTTTGAAAATAAAGAGTAAAATGGACAGACAAGAGAACCAACGAAAGCGTGCTAAAAGAATTAGCTGTCCAACATAAAATGCTCCCAGAGATCAACAAAAGTAAATTGAACAGAAACACAAAAACCGACTTGATGACATCAGTCCTGCTGGGCAGAGTGGAGGCAAAGAGAAAACAAGGAAGGCCAGCAAAAATCCTTAATGGACAACATCGCTGACGCCTTCAAACTGGGGCTCCATGACATCATACATAGGAGCAGAGACCATGTTGCCTGGCGATCCTTCGTGACAAAGACTGAAAGAGCAGAGCTCCCATCATCGTCCACAGCGATGGAGATAGATGAAATAAGATGAGATGCAGACCTTGGGCAAGTGTATCAGGCCAGACTCCATTACTTACAACAATACAAAGGCTAACCTAACTCTAACCTTTATCCTAGTTCTAGTTTTCTACCCCTCACAGTTAGGGTCAGCAATTTATTCAGAGGAACAAACTGACCCTGTGTGTTTGGGTTCTGTGTTGAGCTTGGGTTAGTATCAATAATGGCTCAACAGGCACAACCGTCCAATGAGTAAGACGTCAGACTTCCAGTTGGAACCTCGGGGTTCGATTCTGCCTGGATACCTCCTGCCTGGTGGGTACAGGGTGGAAGTTTTTCCAACCTCCCAGGTCACATAAGTGCAGACCTGCTAGTACCTAAGTCCCCTTTATGTGTATATATACATGTACATATATGTGACCTGTTTTAACAAAATGAGTCCAAAGGTGAAAATAACAGATTTTAGAATATTTTAGTTTTCAAAATGTCCAGATTATTAACTTTCTTTTCATATGAAATGTACTATTCTACTCCTAAAAATACGGAAGTTATGGGTGTTTGAAGTGTGTAACATAGCGAACAGCCATTTTGAGAAAATCAAGTTTAAAAATTTTCACCACTTCAGTGAAGTTTCACCTTAGTAACAGGTATTTGTACTTCACCAATCTTTACCAAATTTTGTACCATGGTAAAACACATCATGCCACAATAGCACATCTACTGTAATTGTCTTGTTATTTAAGTTTATATATATCTCTTTTTCTGACACAAAAAGCATGCCGTTATCTGGTTAAAACACATTTTAAATACATTTTCTGATTGAATTATAAAGTGCTGAGTGCATGTACATGTAATTTAAAGATTAAATATTCCATTTTTGACAAAAAGTAAAAATTGACAAAATTGACCCATCACACCTTTTCCAGGCCTCTACGCTTTTCGCTTACTGCAAGTTAAGACTCATTTCGTGAAAACGGGTCACATATGTGCAGACCTGTTTGTGCCTAAATCCCCTTTATGTGTATATATATATACATATATATGCACACAAACATCAAAAATGAATGCTAAAGATCCTGTAAGTCATGTAAGTGACAGGTGGCTAAGGGAAACATGAAAGCAACCAGCACATACACCCACAAAAGATGGAGTGTGCAGATTATGCAGCCATATACCGCCTGCACAGTGTGGGCAAAACAACATGCATACACGCATCTGGAAAAAAAAATCAGAACACTACCCTAAACAACAACCAACCACCACCAACACCAACATCATCACCACCACCAAAAAAAAAAAAAAATAATAATAATAATAAAAAAAAAATCATGGCTGTCTATAGTAAAACTAGTATCCCCAAGGCTGGAATGAGAATTTAGCAAATTTTGAGTTTTTCCATGGGAAATCAAATTGCACCGATTTTTAACAAACCTTCATGTACAAACCGTTCACCTCAACTCACCTATATTTGTCTTGGTGGGTAGTCCTGGCACAGCCTGCGGTCCAGGGATAGGAGGTGGGAACATGGGTTTCACTGGCGCCATGGGGTATGCATTCCCTCCCACGTCTGCACCGAACCCCCCACCAGGAGGAGCCCCGTCTGCTGTGGGAGCCCTCTGGTATGCTGTGTTTGGCTCCTGGTGACTGCTGGAGCCTCCCAGAAGGTTATGTCGTCGACAGATGCAAAAGACGATGATGACAAAGCCGATAAAGAGCGCCAGGGCGATGCCGACAATTAGAGGGATGGGTGCCTGGTCATCCACATCGATAGGTATCATAGATCCTGTTGGCCCTATGTGGAAAACATATCATTCATATGACATTGTAAATAAATGGATATTTTTGTTTTTAATCATTTAAGTTATTGTTATTGTCATTTTGTTTAAAGCCCAGCCAACTGCGTAGAGCCATATCAGGGCTATAACCATTTCAAAACATACAAAACACTTAAGCAGGGGGGAAAAAAAAAGGAAAAGAAAAATTAAGTACACAATCATATGAATGCATTCGTGCACATAATCTAAGGAGATATCCCTGGTGTTGACCACTCTGTCCAATTTATCACACCAGGAATTTGAAAAACATACCTGAACACAAATATGAATATAACTCAGAATTCTAAAACATGATATAAAAACAGGCCTAAATTACCTAAAACTGCTTCTGCATATCTCACTTCTCTACAGCCAAAAGTGCACTTAATACATGTACCAGTTATCACTCCCAAGAGAAAGTATGCAAGACACTATTGAACACGCACAGATGAATGGACCAGCATGGCAGAAAATGATCGAAAGAAATGACAAAAAGCAAAAGAGCAGGGCAGAAACAAAGAAGGCGACAGAAAAGCATAGAATTTCCAGAAGGTGGGGATACTATTATACTGAAAGACCCCCCCCCCCCCACTCCCCGGCATCCTCTCGGGGGGAGGGAGGGAGGGATCATCAAAGTGACTAGCTACCAAGCTACAGTAATTCAACTTGTAAAAAAGATAACTGATGACTGGGTCTGAATGGGTTATACAATGCATGGACAGCCTCCCTTTGCTTGGCGAAATGGCTACAGTTTGGATTCAGTGAGGCACTGTTGCTCTGACTCCTGAGTCCCATCCAGCACTCTCAGTCTCAGGTGTTTATGTAAATTATGGATCAACTCAATGGCAAACTGACCAATCAACGAACCAACAAACTCAATCTATACTGAAATATACAAACACATGTATACTAAACACATAAACAAATGTGTAAATTTATACACAAATAAAAACACACAAAAAGAATCAGAACGTATATTTAACATGTAACAAAACAAGACAGGTGCAGATTTCCGGCCAACTGGCCTTTGTCAAAAGTCAACAATAAATGCCTGACACTCAGCACAAGAAAACGGTAGACAACTTCCCAAACATGGCATTCAGCAGGAGAAAATAATAGATGTCAAATGAATCAATACATATGATTACAGATTAAAAACAAACAAACAAACAACAAAAAAAACAGTACTTTCCTGTTCAACTGAGCACACCAAAATACATTTTGACAAATCATAATGATTTGTAACAGAGTAACTGATTAACTCACTAAGGAAAACTCTATCTAATATTTCTACAGGTCTGCATATCTAATCTGATTGATAACAAATAACATCACTGTCTCCCACACCACCCCCATTCCTGCTATTATTCCAGGTAATGATGTAGAATTTGAGCATCACTTGTTTTGTATTCATCACACCAGATGCAAACTTTTCTTTTTTGTCTTTTTCTTTCTTCTGTCGGCTTGTATCATCCTGGATGTCGCAGGGGGAAGAAATCTGACGTCACCAGAAAGCTGGATGGCCTGACGTGCAGAAATGCTGTTTGAACTTTGATATCATTTAAAGTCTCTTTCACACCGTCGATTCAAGTCTTCCTTGGTCTGTCTCATTGTTTTTAAAAGAGATCTCTTACTTTTGTTATAACTATGCTTGTTGAGCCATCTGGTGGGGTTGTATCCTGGGTCAGATGAATGAGCCACAAAATTTTATGCTGATGATTATGACTGTCAATTCCTACCGTTTTTCTGATCCTGGTGTTTCCGATCATGTCATGTCTGGTCTTGCTGACAGCTCTTCTCAAATACACATCTTACAGATGGTAATTTTGTGCTCCAGAGCATAAGTCAGGAGCCATGTCTGGCAATGGTATGTTTGAGGTGTGGGGTGAGAATGGAACTGATGAGATGAAGGCAAACTCAAAAGGTGCTGATTCAATTTATGCCATAAGACAAGGAACCTACTAACTACATAACTTATAAGCAACAAATTATAATCCAGTAAGACTAGTTTTTAAGACTAGTTCTAAAATAAATGTACAAATGGACAGATTTTACAATGAAAAAGTTAAAGTTTAAACTGATGAGTGAATTCATGAGTTAAATCATTGAGCAATGGACTAAACTGATAGACTGCACAATTAAACAGTTGTTAGAATTCACAGGTTAAATCACCAAGCAACAGGTTCAGTACAGTGATGATTATTATCAAAGATCTACAAAGTAAAACTGTACTAAGTTCTGAAAGTCCCATGCATATCCACTAGTCAATACTACTAAAAAAAAAAAAAAAGACCGGACAGAAAAATCAGGTAATCAGAAATCACGCATCCCCAGTTGCTGTGGTATAGTAATTAACATAACAGACTACCAACTAGGAAGTTGTGAGTTTGAATCACCATCAGACCTTTCAAAATCACTGTGGGATTTTTTTGGCCTTAAGCGGACTCTGCTCAGAGTTGAGCATGCTATATGGGCTCATTAGGAAGATAGGGACCACACAGTTTTGTCCACTTCACTGATCCATGTCACTGAGGGTGTTGCTTAAATCTCCTTATAAGCAACACAGGTGGCTGTACCTTTTGGGCCTGGCTGATGTCAGAATATTTATAAGCATACATTATAGCCCTGTCATGCAGTCTTAATCCTGGATGGAACTCCATAGCATCATGGTTATCATCCTCATCATTACCATCATCATAGCACTGTAAAAAGTGTCCCAGCATCTATGGCCATAAAGGTGGAGTAGAAAGTGGAAGGGAAATAATATCAGCACAAAGGAAACTGCCTAAATACAATGCAATGATCCTATTAAAAAAAATGCGAGTCCCTGGCATAAAGGATAGGAAGGCAGTGTCTTATTTTGGGGTGGGCTGTACTAATCCTGAAACTGAAATTCTCATAAACAGAAACAGTATCTTATATATAACACTTTAACCTTTTTCATTCTCACACGTTTTTCTTTTGTCTCAATATACATACAATCAACCCTTTGACTTCCGCACCCTATCCATCAACTGCAAAAACTTAACTCTTCTGAGTGTTTTTACTTCTGCACCCTGTCCACCAGCTTTCTGCAGGAAGCTGGTGGATAGGGTGAAGGAGTCGAAGGGTTATGTTTTTATTTTGCTAGCAAGTTGACAATGCAGATTGCTGGTAGTCAGGGTGCATGGAGTCAAAGGGTTAAGTACAGTATAGATATTACACATTTTTAACCCTGTGACTCCTACACCCTCTCCATCAACTCCAAAAACTTAACCATTTGATTCCCTCACCCTTTCCACCAGCTTCATGCAGGAAGCTTGTGGAAAGGGTGAGGGAGTCAAAAGGATTTTAGCTTTACTAGTATGGTTGACAATGCAGGATGCTGGTGGATGGGGTGCAGGAGTCAAAGGGTTAAATTTCTATACCAATACAATAATTACTATGTTGAGTGGAAGCCCAATAGTTGTTTTTCCCTTACTGCACATTTTTGTTAATCGTTGAATTCTGCAGTTTTTGATGCCCCATTTTCAGCATTATCATTACAAATCATTCCTGCATTGAGCTATTCTCCAACCTCAGTTGGACTCAATGCACATTAAACAAAATCAGACTACTTAGTGGAATATATGTGACCTGCCAGCACAAAATCAGTCTTAACTAGTATTTTGGGTATTTTGAGATATATATATATATATACATATCACTGTAAAGTGTACATTCTGGTGATTATTTTGGTACTTGAATGAAGCTTGTACTAAAAAATATGTAGAAGTTATGTATGTTTAAAGTCATTAAGTTGTATGATGGCCATTTTGAGAAAACGGCCTCTAAAGTTTTTATGTTCTCTCCTACACACTTTCCTTAAATTTCTTTATTTTGTGGTTTTGACCCGGTTTGTTTCTAATTTTAGCTGTCATTACCTGAAAGTGAAAGGTGCACCAAAGAGCTCTCTGTCAGTATATTACATGTGGGGGTATTGTACAGGTTACAGTTCATAATAAGAGACAAAAATAGATACTTTTGGTAGGAAATTGCATTCTTTCTGCTGTGATCAGTGCATTAAAATACCATTTTAAATTGATTTATATTTTTTTCAAGAAAAAAAATTTCTATGGGGGATAGATTTTAGTTCATAGAAATCAATTTTGAGAAAAAGTCAAGACACCCCATATAGACCCTCAGTCACCTTTTTCAGCTCCTAGTGCTGTTCAACTGACAGTGAGTTAAGACTGAATTCGTGGTGGGAGGTCACATATATACAAAACTCAAGCTTTCAGGTGAGCTAACCACAATCTATTACACACTTGTTAAGTCTGTATTGTTGCTGGTCATGCACAGTGGCTGTTTTCATGTTTCCACATATGCTAGCCACTAACATTACATTTACAGGATCTTTCACATAAGTAATTGATATCATGCATAATATATGTACATATAATACACAAAGGGGGTTTACATGCACACATGTTGACCTGTGAGTTAAAAAAAAATCTTCATCTTTTACATGCCCAGTGGAAGTGTCTATGCTTTTCAAACTCAGGACCTTTCAAACTCGAAGTCCGATGTTTATCCACTTGACCAACGCCCCCACTTCTGCATCACCACCACCACCACCACCACCACCCCAAAGTCATATGGGTTCTCCTACAATACAGCTAAAGAACTCACAGTAGCAAAAGAGTTGTCCTTGGCAAATAAAGTCCAATGAGGAACTAGGTCAACAGGAAATGCTTCCAGACTTTTAAAAAAAAGTGGGTGGGGTGGGGTGGGGTGGGGGGCAGGGGCTGGTACTGCAGTATGGCAACATGTGACTGAGGCAACAGCCCCAAATTTCACATAGATAACAGCAAACAAAAGATAGGTTGACCAAAAATGTGTATGTTAATGATGCTGATTCAAATATCTCATGAACCATTGTAATTTTAGAAAGCATGCCTAAATGCAAGAATGGATATGACTAGTTGTAATTTTCACCCCCAAAGTCTTGGACTAGACATCTATATGTCAGATGTGTGTGTGTGTGTGTGTGTGTGTGTGTGTGTGTGTGTGTGTGTGTGTGCATGTGCACATGTGTGCATAAAAACAAATTTAAATAACAAAGCTATGTGATCATACATGATGATAAGCATATTCATTTTCTAGATAAACCCAAAGATGCTATTTTCATCATATTTTAGTATACAAGAAAATCGTAACTGAACACAACACAATCTAATGCCACTAAATTCAGTAAACTGTATGTGTATTCCTATAAGACTGTGATTGCAGTGCAGCCTATAATCATATCTAAGGTGATTGAAATAATTTTGTTTGGGCAACTCTTTTCTGTCTTGAACTAGTTGAACATGTAGTAGCTGTAGGCCTAACATAAAACAAATAATTTCATAGCATTTAATAGCAATTTATTCATTTCAACAGGCCTGCTTGTATCAGTAATGCATAGCTAATGCCTAATAATGAACAGAACTAGTCACACTACAATTGTGTCACAGACTGCTTTTTCTAAAAATGAACATAAAACTTGATAGAACAGATAACACACATCCACCCTTATGACAGGGAGATTGGGAGGAGGGTAGGGAAATCAGTCTCAGAGCTTCCAGCAAAATTCAGAGACATTTCCTTGAAATCTAACGTTCGTTGCTTTGATTACTTTCACGAAACGTTATTCGTTATTAAAGATATATTTTATATGTTTTATTGAGGCGATTCATCTAGTTTTAATCTATTACTCACAAGCAACTTCACGGGCTGGCCGAGTGGATGTCTGCAATGACAACGGTCTCCACTCGTTCGCCATTGCACAATCTGGAAACAGTAGATCTACCTCGCACACACGCTGCTGAAGAAAAAAAATTCCCCTCCCCGGCAATCCAGCACCCTCGTCACGCCTCCACACCTCACTCAAAATGTTTCTTTGATCGCCGGCGGAGGCTGTTTCCTCTCTTTGTCTACATTGATGCCGCCTGCTGCAGACGCTCCGAATTCTACCCCCGAAACTCCACACGGCTCCCACGTTTTATCACCACATACATTCAGCAGGTTTGGTGGCTCGTCATTTTGACCTCCCCAGGGTAAACATGTTGGAACCGAATGACGATCGATCTCTCATGTATGCACATGATTTGTCATCATCAAGGCTTTCAGCACACCCTTTTTGGTCTGGCACTGAAAAGGTTTACATTAGAGAAAAAAAAAGTCTCGACAGGTTAAAGTGACCGCGAGAATGGCTCTGATTTTCGAGCAATATAAGAATTTGACTAAACAAAAATGGTACTCTGAAGAGTTGGAAAAAAATTAAAGTATTCCAATAATCAGTTGAATTGTGTAGTTCGAGAACGAGGAACTGATACTTCAAAATTTATCCGAGCTAGTATTGTGAGAGTAGTGCTCGTCACCTCTCCCTCTTTGCTTTACCTTCCCCGTCCCACGGCCGGGGAAGTCTCTTGGTAAGCCGTGCAACAGCTGGGTGGCGAGACTGGGGAGGTGTGTTGTACTGGATCCAGGTCACGCACCAGTAAGGAAGAAGACAAAATGGTCAAGCCGTTCTAACATTCTCACTTTTATATGATTTATTGTCTTCTGGAATTCAAAAAATCCTTGCGGACTGGTTGGCTCTTTTGTTTTCTTCTGCTTCCTCTTCTCTCTCTCTCTCTCTCTCTCTCTCTCTCTCTCTCTCTCTCCTCTCTCTCTCTACAGCCCTAACACGGCTTGCTGACACCTGGTTATTAGCCATGAATGACTGCAAATTAACTGGAGCAGTATTTCTAGACTTTAAAAAGGCTTTTGATCTCGTTGATCATGATATCTTACTAGCTAAATTACGAACGTACCTTGCCAACGACTCAACAGTTTCATTTTTCAATTCCTACTTTCATGAACGCAAACAAAAAGTACATCTTAATGGATCATATTCATCCGAGGGTCATGTGAAATGTGGCGTTCCTCAAGGATCAATCTTAGGACCCATTCTGTTTTCTGTATTCATAAATGACTTACCACTTCATATATCTGATCCCACAGTTCACTGTGATATGTTCGCTGATGACGGAACAATCCATACACAAGACACAAGCATAGCGACTGTAAACACACGTTTACAAAAGAGCCTAAATGAAATTTTTGATTGGTGTGCTAAAAACGCCATGGCTTTGAACCCTACGAAAACTGAATGTATGGTTATATGCACACGCCAAAAACGGCAGCTTGGCCCTCTGTCACTCAATCTGTCTTTGAGAGGTAATTCTATTGCACAAATACCTGAACACCGTCTACTGGGAGTTCTCATTGATCATAATCTTACCTGGCAAAACCACATTGATTATTTATGCAGGATTATCTCCAAGAACTTATTTATTCTGTCCAAATTAAGATATCTAACAGATACAAACACACGCCAATTATTTTATAATGCTCATATTAAATCGCACATAGATTATGCCTCTACACTGTGGGATAGCTCATGTGAAGTTTATCTAAAAAAATTGAACACCTTACATAGGAGGGCAGCAAAACTTATCATGCCAGATCCCACTTTAACAACAGATGAAAAACTTAAACAGTTAGGAATCCTCCCTCTAAAGTCACACTTAATGTTCAATAAAGGTATCACAATGTTTAAAGTATCAAAAAGGAATGTTCCGCAATATCTTCTCAATTTGTTTAATCAGAATGTGCGATCATACTCAAACTCAAGACAAAATCAATTCAAAATTATCCGTCCAAGAATTGACATATATAAAAATAGTTTATCGTTTTCTGGTGCACAACTATGGAACACCCTCCCCCCAAATATCACAAACACTCAATCACTCTCTTCCTTCAAAGTTACTTTATTTAAATACCTTACGTCAGTGTCGTAGATTACCTCAGTTAGCAACAATAACGTCAGCTGCCTTTCAACCTATGACATCTAATCTAGTCAATTGTGTGTGTGTGTGTGTGTGTGTGTGTGTGTGTGTGTGTGTATGCACAATGATAATTCGTGTTCTTTTTTTTTTTTTTTTTTTTTTTTTTTTTCTTTTCTTTTTTTCTCTCTTTAACATTATTGATATTTTAACAGTTCAAACTGCCAACCAGTATTTATTTCTGTATTATATGCGATGATTTGTTGATGACTCTATGACGTGTTTGATTCTGTCTTGCTTCTTCTTTATTTCTCATTGCCTTTGTTCATTTTGTTTGTTTGTTTGTTTTTTGCTTTGCTTGCTTGCCCATCTTATCTGTGAGCCATATTGTCTGTTTGTTTGGTTGGCTCTTATCTGCTGTCTGTATTTGTCACTTTTCTCCAACTGTTATCCGTATCATGCTTGTATCTCTCTTCTCCTATCAAGAAAAACGGCGCTTGATTATGGTTACTATTCTTGATTTATTTATGTCTTATTACATGAATTATTGATTTGTTTACACATGTATGATATTTCTATTATAGCCTACATATGCGTTTATCATTACTGTAATTTCCTATTGTCGAAAGTAACATTTACTTTATTTATCTATCTATACATTTGTCTATTTGACTTCATATCATCTGTTGATTTTCTGTCTCCTGTAGAATTTTATGTGTTTATGCCTTCAATCGACCCAATGTTTGCTACCCCCCCCCCCCCCCCCCCTTTTTTTTTTTTTTTTTTTTTTTTCCCCCTCTAATCATCCTTCTGAACTGCTCTTTTTTCTACCTCCATTTATTATCTTTGGGTTTAGTAGCAGTAGTAGTAGTAGTAGTAGTGGTAGTAGTGGTAATTGTTGTTTGTAACAGTGTTAATATTTTTTGTGTGTAATCAGAAAATTGATTTCATCTTCTTTGATTTAATTGTAAGAACATTAGTCTATTTGACGCTTGATTTATCTTCTATAAATTTGTCACATGTAATGTTTCTTCTCCCTCTATTTCATTTTATTTTGTTTTATCTTATTACTATTTTGTTTACTGTGTTTTCCTCTCCTCCTCCTCCTCTTCCTTCTTCTTCTTCCTCTTCTTCGTCTTATTTTTTATTAATATCACTATCAACATTATCCTTCTTTCTTTATTTACTTATCATTATCTACCTGCTCATCTGTCTATCTATCTGTCTATACTATCTACCTCTCTCTATCTATCTATCTATCTATCTATCTATCTATCTATCTATCTATCTATCTATCTATCTATCTATCTATCTACCTATCTCTAAGTGGTGACTGTACGTTTCTTGATTTCATTGTATCTTAATTTTAGTATTCAACATGTATTTTCCTTAAGCTGTATTTGTTACTGTAAACAAATGTCATGTGTATAGAATAGCAACGGCAAGTTTGAAAAATGGCTTCTAGCCAATAGCTTTTACCGTTGAAAAATAAAGCATCATTGTCATTGTCATTGTCATTGTCATTGTCTCTCTCTCTCTCTCTCTCGCTCTCTCTTTCTCTCTGTCTCTGTCTGTCTGTCTCTGTCTGTCTGTCTCTCTTTAATTAAAGGAGATTGACAAATGGTGTACCAGAGTAATTGGTTCATTCTGAGCATTTTTTGGTGTTTAATTAACCCTTTGACTCCCGCACCCCGTTCACCAACATCCTACATTGCCAACCTGCCTAGCAAAGCAAAAACTTAACCCTTTGAATTCCTCAACTTATCCACCAACTTCTGTCAAAGAAGCTGGTGGATCAGTTAGGGAGTCAAAGGGTTAAGTTTTTGCAGTTGGTGGATAGGGTGCGGGAATCAAAGAGTTAAACAGTGGGCCTCCATGGACACCAGCAGGTGTAGGCCTCACCTGTCTCACCTGTCGGCGTCACCGGGAACAGTGTTGGCCGCTGCACATGATGTCCTCACAAGTTGCCTCCAGCACTCTCGATCTTGGCTAAGTCTGACCACCTCCTGGAGTTTCTTGCCACTGATGTTTGTGATGTTTCCAGCAAGTGATGCAGGTGGCCGTCCTCTGTTTCTCTTTCCTTCCACTTTACCTTGGAGGACAGTGGACATCAAGTCTGTTCTCTCATTACGGATTGCGTGTCCAACATATTTCAGTTTCCTCCGTTGTATGAGTACTAGGAGCTTGCGTGTAGTACCCAACTCATTCAGTATGCTTTCATTTGAGCGCCTATCCGTCCATTTGACCCTCAGCAGTCTTCGGTAAAACCACAGCTCTGCTGCTTCCACTCGTCTTTCATCCTCTTTCTTCATTGTCCATGCCTCGCAGCCGTATAACATCACTGGCCAGACAAGACATTTTAAGAGTTTTATCTTAAGGTCTGCTGTTATGCTGTGGTCTTTCCAAATATTGTTCAATTGAACCATACTGTTCTTGGCCATTCCAATTCTCATCTTTATGTCTTTTGAGCATGTTCCATCGTGTGTCTTGACTGAACCTAAATATTTAAAGTCCTTGACATTTTCTAGAGGGACTTGGTTTAGCATGATCTGGTCCTGTCTAGTGTTATATTTGCCTGCAACATGCATAACCTTTGTCTTCTTTGAATTTAAGTCCAGCCCAGCTGCCTTTCCAACCCGGTCTACCCTGTTCAGGATCCTCCCAGAGCCTGTAATGTTGTCTGCCAGTAATCCTGTGTCATCTGCGTAGCGTAAATTTGACAGGTTTCTACCACCAATATTTACTCCCATGTCTTCTATGTCTGCCTCTCTCATGATATGTTCAGTGTATATGCTGAAGAGATGTGGAGACAGGATGCAACCTTGCCTTACCCCTTTAGTGATGTTAAAAAATTTGCAGTTTTGATTATTCCATCTGATTGTTGCTTTTTGATCATTATATAATGAAGCTATGAGGGAAACCAGATGTCTTGGAAAACCCATTTTGATCATGAAGTGGAAAAGACTTTGGTGAATCACGCTATCAAACGCTTTGCTGTAGTCAATGAAAACGATGAACATCTCTTGGTCTGTGTTTCTAATCTTTTCTATCAATATCTGGAGTACAAACAGCATATCTATTGTTCCCCTGTTTTTCCTATAGCCTGCCTGACAGTCGGATAGCTCTTCCTCTACTTTTGGCTTTAACCTGTTTAAAATTATTATCAGCAGTATTTTACTGGCATGACTGATCAGTGCAATTGTTCTATAATTGTTGCAGTCTTTGACATTTCCACTCTTATGTAACATGACAAATTCTTGGAGCTTCCAGTCTGTAGGCCATTGACAAGTCTTCCATATCTTGCAGCATAAGTGATGCATTACTTTGAGTCCACCATCACCTGAGTCTTTCAACAACTCTCCAGGAATATTGTCAAGACCAGGAGACTTTCTGCATTTTAGATCTTTAATGGCAGATTCAACTTCGTTGAGCAGAGGTTCAGGTTCCATATCTCCAGGGGTCAATTCCAAATTTGGCTCTAAATTATTTTCATGGCTGTCAGGCTTGCCAAAAAGTGATGTGCCATATTCGTTCCACCTATCCAAGACATCATCTGGTTCAGTCAGAGTGTGACCATCCTTGTTGTTGATGCATTGGTTTGTTGCTTTGAAATTTGTTTTTTTCACTTTTTTTATTTGTTTGAAGAGCTCCCTCGACTTCCTGTTTTCGTTGTGTTCATTGATTTTACTGCATTCTTGTGCCAGCCAATTTGCTTTGTCTCTTCTGACTTTACTTTTTATTTCCCTTTTCAGTGCTGAGTATTTTTCCCGCTCTCCCTGCTTTCGAGCTTGACTTTTCTTTTCTGCCAGATCTATCACTTCCTGACTTATGTAGGGCTTAGCTTTTTTCCTTTTCTTTTCTTTTCCTAGTTTTTCTTCAGAGATTTTGGTCAGTGTGTTTTTTATGTCTGTCCAGATTTCATCAGGATATGAGTCATTTTCATCCCAAACTTCAAGTAACTTTAAGAAACGATTACTTGTTTCTATACTAAATTCTAACGCCAGCTCAGGGTTTTCTAATTTTGATATGTCGAACTTTGGCGTCGATTTGGTTTTAGGCTTCTTCAATATTTTCATTCTTAATTTGGTTGTCACAAGAATGTGATCCGTGTCGCAGTCTGTTCCAGGCTTTGTTTTTGCATTGAGGACAGTTGATTTCCAGGATCTGTCAATGATAATATAATCAATCTGATTACGACACCTGTCTCCTGGAGAGATCCATGTGTATCTTCTGCGCAGTGGTTGTTGGAAGAAAGTATTTGTGATGTTCATCTCATTTGCCTGACAAAACAGAGCCAGCATGTCACCTCTCTCATTTCGTTCTCCTAAACCATATGGTCCTATTCCACATTCTGTGTCAGCCCCCTCTCCAACTTTAGCGTTGAAGTCACCCATCACAATG
>JAPXFY010000026.1:44786861-44794361 GCA_030674185.1 Monoplex corrugatus | reverse complement strand
TCATCATACTTTGGCATCTCTGACATTGCTCTGTCTTGGTTCACTTCATACCTATCCAACAGAAAACAAATCGTTCCCATCAATGGCACTTACTCTCAACCTGCATACCTGACCTGTGGTGTTCCACAAGGATCTGTCCTTGGCCCTGTTCTTTTCACTCTTTACACCTCCCCCCTGTCCACCATCATCAACTCCCATTCTATAAAGCACCACTTCTATGCTGATGACACCCAACTTCAAGACAGTGACTCACCTGATAATATACAGCGCCTGTTGACTCGCACCACTGAGTGTTACTCGGACATTAAGAACTTGATGACACACAATAGACTTCAGCTTAATGACGACAAAACAGAAGCTATCCTCATTGGCACCCGTCAGAAACTTTCTCAGCTGCCTCCTCTTTCTCTCCCATTATGTAACACATCAGTCCCAATTTCTGATTCAGCTAAAAACCTTGGTGTCTGCATTGACTCTACCCTCTCCATGAACAACTTTGTTTCTCAAACTGCCAGATCCTGCTACTATCATCTCCATCGTATAAGGCTGATCAGGAAGTATCTCTCTGTCGAAACAACTGCAAAACTCGTTCTCTCCTTCATAATGTCTCGCATTGACTATTGCAATTCACTCCTGTCTGGTCTTCCTGCCTCCACCATTCACATCCTACAGCGCATTCAAAACAATGCTGTACGCCTTGTACTCAAAAAGAAAAAAGCTGACCACATATCTCCTCTCCTGGCACAACTTCACTGGCTCCCTGTATCAAAGCGCATACAGTACAAACTAGACACCATGTGCTACAAAAGCCTCAATAACGCAGCCCCCGATTACCTGTCAAGCCTACTTGAGATCTATGTTCCCTCACGTACCCTCCGCTCTGCCTCCGATCCTCTGACTTTTCGCTTTCCACGCACTAAGCTCAATACCTATGGTCCACGAGCCTTCTCTGTTTCTGGTCCACTCTCCTGGAACAAACTTCCTCTCTCAGTCCGTCAGCAACCTACTTTTGTCTCCTTCAAGTCCGCTCTCAAAACTCACCTTTTCTCCTCCGCATAAAATCCTAACCCCCCTCTGCAGCCTGTCTCCGCTCGGAGGGAATCACATGGTTATAATATATAATTGTATATGCTATGCTCTCTATAATTTTCCATTGCTTTTATTCTTGCTTTTATTGCTTTTATTCTTTCTCCCCATTTATAGCCATGCGTGTGTGTGTGTGTGTATGTGTGTGTGTGTGTGTGCGTGCGTGTGTGTGCGTGCGTGCGTGCGTGCGTGCTTGCGTGTGTGTCTGCTTCAGCGCTTAGATTTGATTTTATCAAGATTTTGCGCTATATAAATATTGTAATTATAATTATTACAATATTTCAGGATCATATTGCTAATGGCCCAGCCGACTACTAGAGCCATATCAAGGCTGACGCCAAGTTAAATAGAAGTCCAAAGTTAATTAAAAAGATAGCAGTTTCAAAAAAACAAGCTCACAATCATCCTTTTAAGCCTAAAAATGCATATAAAAATCTTTTCCATTTGTAAGGTCATACAGGATGAAATCTACTGATCTCTTGCAAACCAACCAAACAACCAACCAACCAACCAACCAACCAACCAACCAACCAACCAACCAACCAACCAACCAACCAACCAACCAACCAACCAACCAAACAAACAAACAAACAAACAAAACAAAGCAACAACAAAAACAAACAAACAAGGGGAAGAAGGAACCCATGAAACACTAAGCTGACACCACCAGAATGATGGAAACATTAAGACAGGCAGCGAACAGGCCTGTTTATTTTTTCTAAACCCTTTGACTCCCGCACCCTATCCACCTACTGCAAAAAACTTAACTCTTTGATTCCCTCACCCTTTCCACCAGCTTCCTGCAGGAAGCTGGTGGAAAGGGTGAGAGGGAATCAAAGGGTTAAAGTTTTTGCTTTGCTTTGCTTTGCTAGCATGGTTGGTATACAGGAAGCTGGTGTAAAAGGTGAGGGGAAATCAAAGGGTTAAAGTTGTTTGCTTTGCTAGCTGGGTTGGTAAACAGGATGCTAGTGGACAGGGTGCGGGGAGGCAAAGGGTTAATGGTTAATGTTGCAGTCTGGGGGATTGAACTCGAGATATCAGATGTGGAGTTCACTGGCTTTTATCATAAGAACCAACCAGAAGAAAAATGGCGTCATGGGATCAGCAGGGGTAACCAAAAGATGGCGGGGAATAATGTGGTAATGTGGTGATGTGGTATGTGTCAGGAGGTCAGGAGATGATGTAGCTGTAGATGGGTTGTTTCTGGCGGACCTGTCGACGTAGATTATGTTGTACACGTTACGACGGCATGTCCGCACGAAATACCATCTTGATTCCTTTTGTCTGGCACCATCATGCGATGAGCACACGCTCGCGCGCGCACGCATGCACATACATGCACACACACACACACGCGCGTGCGCGCGCACACACACAAACACACAGACAGACACACACACACAAACAACAACAAACAAAAAACAAAAACAAACAAACAAAACAAAACAAAGCAAAACAAAACAAAACAAGAACCAACCAACCGACCAACCTACTGACCGACCGACCGACCGACCGACCGACCGACCAACCAACCAACCAACCAACCAATCGAACAAACAAACAAAAAACCGCTCCCGCTCCCCCCCCCCCCCCAAAGCAATACAAAACAAAACAACAACAAAACACAAACAAAGAAAGAAAGAAACAAACAGACAGACAAAGAAACAAACAAGCAAGCAAACAAACAAACAAGCAAGCAACCAGGCAACCAACCAACCAACGTTAGGGAGTACGTGAGCCACACAAACTGTGGAACCGTGCACAGAAGATCAAACAGAGAAAAACCAGAAAGGCCATGTGAGCACCTTGTGTACCCATAACACGATCAGAGAAATCATAAAGCTACACAGGTCAGACACAGAAAGGGCAGTGAAGTAATAAGACAAATAGGCAGTGGACTGTGAAGCCCGCATCCCACGCATCACCACAGTCATCATCATCATCATCATCATCATCATCATCATCATCATCATCATCATCATCATCATCATCATCATCATCAAGTACCTTGCCACATGGCGTTGGCGATCATGGCCCTCCATATGCATCTTCTGTCCCTTGATGCCACAAGCACATCTTCCACCCTCTCTGTCCTCAGCCACTCTGTAAGTCCGTCCAATATTTTTTCCCTGGGTCTACCTGGTGCTCTCTTTCCCTCCAGTTTTCCTGTTGTGACCAGGTGCTCCAATTCCCCTTTCCTCATAAAATGGCCTATAAATGTTGCCTGTCTTTTCCTAATCTTCCTTATGAACGATTTTCCTGTGTCTGCCTCCATCAAGACTGTCTCCTTTGTTTTCTTTGCTGTCCATGGAACTCTCAACATTCTTCTTAGAAATCACGCTTCGGCTGCCAAAATCACGTTGCCAAAAGTCCCACAGACCAGAAGTACAGGGGGTACTACAAGCCACAACATGGCACTGATATAACCTTAAAGTTCAATGACCCTAAATCTCTTAAAGTCCTGTTCTGTGGTGGAATGTGTTTTGTCATCAATGGTATGCTGCGTTGACATGTCTGGAAACCTGAAATTTCTTCATAACTGAATGATTATTTGTGAAGAATTCAAATATTTCTGCTGTAGAAAATATTTTATCCATGCCATTGAAACAAACGCCTCTCTGTCAAAAGTACAATCGTGCTTTCAAAGAATGCACATTGAATTTACACAGCTCTTTAAGTCCTTCGCCTTAGCGTTATTTATACAGAGATAAATACATGCATATATACCTATATATACTTTTTTTTCATTGTTCTGTTCCAAATCTCCTGGAATAAAACAGAAAGAGTCCTGTTCTCTTATCTGGGTATGGTTATTTTCATACATACATTTGTTTTTACCAATTAGCGAATTTGAATGGCTTTGGGACAACAAACACAGCTATCACAGTGAAAATAATCAGCACTAATGTGGCTGTATGCATTTGTGTATATTTGTTTGGGTGTGTGAATGAGGATGTGCGCGTATGTATGCGTGCGTATGTACCTGTGCTATGTTATAGACATGTTTGTATACGAGTATGTATGTACGTGTATCTCTCTCTGTGTCTTTCTCTCTCTCTCTCTCTCTCTCTCTCTCTACTCTTCTCTCCTTCTATATATATATATATATATATATATATATATATGTATATATGTATATGTATGTATATGTACATATATGTATATGTTTTTTATATATCTATATGCATACATGTGTATATAAATACGTACACACATACATACATACATACAAACACATACATGCATACAGACATTCACACACATGCATATATACATACATACATAATATATATACGCATACATACATGCATACACACATACATACATACATACATACATGCATGCATACATACATACATACATACATACATACATACATGCTTATATAAATACATACATACACACATACATACATACACACATACATGCATATAGACATTCACACACACACAGCATAGATAGATAGATACATACATACATATATAAATACATACATACATACATACACACATACATACATACACACATACACGCATATAGACATTAACACACACATGCATAGATACATACATACATACTACATACCCTACATACATACATACATACATACATACATACTACATACATACATACATGCATGCGTACGTACATACATTCATATGAATTACGCAAATGTACGCCTACATGTGTCTGTCTGTCTGTCTGGTCTGTCTGTCTGTCTGTCTGTCTGTCTGTCTGTGTCTGTATGTCTATATGTGCAACTCGTACAAATTAATGGAAACACGTATTTAAAAATGCGAAAATGTGATTGACATTTACCTACCTCGAAACTACATACAATTGTACGGTCGAATCCCAAAATGCTTTGTAAATTATTTTAATTATTATCTTATTTTACATTTTAGTAGATTTTTTTGGAAAAATCGCACAGAGCTTCAAACCAGTACATACATACATACATACATACATACATAGCTATATAGATACACACATATGAATTATGCATTATGTAAGCCTACATATGTCTATCTGTCTGTCTGTCTGTCTGTCTGCCTGTCTATGTCTGTATGTACAGCCTTGTACAAATTAACGGAAGCACGCATTTAAAAATGCGAAATTGTGATTGATTTTCACCTACTTCGAAACTGCATGCAGTTGTGTGTTTCAGTTTTTATTTTACTGTTATTATATTTTTGCAAGGAAACATCGCCCCCTCCCACCCAACGGAATAGAAATATGGAGAGTTTCCAGGTCAGTCAAATACTTTTAGTTGTTTCTGTAGCATGCAATTGTTACCACTATTCAGGTATGGCATGAGATCAGATCTTAGTGAAATGTTGTGGCCCTCCAGACAGGCACTAAATTTACAATTTTTCTGTGCATCTACCAACTCGCCAATTTCAACTGCCGCGGCATCAGCTGATCGCCATTTGTGCTCGCCTCGCATAACGCGCAGAGCTTCAAACCAGCACATACATACATATTAGCTATCTTGATACACACATATGAATCATGCAATATGCAAGCCTACATATGTCATTCTGTCTGTCTGTCTGTCTGTCCGTCTCTTTGTCTGTCTGTGTCTGTATGTCTATAATGTGCAGCGTCGTATACATTAATGGAAACACGCATCTAAAAATGCGAAATTGTGATTGGTGTTTTGCCTACTTCGAAACTGCACACAGTTGTGTGTTTTTGTTTTCATTTTAGTATCATTTTCTTTTTTAGGAAATAAATCACTCCCTTCCCTCCCCCCCCCCCCTCTCCCCTGCCAGGCTCTGAACGAGATAGAAATATGGAGAGTTCCCAGGTCAGTCACGTACTTTTAGTTGTTTCTGTATCACGAAATTCTTACCACTATCGAAGTATGGCATGAGACCAGATCTTGATGAAATATTGTGGCCCTCCATCACACAGACTGGCACCATATTTGTAATTTTCCTTTGCATCTATCAACTCGCCAATTTCAACTGTCCGTATTATTAGTAGATCGCCATTTGTGCTCGACCGGCATAACGCCCAGAGCTTAAAACGAGATCATTTTATTTCAAGATACATTCGCGTGTTAAGCGTTCCTTGAACGGTCGAGGAAAAGCTTATTCAATGACCGCCAACACGGCATGTATGAACTTTGCGCATAGCAGTGAAATTATCACCGCCATTTCCACGTATCAAACTCCTGCTCAAAAAGTCCAGTCTGAATTCCAACAGTATAAAATACTATTGACCTGTGTCCAATCTTCCATTCTTGTCCAAAGCCCTTGAGTCTATCGTATTCTCGCAGCCAGTGAATCACACAGAAGCCAATGATCTGTTTGAACCTTTTCAGTCAGCCTATTGTAAAGTCCACAGTACAGAAACTGCTTTGTTAAAAGTTGTAACTGATGTTCTGCGGGGCTTCTGATAATAGAAAACTGTCCATTCTGTCACTGCTAGATCTTTCAGATGCATTTGAAATTAATGACCATGACATCATGATCTCAAGATTGTTAGCCACATTAAATTTGCTGTGTTGAAATTGTTAAAGAGAGGTTCGAGTCATAATTCTCTTGCCAAACTGTCTGTTGTCTGTCATTGACCTTAGGTAGCTCCATCTTAGATGAAGCATGGTGTCCCACAGATGTCTGTTTTGGGCCACGTTCTCTTCACCATGTATTACAATCTAAATGATTATCTGTTATAAGACAATCAGGAGCAATCTACCATTTCTTTGCTGATGACTCACAACTGTAGTGCTCTGCTTATCTGAAGGACATTTCCAGCACAGCTAGACAAATTAAAAACACCATTGAAAACATAGCTGCGTGCATGAAAGCAAACGGAAAAAAATAAATGAAGAAAAAAAACCCACAACTAATGTACGCCGATGTACAAAATCAAACTTAAAGAAAGTAATCTTCGCCATAGTTATCTCAGGCTGTACTACAGCCTTCGGCCAATCTTCGAGGAATCTTGGTGTTTCTCATGAAGAATCCCTATCCACTGAAGCTCACGTTAACTATCTAAGCAAAATCCTGTATCTCTAACTATGCAGGCAAATTGCTCTATGCTGACGCACAAACAAGCTGCGTATATCTTTCATTCTATCCGAACTCATTTCTCATCTCTCTCCCTCACCGGGATTTGCGATAGGAGCCACGATCAACGTCACAAGTTTTCTCCAAGTAAAAACGATTACGACATCTGTGGGCGACCTCCTGGATCTCCAGACCACAGACTTCAGCGATGTTGTTGTTGAAATAGGTGTGCGGTTGTCCCTTTCTTCTCCTTGCCCCAACTTTCCCCTGCAGGACCGTTGACATCAGACCTGTTTTGGTGTTTCTGATCGCATGGCCTATGTATTTCAGCTTTCTTTTGTTGATCTTTTGTCAGCAGCTGGCGCCTGACATTCAGTTCTTTTAACACGCTATCGTT
>JAPXFY010000026.1:44749361-44779361 GCA_030674185.1 Monoplex corrugatus | reverse complement strand
GAGCACAAAGGTAACCTGCCTGTGTGCAATAACCCAAAAAAGAAAAAAAAAAGAATAGATTACTGGCTGCAGCACTTGCCCTCTAAAGAAGAGGTTCAGCAAATAAAATAATATAATGATATGATGATAGTAATGATAACAACAAAACAACAACAACAAAGGAGATAAATAAACATAATGAATATAATCTCTACACTCTGTATACGTTTTATGCATTATTTTGGCTCAATCTCAACTTCATCCACAGTTGTTGTTGTTGTTGTTATGTTGTTGTTTGTTGTTGTGTGTGTGTGTGTTGTGATTTTTTTTCAAAGTTTCAGTGTTTCCTCACCCTATGGGCATTCTGTGCAAGAAACGTCTTCATAACTTGTGTGTGTGTGTGTGTGTGTGTGTGTGTGATGTGTGCGCGCGCGCGCCGCGCGCGCGTGTGTGTGTGTGTGTGTGTGTGTGTGTGCGTGCGTGTATGTGTGTGCGCGCGTGTGTGTATGTATGTGTGCGTGCGTGTATGTGTGTGCGCGCGCGCGCGTGTGTGTGTGTGTGTGTGTGTGTGTGTGGTCTGTCAGTGTACGCGCACGTTTTTTGTTTTGTTTGTTTTGTTGCTTCTTATGTGTGAGTGTGTTGTTTTGTTTGTGTCTTTTAAAATCTCCCCATGAAAATGGTAGGTTATTTCATATCGACCAGAGAAAGGAGTGTGTCTGTATGTGTGTCTGGTGGGCTGTGTGTGACAAAATATGTAACCAGGACATTCTCAGTCGCTTTATGTGGATCTTTATCCAGACTAAAGGCGTGAGTCGTTAAACAGTCGTAAATGAACAGACTAGATAGGAGGAGAGGCCCCAAGGTCAAGGTCACAAGACCCTGAAAGTTTCAAAAATCGGAGCAGGTATGAGAATACCCCAAACTTCTCAAACTATCAATTCTGCGCTACATATTGTGACAGCCTGCCATTTTGCTTGCAAATCTCAAAAAAAAGAAGAAAAAAAAAAGAAGAAATTATTCAGAGGAAACATTTATCTAGAAAACGGTGACTTTGTGAAGTTGAACATCTGGATGCTGTCACGTGCAGCTAAAGATTCGAACCGAATCACTATCATAGCTTCCTGGTTTTGTTGATATGGCTAGTGTGTGTAGTTTGTTGTTGTTGTTGTTGATGTTGTTGTTGATGTTCTTGCTTTTCTGGTTTTAGAGCCTAGCTGACAAGGGAGCCTAGATTTATCAGAATTCAAAATACTCGAAAGACATACAAAATATAGTCTATTTTATCTACACAGTTTAAGACACTTTAAACTGCTCATTGTAAAAAGACGAGCAGAACTAAACAGAATCATCATCATCATGTGCCCTCCGTATGGCGTTGGCGATCATGGCCCTCAGTACGAATCTATCCTTTGTCCCTGCTAGTAATCTCCCACCCTCTCTGTCTTCATCCACTCTGCAAGTCTGTCCAATATTTTCTTCCTGGGTCTAATTGGAGCTCTTTTCCCCTCCAGCTTTCCTGTAATAATAATAATAATAGTGATAATAATAATAATGATAATAATAATAATAATAATAACAATAATAATAATAATAATAATAATTAATAATAATAATGTATATTTGTATGACGCATATTCCATATAAAAACATGCTCACCAGCGCTTTACATTTCGCAAAAAAAGCAAATGGTGATAAAAAAAATGTTCACAATTACATACACAATAAGATAACAACAAACATTAAACAAGTAAGAAGACACATAAGAAACCACAGAATATTAAAATTTAAACACTGACTTATGTAATGAAAAAAATAAAAGATTTTTCACATGAATAAAGAGGCATACTGTGTTTATATATTGCTGCGTGTGTGTGCGTGCGTACGTGTGTGTGTGTGTGGTGTTACGTGTGCGTGTGTATGTACGTGTGTGCGTGCGTGCGTGTGCGTTGCTGTGCGCGTGTGTGTGTGTAAGAATATGTGTGTGTGTGTGTGTGTGTGTGTGTTGCGTGCGTGTGCTATGTTTGCATACGTTTTAATGACTAGGTGCTCTAATTTCTCTTGACCCTTGAAATGTATAAATGTTGCTTATCTTTTCTTATTTCTCTTGACCCTAAAAATGTCGTATAAATGTTGCTTATCTTTTCCTAATCTTCTTCACTATTGTTCTCTTTCCGTCTGCCTCCTTCCAGACTATCTCGTTTTTTTCTGTCCACGGAACTCTTAAACAGAATCAGATTACACAAAGTTTGTCGATTTTTTTTCAAAATATGAGATACCTGCAAACAGATACATTGCTAAGGAAAGAACTCATTCATGACAACATGACTCAAGTTTGTAGTATGTGTGTGTGTGTGTGTGTGTGTGTGTGTGTGTGTGTGTGTGTGTGTGTGTGTGTGTGTGTGTGTGTGTGTGTGTGTGTGTGTGTGCTTGCGTGCGTGCGTGCGTGTCTGTGTGTGTGACCTGACCATTAGTCCACATTCGATTACTAAAAAATACATGTCATAATTCTTTTTTGAAATTATGATACACACCGACAAATCTTCAACACTTGACATCCTGAACGAGAATCTATTGCGGATTCGACCATTCCCAGCAAACCACTTCGCAGTTTTATGTTTTAACAAAATAATCAGTTAAAAGGGAAGAAAATGTTTATGTAGATTTAGACTAAAAGCTGTTTATGAGCAAGGTCATCTGGTGTTCTCTGTCTATGAGTTTGTCGATATACCATTCAAAATCATTGGACTATGTGTCGTTTATTTGAAGGCAAAAAAACCGTATCTTTAATAAGGGAGAAATTTATTAGAATTCCACTGAGCGTTTTTCGACACAAATGTTAGAATATCATATAGTTTCGACTGTATCAATCTAAGTAATGTGTGTCTGCCTATTTTAGTCTTTTAAAGTTCAGGTTTTGTAGAAAGAGAAAGATGTTCAAAAACCACATTTTTGTAATCCTTGTTGACATTCTTTGGTCGCTGGGATCACAGCGTTGCACATCACTAGACACATTGAAAACGAAAATGAGGTATGATGGCAGACAACAACAACTTTATTCTTATGTTTATGTAGAAAGTAAATCATTTTTGTTGTTGTTTTTGACATGTTTCGTTTCATACACTGCAATAACGAAGATGCAGACGACCTTAAGGAAGCTTCAGATGAAATGATTCTTGAAGCGAAGATAATAGAAGACTACCACAACAGGGAAAACAGAATTTTATTCAAATGTTATCAGAAGTTCCTGTTTACATACATTCCTAAAAAAATGACGATCTTAGGCATTTTGAGGGGATTGTATGGCCTTGAGCCTGGAACTTCCCTTACAAACGAATGCATTTGTGGACTCTCCAATGATCCACAACTTTACAGTATCTATTTTTGTAAAGATCCACTACAAACATTTTGAAAAAAAATACTGCCAACATATTTTGATAACATACTGTAGATTTCAGCTTGAAATATTTTAATCAAAGGGATGCTTAAAATACATTACAAAAGAAATAGTCAATTATAAATTTTGTTAACAGAGAGAGAGAGAGAGAGAGAGAGAGAGAGAGAGAGAGAGAGAGAGAGAGACAGACGAAGAGAGAGAGAGCGAGAAAGAGAAAGAGAGAGAGAGAGAGACGAAGAGAGAGACAGAGAGAAATTAGAAAAACAAAACAAGAAATACGTGAATATGTGTGTGTACGCGTGTTCGAACACGCGTGCATACATGTGAGTGAGTGAGTGAGTGTGTGTGTGTGTGTGTGTGTGTGTGTGTGTGTGTGTGTGTGTGTGTGTGTGTGTGTGCGTGTGTGTGTGTGTGTGTGCGTGTGTGTGTGTGTGTGTGTGTGTGCGTGCGTGTGCTGTGTCCTCTGTCTCTGTCTCTGTCTGTCTGTCTCTGTCTCTGTCTCTGTGCGTGCGTGTGCGTGCAGACAGGCGCTCATCTACATGCAGATTAATGTTTGGGATACACATTTTTCTCAATCACAATTTCGAAACGTTGAATGCCCACAGAAGCAACTTTATAGTCATTTCATAGAAAGAAAAGACAATTTGACCATCTTAGTGCTCTTTTGAGCTTTTCTTCTTCTGTCCCCACGCACCAGTGACGTAAAACATGACATCAAATAGGTAGATTACGTGTTTAAACACACTGACATACGCAATACTGCTTGGAACATAATTATCATCCATGAAATCAGGCTTACTTTCAAAGTGTTAAGACTATGTCAATCTTGAACATAAGACCAATATATTGTATGTATTTCTCTCCTCTCTCATAGTTGTGTGTATGGTAGTTGCAGAGTATAAAGATAGGCTTGGGCGCTCCTTTTTGAGGAGTGTTCTGAGCTTACAGTTTTTGTGCTTTGTATCTGCTTCTATGCTAGCTGAATGGGTAGGCCTAGCGCAAACTATGTTAGATTTGAGAAGTTTCACAACATGGGACATAATTCCTACGTGACTCTCAAGAGTTTATGTCCTTTGGTTGATACAGGCTTACTTTAGGTTGAGGAAACTGAAATATGTTCTAAGCATGGATTAAATTCGTAAAAGTTAAGGGACGAATTTTTTTAAGCCACTCTTTGGAACTGTGTGTCATTCTAAATGTTCTCTACAGTACATCAATATGTTATTATTTAGTTTCTGAGGTAGAGCAGAAGATAGTCAAAAATATTTCATGCTTTAAAGATGTTTTCCCTTGGCTGCTGACTTTTCTTAGACACAAAGAGGAATAGAGAATAAAACTATTATCAGAGGTAATATCTTGACTGATTTTTGGCGGGTTCGGGGGGTGGGGGTGGGGATGGGGTGGGTGGTGGGTGGGAGGGTAATTAATGACACGTAGCAATGGTTATGTCTTGATACCGCGCAGACACAGCATGGACTTTCAAAACATGTTTCATGCAGTTGCCCAGCGATGACAAAACGTGCACGGAGAAATGTGACGACTGTCCTGGAAAAAGTAAAAAGACATCGCTTCATAAATCCACGGACATGACATTCATTTTTTCCCCTTTCAATCTTTGTATGAAATATTTCGTTTTCAAAGTGTTATTGCTATTACAACAAAAGACAAAATCCCCTCCCGTGGGGATACCGGGGACTCTTTCAGTATAAATAGTGCGTGGATGCTGGTAGTTACCCCCGTGGGGATGCTGTTGGCTTTTTCAGTATAAAGATCCCCACCTTCTGGAAATTCTGTGCTAGATATTTCCTCTTTTCTATCACTCTCCTTTGCTTTGTCATTTCTTCCTATCATTTTCTGCCACGCTGGTCCATTCACCTGCATGTGTTCAAGAACGTCTTACATATTTTCTCTTAGGATTAATAACTGGGTACATGTGTTAAGTGCATTTTTGGCTCCAGGGAAATGAGACCTGCAGAAGCAATTTTAGGTAATTTAGGCCCATTGTTATATATGTTTTAGTGTCCTTAGTTCTGATCATTGCACCAGATGGCAAATGCACATCAGAAATAGCCAGCAGAATCGGCCAAGCCATAACAGCATTCAAGACGATGAAAAGCATTCTTACCAACAAACGCCTATCAATTAACATCAGGAAGAGAGTTCTTGAATGTTATATAGAACCAATACTGTTGTACGGTTGCGAGGCGTGGACAGTCAACAAGCAAAGCCAGAACAAGATTGAGGCAGCCAAAATATGGTTTCTGTTAAGCTCATTAAGGCTTGAACTGGAATGGAAAGACAGAGAAACAGACCTATCAGCTATAACACCCACACATGATCTAAATGAGAAAAATACTTGGACAAAGTACAGTTACACAAAGTGAATTTACAGAACAAACGAGAAAACATGACGCATCATTCGCACAGATCACACACGTAAATATAGCATTATTAGGGGTGGCACCCTGAAACCAACATTGCATACATTTTAAATCTTCAAAACCCCAGAATTCACGCAGAACGTCTGTCTACAAACGCACACACTCACAGAAGATAAACGCCGGCCATAAACCCCTAAGTTAACCACATACATGCACTCCACTCGTCTCAGTCCCTTCAACACTCAGTTTCACGAAGGGTGACGATTTCGGACCATAACGACATTCCGATGCTAGGGTTTCCAGCTCTAATGAGTCTCTCGACACATGGCATAGCAAATAGGCACCAGATGAAACAACCGCTGAACGACGCGAAGATGCTCGCCAAAGCAGACGTGGAGTCCTGCGAAAGGCGGCGCCAAAGAAATGAGCCGAGTAGAACGGCTGGGCCGTAGGCTCGTGGCGTGGAAGTACCGCCGATCTTACTGGAAGACGCAGCCGTAGAAGCCCCACTAGTCGCACCTGCCTCGGACGCTCGTAACGTTACCGGAGCTCGGACTCGTGCACCTCCTCGTAGAGCCAGGACCAACATGGACAGCAACGATGACTGGCGCAGGACACTGGTGATCTTCTCCCTCACGCTGGCGAAACTACGAACACATCCTCCCCTACTGACCCATACGTATATAAACAGCTATGATTAGACACGGCAGCAAAACTTACTCAGTTGTAACTATATCAACGAAACAAGCTACCAATACCCAACCTAGCCACCAAACCACACATCAACTACAGCAAAGGAGAGCAGACAACTATTTACTTCTGGCTGCATGCCTGACAACAACACCTACACGCTAGACTTCCATATAACAATGTTGACAAAATTCAATGACCGACACTGCATCCACCGCATACCGACTGTAGCAGAGGAAAACAGGCGTCGACTCACTCCTGGTCACATGCCAGCAAAGACACAGCCACTCTAGACTTCATATAAAACGTTGACAAAATTTGAAATGACTGACACTGCACCCACCGCACACCGACTGTAGCAGAGGAAAAACAGGTGTCGATTCACTCCTGGTCACATGCCAACAAACATAGACCTCTACCCACTTCTAGGACATGAAATCCATCTACAAGTGGTGCCTCTGACCAGAAACTGGCCCTATCCACCCAACTGCAAACCGTCTGTAGCAGAAGGGCACCGAACACCAACTGACCCTCTTTACAACACGAAACTCTTCTGGCCAGAAACTGGCCAGACCCCACCTCCCTAACTGCAAACCGTCGGTTGCAGAAGAGGGCCCGACACCAACTGGCAACTCTTTTTCTATACAGCCAACACAACAAGTTCACAGAACCCTGTTAAAAAAAAACACAGCGAAGAAAAATACGCAAAAATCTATTCACATGGGTACCAGGTAATCCATGATTTAGCCCGCCAATGCAAGGTGACAGAAAAGACTGTTCGCAAAAACAGCACCAAAAACACACAAAATTTACACACACATAGACCCACGTAAACCATAACTTAGGTCATAAACACGGTTGGCCAAAACATCTATCTACAGCCAAGGTACAAAAATCTCGTAAAAAACAAAAACAAAAAAATACGCACAGGTACAGATAAACCATAACTGGACAGGTGAGTTTATCCCACTTGGCAAACTTCCACACTCTTTGCCCCAACAAAACACTCCTGTTCCCAACCGAGAAGAAAAGGGAAAAAACATTTAAAAAAATGAAGAAAACTGCCGTGACAGTTTCTAAGAAGAATGTTGAGAGTTCCATGGACAGCAAAGAAAACAAACCATACAGTCTTGATGGAGGCAGACACAAGAAGATCATTCATAAGGAAGATTAGGAAAAGACAGGCAACATTTATATGCCATTTTATGAGGAAGGGGGAATTGGAGCACCTGGTCACAACGAGAAAGCTGGAGGGAAAGAGAGCACCGGGTAGACCCAGGGAGAAGATACTAGATGGACTTGCAGAGTGGCTGGGGACAAGGAGGGTGGAGGAGATGCTTGAGGCAACAAGTGATAGAGACAGATGGAAGTCCATAATCGCCAACGCCATGTGGCAAGGCACCTGATAATGATGAGTTATGTTTAAATTTGTATTCAGGTATGGTTTTTGTTCAAGTCCCCTATGTGATAAATTTGACGGAATGGTCAACGCCAGGGGCATCTCCTTAGATCAATTGCACGAGTGCATTGACATAAGTACTTTAATATTTTGTTCCTTTTTCTTTTGTTCCTGTTAAAGTACTGGTGTCTATTGTAATGGTTATAGCCCTGATATGGCTCTATGCAGTCGGCTGGGGTTTAAAAGCAATAAGAACAAGAATAAGAATGTAGACAAAAATGTCCCCATATTTTACAACACTGGGTTGTAAACGTTATGCTGGATTAATAGTTCGTTTTGTACAGACAATTCTAGTCACAATGAAGTGTCATCCTATGGTTTAATGATAGGCTGGTTTTCACCTGACCCTGTCATCATTCATCATCATCATCATCATCATCATCATCATCATCATCATCATCACCACCACCACCACCACCACCACCACCACCTCCATCATCATCATGGTGATATCATATCATCATCCTAACCTTCTCTTCCTCCTCATCTACTCATCTATCCAATCAATCAATCAATCAATCAATCAATCAATCAACCAACCAACCAACCAATCAATCAATCAATCAATCAATCAACCATCATCATCATCATCATTTGTACAGTGGCTATGTATCTATCTATCTGTCTGTCGGTCTGTCTATCTATCTGTCTGTCTGTCTGTCTGTCTATCTATCTATCTATCTGTCTGTCTGTCTATCTATCTATCTGTGTGTCTGTGTGTCTGTCTGTCCATCTGTCTGTCTGTCCGTCTGTTTGTCCGTCCATCGGTTGTATCTATCTATCTATATCTATTTTATCTATCTATCTATCTATCTATCTATCTGTCTGTCTGTCTGTCTACCTGTCTGTCTGTCTGTCCGTTCGTCCGTCTGTCCGTCCGTCCGTCCATCCATCCATCTATGTATCTATCTATGTATCTATCTATCTATCTATCTATCTATCTATCTATCTATCTAAACTACTCGTATCTATCTATCTATCTATCCATCTAATCCATCTATCTATCTATCTATCTATCTATCTGTCTATCTATCTATCTATCTATCTATCTATCTATCTGTCTGTCTGTTTATCTATCTATCTACCTGTCTTTCTACCTGCCCGTCCGTCCGTTTGTCTGTCAGTCTATAGATCTGTCTGTCGATCCATATATCCACATACATAAATGTAAAGTAGGAAAAGCTTAAGTGAGTGTTTAGCTCTAATCAAAAATATTTTAAAAAACTGTGAAACTTGTTTTCGAAAATTATTTGAATAAAGGGAACGGAAGGACAATGATGACAATGATACTGATGATGATGACGATGAAGACGATGACGAAAACACATCATCTCCACTGTTATCTGCACAGTTACCGTTATCACAAAATAATCATATCTGCAAAGATAAAAATTTCAGTAGCGATTTTTCATTTGCCAGATAATGTAATGTTAAGGCATGAAGAAAACACTCCCCTAAACTGTCCCTAATTGTCGATGAAAATTTGATCACGGATACAGTTTCTGACAAAATACTTTTTGTGAAGATGTACAGATAATCTCTAAATACAAATTTAAAATAATCTACTCATAGACGTACAGATAATCTCTAAATACAAATTTAAAATAATCTACTCATAGACGTACAGATAATCTCTAAATACAAATTTAAAATAATCTACCCATAGACGTACAGATAATCTCTAAATACAAATTTGAAAGAATCTACCCATAGACGTAGAGATATTATCTAAATACAAATTGAAATACACGTTTCGGGTCATCGTTTCATAGTACGCTCGGCCTGTTTGAACAACGCTGGACTAGTTTTATACGGAGAACGTAAATGAATTTAAATACAGTATTTCGTGTCATTTATTTCATTCATACCTATTTTTTTGTGTCTGTCCACAAGCCAGTACTGTGTCAATGTCCATGTATGTGCACGTGTTTGTGTATGAGACACACACACACACACGCACACGCGTACACATACATACAGACAGACAGACACACAGACACACAGACATGTATGCACACACAGACAGACACACACATTCACACAGACACACACAGACAGACACACACAGAGACACACACACTTACACACACGCACACATACACGCACACACACACACGCACGCACGCACACACACACACAGACACACACACATACATACATACATACACACACACGCTCGCGCGCGCGCACGTGCAAGACATGCATATACGCACACACTGA
This sequence comes from Monoplex corrugatus, assembly GCA_030674185.1. Taxonomy (NCBI): domain Eukaryota; kingdom Metazoa; phylum Mollusca; class Gastropoda; order Littorinimorpha; family Ranellidae; genus Monoplex; species Monoplex corrugatus. The sequence continues at coordinate 44,769,238 of JAPXFY010000026.1, read as the reverse complement.
CATATCGACACACTCAAACGCATCAACTAATGAGAGATATCAAATTTCAATGTGAACCCATCAACCTCCCACCACCGAACCTTCCCCCCTCCCCCACACACTCACTACCCCCATTTCGGTCCCCTTGTCTCTAAATATGCAATTTTCTTATTGACTTCTGTTTGGTTATCTTTGATCAATATTCAGTGCCAGTCAATGATTTCTATCTGCACAACAGTTTCTGAAAAAGTACAAAGAATATCTATCTTTGTAACAGGACAGTTTTAATCAATAGGCAAAATTGTTTAAGCACAACTTGACACACTGATAACCTTTAGCTCAATAATTCCTTGCTCGTTGCACGTCTAGTTAACGAACTGTTTGATTAGTTATTTCGTGAAAGAGAAAAGAACAAATAAAAAGAATTTTTGTGCGTATGAGCCATTTAAAACAAATTATGTTTTGGGGAAGTACACAATGATTGCAATTGAAGTATTACATCACGAGAAGCACCTTTCTGAAAGAGGTACATTCGTGTTTCTTATTTACGAAACATACGAAACCAGAAGTTGATTATGAATTATTCACTGACAACAGTTTTGTCAACAGCAAGTGTTCCAGAACTCTCAATACAATGTAAATTTGATGACCACACGTGTTCAAGCATACCAAATATCACCCTAAACCTGTCTGTAAAAACTGCTTTTCTCAATGCCCTCAATGCCGTGTTGTGGCTGGTAGTGCCTCCCGTGCTTCTGGTCTGTGGGACGTTTGGCAACGTGATGATAATGGTGGTGATGCGTGTGGGATGCGGGCTTCACAGTCCACTGCCTGTTTGTCTTATTACTTCACTGCCCTGGCTGTGTCTGACCTGTGTTTTGTCCTGGTTACCATACCCTGGTTTTGGATACAGATGGTGTTCGGTTGGCCTCCGTCCTACTTCCATTATGACCTATTGTGCAAAATTCCTGAGTTCACGTGGTACACGTGCTCTCTGACGTCAGCGTGGTTTCTGGTGGCAATGACGTATCAGCGAGTGACGTCAGTGGTGGTACCGCATCGCGTTGGGGTTTTGTGCACTCTGAGGAGAGGAAAGTTCGTTATCGCTACTGTAGTGGTTATTGCTTGTGGGGCAAATTTACATTTTCTGTTCACGTATGCCTATGCGCCCAAGTACGGGATTTGTCAGTTCATTGAAAAATATTTCGACGTTTTTCATTTCTTTACATGGGTAGACCTTTTCTTAGCTTCGGTGATTCCATTTGTTTTCCTGCTTGTTGGAAATTCTGTTCTTATAAGCAGAGTGATAAAATCTATACAGTTTTCCCATAAAGTGAAAAGGAACTCTGACCAGCAGGTAACATCAAGGACCAGTAAAGTCTCTTCAATGACAACAACTTTGATTCTAACATCAACAGCATTCTTGATGCTGTCTCTTCCCACTTGTATTTTTGATGCGTACCAGGAGACTCATGATGCTGATATTACTGATGAAAATTTCAGGGCACAAATGAATTTGATGGAGACTATAACACTGCTTATGTGGTTCAGTAATAGTACAGTGAACTTTTATCTGTATTTCTTGAGCGGTAGCAAATTTAGACAAGAAACAAATCGATATCTCTGTCATCATTCTAGAAATTAGCAAACCTCAAGTGTCACCGATGTGATAAAACGGAAGTAGAATTGTAAGGATATACAAATTGACAGCAACAAGATTCAGTCGTTCATCACTTCCTCAGCAAATCTTGAACTCTAGTTTATAACTATTATGTAGTATTACCAAAATTACCAACCTTTAAAGTAAATATAAACTGCAGTTATGTTGCCCTCTTTTCCTTGTCTTTTTCCTTTATAAAGTTGCTTGTATTTGCGGTGGTAGATCTACTTTATCAGAAATTCTCGTAATTAAAAACGCTCAGAAATGTTCGGTTCTTTACATAATCTGCCATAACAATGTTCACTTGTGTCTCCAATCACATTATTTGAAAATTGTAGATTCTATAGTATATGAAGAGTCACAAGACCCTGCAAATTTTTTTTCTAAAGAAGTTGTCAATATGATTATGCCTTGAGTGAACCATGACAAAGAAATTGCCGATTTTAAACATTGTTTTTCAATACGTCATTTTAGTGCTGTCGTTTTTGTGGTCATTGATTGACAGATAAGAGTGGTACGGAAGTCTTTACAAAGAGCCAGAAACTAGAAGAAACTGACGATTTCATGTACGTACCTTGGAACCCTTCTGTCTAAAAATGGCAATGGTTTATCAAAACACAAGGGAAAACAGACAAAGACATATTCAAATGATAACAGGAATCGCAGTAATACACACGCAACACGATATTTGGACAAACAGCACGGTCGACTTTACCACCAAGTACAGACTGCAGAGTCACTCCTAGTTTCCACTTTTCTTACGTGATTAAAATATGGACATCAACGGCCAAGTCTATGAAAGAATTAAGAAATTTGCAAGTGCCTGAGGAAACTGATGTGTACATCAGCATCATCATCATCAGGTGCCTTGCCGAATGGCGTTGGCGATTATGGACTTCCATCTGTCTCTATCTCTTGTTGACTCAAGCATCTCTTCCACTCTCCTTGTCTTCAGCCACTCTGCGAGTCCGTCTAGTATCTTCTCCCTGGATCTACCCGGTGCTCTCCTTCCCTCCAGCTTTCCCGTTGTGACCAGATGTTCCAATTTCCCTTTCCTCATAAAATGGCCTATGAATGTTGCCTGCCCTTTCCTAATCCTCCTTATGAATGATTCACCCGCGTCTGCCTCCACCAAGACCGTCCCGCCTGCCCTCTCCGCCGTCCATGGAACTCCCAACATCCTTCCCAGAAACCACATCTCGGCTGCCTCAATCTTGCTCTGGCTTTGCCCGCCGACCGTCCACGCCCCGCAACCGCACAACAGCACCGGCTCCATACAACATCCAAGAACTTTCCTCCTGATGTACATCCCACCTCAAAACATGATCAGTGAATATGCGTAAAATAAGATCAACAGCTTGACTGCAGGTAAAAATACTTACTGTCCGACACTTTCTATATTACTGATAATACTTTGCACCAACTTAGGTTTCGGTTGTACATGTAGTTAAGGGTAGGTATGGTAAATAGGAACCGGAAAAGACACAAAAAAGAATAAGAACGCGTATTTAATATAACAAGACAAATCAGGAGCAAATTTTCGGCCAACTGGCCTTTGTCAAGCGTAAGATTACAAACAAACAAACACCAGGTGTGAGAAAAGGAATACACCCTGCCCCCGTATCACCCTGCCCCCCGTATCACCTGCCCCCCGTATCACCTGCCCCCGTATCACCCTGCCCTCCATATCACCCTGCCCCCCGTATTACCCTGCCCCCCGTGTCACCCTACCCCCCGTCTCACTCTTCCCCCCTGTCTTCAACCTTCCCCCGACTCATCCTTCCCCCTTCTCACCCTGCCCCCCGTCTCACTCTGCCCCCCGTCTGAATCTTCCCCCCGTTTGAACCTTCCCCCGTCTCACCCTGTCCCCAGTCTCATCCTTCCCCCCGTCTCACCCTGTCGCCCCATCTCACTCTGCCCACCCTCCCCGTCTGACCCTGCCCTCCGTCTGACCCTGCACCCCGTCTGACCCTGCCCCCCGTCTGACCCTGCACCCCGTCTCACCCTGCACCCCCTCTCACCCTGCGCCCCGTCTCACCCTTCTCCCGGTCTCACCCTGCCCCCCCCCCCGTCTCACCCTGCTCTCCTTCTCACCCTTCCCCCGTCTCACCCTGCCCCCCGACTCATCCTTCGCCCGTCTCACCCTGTCCCCCGACTCATCCTTCGCCCGTATCACCCTGTCCACCCTCCCCGTGTCACCCTACCCCACTCTCATCGACTTTAATTCTGTACGTAGAATAGGTGGTCTCAGCCTCAAACACCCAAAGCGACTCAACTCCAAATTCACCATCCTAAGGCAGTTGGGCAGCGGGAAGCTTCCTAAACAAACACTGGAGACAGTTGTGCATCTATCAAGAAGCGCCTGCTCCTGACTCAGGTCAGGCCAGGTGGTTAGGAAGAGGGCTCAAAAATCGAACAGAGCCACAGCTCACACTCGCAACATGCATATTGGAGATACTATCTAACATGGAGCTCTTGCCCGTCGCTCAGACAAGTACATTTTGAAAAAAGATATACTGCAAGAAAGACAGATCATATTAAAAATTAACACCAATCTTGTGGCTGACACATCTATACACATACCAGATTTTGTCTTTTACTGTCACTGCAATGAAACGTGTTCTTACCGACAAATGCATATCACTTAACATCAGAAAGAGAGTTCTTGAATGTTATATAGAACCGATACTGTTGTACGATTGTGAGGCATGGGCAGTAACAAAATTGAAGCAACTGAGATGTTATTTCTAAGAATGATGAGAATTCTATGGAAGGCAAAGAAAACAAATGAGGCAGTCTTGAAGAAGGCAGACACAAGAAGATCATTGATAAAGAAGATTAGGCAAAGACAAGCAACATTGATAGGACATCTTATGAGCAAAAGGGGAATTACATGTAGAGCACCTGGTCACAACAGGAAAGCTGGCGGGAAAGACAACACCAGGTACACCCAGGGAGAAAATATTGGACGAACTCGCAGGGTGGCTGAGGACAGAGAGGGTGGGAGATGTGCTTGCAGCGACAGGGGATAGATTCGTGTGGAGGGCCATGATCGCCAACGCCATGCGGCAGGGCACATGATGATGATGATGATGATGATGCAATAAGATATGGGAGAGAAAAAAAACAGAATAAAACAAAAACAAAAATACATCTTCAAATGGGTTTAGAGAAAGACGTCATTTTTTCACCCAAGACAATGACCACTTATCTACCCCGCCTGCTTTCTCCATGTTTTGTAATCGCTGGACAACTGCATGAGATGTGTTTTGAAAAGTCATGCTGTGTCTGCGCGGCTCCAAGACTATACTCTATAGACTGACTCAAATGCCTATCAATTAACATCAGGAAGAGAGTTCTGGAATGTTATATAGAACCAATACCGTTGTACGGTTGCGAGGCGCGGACAGTCCACAAGCAAAGCCAGAACAAGATTGAGGCAGCCGAGATGTGGTTTCTGAGAAGGATGTTGAGAGTTCCATGGACAGCAAAGAAAACAAACGAGACAGTTTTGATGGAGGCAGACACAAGTAGATCATTCATAAGGAAGATTAGGAAAAGGCAGGCAACATTCATAGACCATTTTGTGAGAAAAGGGGAATTGGAACACCTGGTCACAAGGGGAAAGCTGGAGGGAAGGAGAGCACCGGGAAGACCCATGGAGAAGATACCAGACGGACTTGCAGAGTGGCTGAAGACAGGGAGAGTGGAAGAGATGCTTGAGGCAACAAGAGATAGAGACAGATGGAAGTACATAATCGCCAACGCCATGCGGCAAGGCACCTGATGATGGTGATGATGATAGACTAACCACACTATCCAAAACATGTGTAATGACTGCACCAGCAGCAGGGACATTTCAGTCTTCATCTCCTTATTTTTGTGTCTGGTGTTTGTTGTTTGTGATCTTACGCTTGACAAAGGCCAGTTGACCGATAATTGGCGCCTGTCTTGTCTTGTATTAAATACGCGTTCTTATTCTTCGACCACACTATATCAAAATCAGCCAAGATATTACCTCTGGTGTTACTTTTTACTTCTCTTCTGACCAGTTAAGCAACAGAATATCAATCAAAGTATAAAGACAATGGTGTTTCGAGCGTTTTTTGTTTACCGTAGAAGCTGAACTTTAATAATATGTTCATAGATTTTTATCCTTATCTTTGTTTGAAGCCCAGCAGATTGCGTACAGCCATATCAGAACAATAACCGTTCCAAAACATTCATAGTATTTCAACAGGAAAAAAAAGGAAAAGAAAAGTAAGTACACATATCAATGCATTCGAGCGCATTATCTAAGGAGAAGCCCCTGGCGTTGACCACGCTGTCCAAATTATCGCACAGAGGATCTAAAAAAAACATACCTGAATACAAATTTATACATAACTAAGGACACTAAAACAAAAACAAAAAAACAAAACAAAAACAAAAAAAGGAGCCTAAGTTACCTAAAATTGCTTCCGCGTATCACATTTACCTAGAGACAAAGCGACACTCAATATTTGTACCCGATTATCAACCTTAAGAAAAAGTACGTAAGACTTCATAGAACACATACATGTGTTGTACAGATGGACCATTAAGGCAGAACGTGATAGGAAGAAATGTCAGAATGCAAAGGAACAAAACAGAAAGAAAGAGAGTGACAGAAAAGAGGAAATTTCTAGCACCGAATTTTCAGAAAGTGGGGAGACTATTTATACTGAAAAAGCCCCCGGCGTCCCCACAGGGAAAACAAAAAACACACTTCATCTAACACTTCTTTCGGAAGCAAATACAGCGGACAAATCAACTGCATGAATTCCACAACAAAGCATATCATTAATGCAACATGGACACTTGTCAGATAGCAAAAACAGATAGCGCAATGGGAAAGTAGTATAATAGAGCAAATGAAAGAGAGAGCGAGAGAGAGAGAGAGAGAGAGAGAGAGAGAGAGAGAGAGAGAGAGAGAGAGAGAGAGAGAGAGAGCGAGAGAGAGAGAGAACTCAGAACTCAGAATTTTTTTAATGTACATCGCCACAATACAACAGTCGGGGGGGAGGGGGGGGGATAGGGTTTTTGTGGATTACACCAATATTGCAATGCGTATGATTGCATCGTCGAACATTGACACTTTCCGCGCTTTCCTCAGTTGAATACTTCGTTGGTGTAACAGTCAACAGACCTTTCTTTTGCTGACTAAATCTAACATTTAATGAAGTAATATACTAAACAGTACTTGATTATAATTAAGCTTCATCAGTGCATTAAGACATCAAAAAGCCATAAAGATATTTATATACATATACATATAACGTTCCATTCCTTCCATCTACTGGTCAAGCAATTAGTCTCTCTGTATAGCCAACAGCCCGTCAAATAATACAATCATCACACAATCAACAAATAATTGGTAAATCACCTTGCTTGCGAAACATACTTCACTTTATCCATCTAATCTAACAAATATTTAGTACATTCAGTGTACCGTGGCAACAGTAATCAATCAATCAATCAGCTACAATTCTATCATTTAATTAGCCATCTAAATCCGATCAGTTAAAATACTGAACCGTTTCTCTACCAGTTAAGTTAGTCACCTAATACAATTACTCATCTATAAACCAAACTAGTTAGCGAGTCACCGAACAATTTGATCAGTTTCATATAAATCATTTTCCCGATCAGTACTTCGTCAGCAACTAATCAATGGATCAATCATTCAGTCAGTGCATCCATCAATCAATCAATGAATTAATCAAACAATCAGTCAAGCAGTCAATCAATAAATCATCAATTTACCAAATATTTGTAAATCAAGTATCAATAAACAATTCCATTTTTCAAAATTATCTTTACCCCCGCGTTTTTGTGCATAATGTACTCAGTTTATATCGAAATGACTACAAAAAGATATAATGGAGCAAGCGTTAATAGTTTTACCATTTATCATACCTATACAGCATTGTATAATTACTAATGTAATACAGTAATATAGTACTGGTGATGACTTATTTTCGTTAGTTTATTCATTCATGATTTTTTTGCGTCTGTTGATGGCATGAAAAACAAATCTGGACACATTGTATCTATGATGAGAATTTTCTGCTTTGAGCAGTAGATTAAGTGGCATTGTAGCTGAATCTTTGAAGAATTTTACTCTAATATCTGTATAAGTGGGACAGTCATATATAAGGTGATATTCATTTTCGATATGTGTTTTGCAAAAAGGGCATGCCCTTTTGTGAATACTCTCACTATAACGATGTGAATTGTTATTCAGCGGTAGTACATCAAATCTTAGTTGTGTGATTGCCACTCTGAGACAGTATGTATCCATGTCAGAAATACATTTTTCTTTTTCAAAAATTGTTTTGAATGATCTATAGCACTCATATCTGTCACCATCTCTAATAATACTAGTGCATTCTTGGATAAACAGATCGACAAGTCTTTGTCTAAATATGTTTAAAAATAGTTTTACATCCCCAATTCCCTGTTGCAGCCATACAATGTTGAAACCTGTATCACACAGGATTTTTCTTACCTCTGATGCCCAACAATCCTTTCCAATTCTATCTAATTCCAGAAGCATTTGGTAAGCTTTATGCGGAAATCTTTCGGCACTCATTTGTAGCAATTTAAACCAATATCTTAAGCATGCGACCACAGAGTTAACAAATAATGGATATCTTCCCAGATCAGCGTACACCATCTTGTTTGGTGTCTTAACAGGCACGCCTAAAAATCTTTTGCACGCCATCATATGTACCTTTTCTATGTGTTCCATTCGTTTTAATCCCCAATTCTTTTGATGCGTACAACAGAATGGGTTGTACCTTTGCGTCAAATATTTTAAAGAAAGTATCCATTGTCATTTCCTTGAATTTTTGGAGAACCCTTTTTTTAGCTGTATAACAGCTTTCTTTCCCTTGGTTGCTAAATGTGCAGTACCTTTTTTGACACTTACCATTGTTGTGAAATTAAAACCTAAATAGCAATAATTATTCACCACTTCCAACTTATTTTCTTCATATGACCATTTTTCGCGTTTTCCGAGGAACCCTCCGTTTCTAAACACCATGACCTTCGTTTTGTCAATATTTACTTTTAATTTCATGTTGTTACAACACGTACTTAAAACGTTCAGCTGATTCTGTAAACCATTTGGTGTAGTTGAGAAAAGTACCACATCATCTGTAAAGAGTAAAACAAATATTTCCAAAATCCCAGGTAGTAATTGGATGCCATGTTTTCCTTTATCACCCATACAATTTGCTAACTGATTTATAAATATCGAAAACAATGTAGGACTCAAGACACAACCTTGTCTTACTCCAACCGGACATTGAAACATCTCTGAAAATTTGTCGTTAACTCGGATGCATGACACCAATGACTTGTACATTGCCATTAATGATGCGAGAAATTTCGCTTTAACACCCTCCTTTCTAATACAATGTAAGGAGTTTATCATGTCTGACCGAATCGAAAGCCTTTTTAAAGTCAACAAAAGCAACATATAATTTCATCCCTTTCTTGTGCATGCATTTCTGAATGATAGCATGTAGTGTGAATATATGATCAACAGTTGAGTATCTATTACGAAAACCTGCCTGGCTCTCTGAGATCAAATTATTAGCTTCTAACCAGGTGTATAATCTCTTGTTCAGTATTGTTGTGTAACATTTAGATATCATGCTTAATAAAGATATACCTCTATAATTATCTGCATTTTCAGGATCCCCTTTCTTGAAAATGGGGATGATAATGGCTTTGGACCACTCTTTTGGATAAATACCCAAGTCAAAAATTATTTTGAACAGTTTTGTTAGAAAAGCTATGATATCGTTTCGCCCATTTTTTAACATTTCAGCTGAAACGCTGCCAATTCCGCTTGCTTTACCAGTCTTAAGTTTACCAACTGCTCGTTTAACCTCTTCTTCAGATATATCTCTATTTAGAGTATGCTCCCTTTCCTCAGATAGATCTACCTCAATATCACAATGTTCACCAACATGTCCCCCATAATTCTTGAAGTGCTCGAACCAGACATTAATATGAATATCATTTGAGACTTTGTCTTTGTTTCCACAACCCATACTTCTCAGCAGTTTCCAGAACTGTGATGAATTAGTCATTTCCATGGTTAGCGAATCTGCTTTCTGTTTCCTAAATGCTTGTCTCTTTGTCTTTAGTAAACGTCTGTACGTTTTCCTCTCTTCCACATATGAAATTCTATCTTCTTCCTTCCTAGTTTTCCTAAAATAATTTAGTTTACGCCTTGTTTCTTTTTTTGCTTGCTGACAGTCCTTGTCAAACCATTCTGATCTTTTGTTCCAGTAAACTTTATACGTTTTATACATACAGGCACTGGCATCTTTCAGACATTGTACAAAAGTATTCAAACCACTATCCACATCGCAATGTAGAGTATTTGTGGCCAAAGTAAGTCTGTCTTGAATATCACTGCTTTTCAAAGTTTTGTGGAACTCGGCTTCCAGTTCATGTTTCCAAATAAATTTCTCACAAACCTCGTTTTTGGGTTGACTTGTTTTACTATGACCAGCCTCAACGATATCATTTTTAATTTCAACCATCATAACAACTGGTAGGTGATCAGAATCCATCATGTTCTCAACAACAATTGATTTGATGTGTATAGATGAAAACAAACCAATGGAAGTAATGAAATAGTCTACTGTGCTAGTCCCAGAGGACGCAATATATGTACATCCATCGTCAAAATCCGTTTCACGCAATCCGTTTAAAATCATACATTCAAACATATTACATAACTGAATCAGCTGACAACCAAATTTATTTGTGTTTTTGTCCTGTGAAATTCTGGGAAATCTGTTCTCGGTATAAACATTCACATCGAAATCATCGACCTCTCCACTAAAACTGTAATTAGTATTCGCTGTTCTCGCGTTTAGATCCCCATTTACCAATAAAAAAGAATCACCACACAAGTCATATAGATCTAAAATGCATTGCTCCAGCACTTCAATACCATATGCACCTTCCTGGCTATTCTAATAGACAGAATCACACGGGGGAAGATATGTACAAATTCACAGTATGTTTCTGTCTACAGAAAACGGGTCTTTGTGGATTTTTATAGCTAAAGTGTTTTCAGTTTCTATTGGGATTTGCTCAACAAAACAAGAATATGATTTCCTTACCATTGCGATAACACCCCCAGAATATCTCCCTTGATGAGACAGCTTCTTGACTTTAGACGTGAACACTACAAAGTCACTGAAAAGTGGTGATTCAAAGTCATTTGCAACAAATGTTTCTGTCAAACATATAAAGTCATAAGTGAGAAGAAAATTGGCAAAATCATTATTTTCTAGTTTTTCCAAAAGGCCATTTACATTATAATTAAGGAAACTAATATGTAATTTATTTGCAGTATTTACACGCAAAGTACATTTTGATTCCGATGGTGGTGTTGTGTTCTGATTCCAAATATAACTGTCGTCGCCTGTGGCAGATCGTACAGGTCTACCTGATATTGTGGCCCGACCGATATCCTATCTGTTAGTACCTGAGGCCTCACTCACACTGGGTTTGGTCTTAGAAGATTGGGACCTGCTTCTTGTTTTTGGCAGATCTTTAGCCTGCGTTTTCTTAAACGAATCAGTAATTTTGCTCTGACTGCTAGACCTTGGTGGAGCATGGCCACTGCTTTTACCGTCTATCCGTGTGTGGGAGGCAGCACGTCTAGGTCACAGAGCATGGGTGACAGAAGGTGTCTGTATGCTCTGGTTTGTGTCTAGATCATCAGAATCTAGAACTAGATTGTCAGCATGCGAGTCTGACAAGCTTTTGGCGTTCGCGTTTTGTGTTATTGTGTGTGTATCATTTAATGCTTGATCTGAGGTGTGTGCCACAACGTTATTGTGATCAGCTGACTTTGTTCTGACACTGAGCACAGTGACCTCATCGGTACTCACATTCTCAGTATTAATTTTACCCGATTCTTTGGTCGCTTCACATACATCTTCAGCTAGGACCTCACCCATATTTTCCATTTCCTCACCACAGATACAGGTGTCTTTGTCACTGACATCGGTGTGATCGTCACTTTGATCGCTAGGCTGGATTTCGTGGACGTCACTGTTTGAGTCATGGCTGACTTCCTCACAAGGGTCATCATTTGGGGGAGGGGCCACTGAGTCCATGCTTTTGCAAATGTCATAAGTACATGTGCCATCACATGCGGAAGGGGCCACTGGGTCTTTCCTGCTTCGTTCAACGTGAGGACAAGAGTCATCATTTGGGGAAGGGTTCACCGAGTCTATCCTGCTACGTCTGGTGTCGTGGCGTGGGGAAGGGGCAACTGTCTGCTCTATATCCCGCTGATGTCCATACATCCATTTGGCACTGACTCTGTTTGATTTAGATGGAACTGAATGATCCCTGCCAGTGTTTTCTTTCAGGAAGACAAACCTTCTGTGGTTTGACGTTGGTCGTCTGGTCACTTCGCTATATGAGTATGGACCAGGGACTAGTGGTCTGGAATTACTCCTGTCACAATCCAGGCGTTCAGAGCTTTTATGAGTTCTTCCTCTAGTCTCCTCTGTGTGCGCCCTGACGACGTGGACAGCTCCTACATCAGCATGATCTCTGCTGAATCTGTGCGGATTCCTGGTGGTCTCATAGTGGTATTGTTGGTCTTTTGTGTAAGATTGTCCTGTCTCCCAGTGGTCCAGGTTGTCTTCATGAACAGAAACTGTGTGACGCCTTATGCTCTGGTTTCTGTGGTGACGTCCAAATTTGTTCTTTGAAGGATATCCGTGGTGAAGATGTTCATTTCTTTTGCCATCATGCATAGATTGTCTGTTGTCCTGAACATGTGGCCAATGTTCGTCAAGGTGGGGGGCAGCTGAAGGGTAGTCATGACCGTTGTCATAGTCGTAATATGATTTTTGTCTGTCCCTCACACGCAGTTTTCCGTTGTATATGTATACGATTTTACCACGCCCACGATGAAACGACCATTTGCCTCTGCCGCGAGGTGAGGTCAGACGCAACTTTGATCCCGCTTTCCCTGAGGTTATCTCTGAGTTCTCTGTTTCCTAAAACAGCCATTTTGTCCGTCCACCGGCAGAACTGAACTAAAATGGGACGGGGATTGCTACCAGAGGTACGAGGTTTTCCAAGTCTAGATGGGCTAGAACGCATCCCTGTGTCATTCCATTCTGCACTGCGAAGGGTGCGGATACATCCCATTATTTTGCTCGCTGGCCAGCATGCCATTGAAAGTAAGCAATCAGTGTAACAAGCTTCCGGTTAACGTTATCTGTTATAATAATGACCAAGTGAATACGAATAAATGAAGGCGGACATTTGGCATGAGTATCACTATTCACATGAGTAGGTAACCCTTAGTTATACCAAAACACGAAAATCATAATGGTTGTGATAATCTTCTGTCATTGTTATTGTCATCTCTTCGTCAAAATTATCATCATAATCATCAATATTTCCATCCTCCTCCTCATCATCATCATCGCCAGCTCCACTTTTATAACAATATTCAAATGGTGCAATGATCATACCGTCAATTAGCATTTGAAAAAAAGAGAAAGAATACAATGCCTCTGATTTTAATATATGTAAATTGTTATTGTTTGTTTGTTTGAAGCCCACCCATCATCATCATGTGCCCTGGTGTATGGCGTTGGCGATCATGGCCGTCCATACGAATCTATCTTTTGTCACTGCAATTACATCTCCCGCCCTCTCTGTCTTCATCTTCTCTGCAAGTCCAATATTTTCTCCTTGGGTCTACCTGGTGCTCTCTTCCCCCAGCTTTCCTGTTTCGATTAGGTGCTTTAATTTCTCTTGAATCATGATAGAGTGTCCGTAAATTTTCTGATCTTTTCCTAATCTTTTTCATTAATGTTCTGTTTGTTTTTGTTTCTTTCAAGACTGTCACGTTTATTTTCTTTATTGTCTATGGAACTTTTAACATTCTCCCTAGAAACCGCATTTCAGCTGCCTCAATCTTTTTTTGACTTTGTTGACTTTCCACGCTTCACATCCGTACAACAGTATCGGTTCTATATAACACCGAAGAACTCTCTTCCTGATTTTAACTCACTCGCTACGTACGATTATGCCCCTTGCTGTTCCCCTGATATGCACCATTTGTATAGGTCATGAGAAAATTTTTCATACAAACAAATGAAAACAGAGAGTTTTGAAATTTGGCAGGTCATATAGTAAATGATTGTTGTACAATATGCTGAAATTTCAACTGTCTAATCCTCATGGTTGTTGAGTAATAGTACAAGTAAAATTACACAAATTTTCAGCTGAAAAATGTCTTACAAAATACAGTCAAGTCAATACATCAGTTCCTACAGTCACATTTTGAATGAAATTTCATAAAATCCAACGTGCACACACTCCACATGCACTGAAGGAAGAGATCATGTTGAACAGCGCTGAGTTGATTATTCTTGACAGCCCTTATCACTTGAAGCGGGTCCTGATGCAAAACTGAATTGCATCGATAAATCAAACACGCATACTCCACGTACATACCTGTACAAACAGACAGAACATGTTCCCCACCACTCCCGCCCTGCTCCTGCTCATATTTTCTTGTATGTAAAAGGTGCTTCATGAAGGATGAGGTGTTGCAGATCTCATAATGTGTGGGCCAGGTTTGTGAGGGTGAATGGATGCCCACAGCTTGCATCATGCACTGTATTGTATTATACTTTATTTGACATTGTATTATGTGGGAAAAAAAGCAGTTTAAATGAGCAAACAATGCACACTTACTCACATGCACATGTGCATGTGCACACATTTGTGCATGCTTACGTACACACATATGAAATAATGAAACACTGACACAGATGCAGTGCAGAGAAAAGTGAAAAATGCTGGGAAAACAGTGCAGGAAAACATGTTAACATGTGGTATGTTATGGGGTTTCCTTTTTGCAGGTGTCACAAGATGTATATAAAATATGTGCAATTTTGATCAGAAATGCCACAAGTGTTGCGTTGCATTTTGCTGCCAGTTTTATTTATCATTACCTGTTCTAACATCACAGTTGTACCTGTATATTGATGTATCCAGTGTCATTAAGTGCCAGTATAGAGTTTCTAAAAAACAGACCAAAGATTAAAAACCACATAGTCACTTTTTGGCCATAAATATAACGTGTGTCAGAAATATCTTGGTGCATAGCATGTAGTATAGTGACATAAATGTACCCCTATAATCTTGTTGCTTGTGGTTCTTTTCCCGCTACTAATATGATGGAACTTGTATCATGAGTGTGCTGTTTTTTGCAACTTGATGTGGTGAGAAATGTGTATTTGATGCTGAAGGACTGGTTCATTGTACAAGTTTTTTTGGACTGTAAAGTGTTAACAGTTTTAGCATACTGGGTACTTCTCAGTTTTTTTGTTTGTTTGTTTGTTTGTGTATTTATTTATTCATTTGTTTCTTTCTTTCTTTCTTTGTAATATTATACTACCAGTTTTGTTATCTTTCTGATTCAGTAAAGTATACTTGCTTGCAACAGATGTGCTAGTGTGTGTGTTGGTGGGGGGGAGGAGGGACTAGGAGTGGGAGTTAGTACAATTGACCACTAGGCATAGGGCTGATTGGGAAAAATGAACTAATTAATGTAAAGCGCAGTGAGCCTTTACCAATGTGTTAGAGAATAGTGCTATATAAAAGTGATTTATTATTATTGTTATTATTATTGTTTGTTTATTTATTTTGAAAGAATGTGACTTCGTCCATTTATATGGCATGGCTACAACTGAGATGGACTAGTTCTTTCTTCAGAACTGACATTAACAGTGACTGAATATTGGACGATTATTTGACAACAATTACTGAACATTGGATGAACACTGAGTCACAACAATTACTGAACATTGGATGAACATTTGACAACAATTACTGAACATTGGATGAACACTGAGTCACAACAACGACTGAACATTGGATGAACATTTGACAACAATTACTGAACATTGGATGAACACTGAGTCACAACAACGACTGAACATTGGATGAACATTTGACAACAATTACTGAACATTGGATGAACACTGAGTCACAACAACGACTGAACATTGGATGAACATTTGACAACAATTACTGAACATTGGATGAACACTGAGTCACAACAATGACTGAATATTGGACGAACATTTGACAACAATTACTGAACATTGGATGAACACTGAGTCACAACAACGACTGAATATTGGACGAACATTTGACAACAATTACTGAACATTGGATGAACACTGAGTCACAACAACGACTGAACATTGGACGAACATTTGACAACAATTACTGAACATTGGATGAACACTGAGTCACAACAACGACTGAACATTGGACGAACATTTGACAACAATTACTGAACATTGGATGAACACTGAGTCACAACAACGACTGAATATTGGACGAACATTTGACAACAATTACTGAACATTGGATGAACACTGAGTCACAACAACGACTGAACATTGGACGAACATTTGACAACAATTACTGAACATTGGATGAACACTGAGTCACAACAACGACTGAACATTTGACAACAATTACTGAACATTGGATGAACACTGAGTCACAACAACTACTGAACATTGGATGAACATTTGACAACAATTACTGAATATTGGATGAACATTTGACAACAATTACTGAACATTGGATGAACATTGAGTCACAACAACGACTGAACATTTCACAACAATTACTGAACATTGGATGAACATTGATTCGCAACAGTGACTGAACATTGGATGAACATTTGACAACAATTACTGAACATTGGATGAACAGTGAACGAAGCATGGAAGACATTAGAGTAGCCAATAGCTAAAAACTGGTGGTTGAAAAATGATATTTGCTAAAATTCATAGACAGGAGCAGTTCAAATAAAGGAATCAGCAAACATGATGTTATCAGTGAAGTGTAGCAGTATTTTGTATTTGAAATGGATTGACATAGAGTAATTTTTACAAGTACTGAAATGTCTTTCAAACATCACAAATAGGAGCTTTTACAGTTCAGGCTTAATTTAGCATGCTTCATGTCATTTGAACCACTGATCTCGACAGAAAAAAACACAACGTCTTGGTTAGCATTCCGGACTCTGAACCCAGCTACACGAGTTCAGAACTGGGTGAAACCTACAGATAACTCTTTGACTCTTGCACTCTATCTGCCAATTGCAAAAATTTAACACTTTGACTCCCTCACCCTATCCACCCTTCCTGCAGGAAGCTGGTGGATGATGTGAGGGAGTCACAGGGTTAAGCTTTTGCTTTGCTTGCATGGTTGACAGTGCAGGATGTGGTGCTGGAGGCAAAAGGTTAAAACATGGAGACGTCATCTTGAGAAACTGGAACCAGAAAATTAATGTTTCAGTCAGTGAGTGGGTGTATTATTTGACCAGCATGCTACCATAATAATACCGTCTATACTGTGTATACGAGGCAGGGCTGATCAGAGAGCGCACCGGTCAAAAGGGCAAAACTATTTCCTTATAATATGAAAATTATGGAAACATACGTGTTTGAAGTCACTGACAGTAGAAGATTGTTAGGTATGCCACAAAGAGAACATAACTCGGTATTCTTATTTCCTCCCTCCTCCCTCTCCCCGAACACCTCCACTCCACCTTCACTCCCATCCTTTCAGGATTTGAGATATATATACATATACACACACACACACACACACACACACATATATATATATATAGGTAGGTAGAAAGAAACTCTAGGGAGAGCTAGACAACAGAAGGTCTTCAGAGAAGTAACCCCCTTTAGACAAGTGTTTCGGCCCTGAACTCCTTACACTCTCGGGGGGCCGGGCCACATCCAGGCCACATATATATATAAGATTCCTATGTAACTTTTGTGTTGCCAGCTTGAACATGGTGATAGACGCTTGTGTGCAATGATGATTATATATGTATATAGCATTTGATATAGAACTTGCGTCGTTTTGTTTTTACATTGTTGTAATAGAATAGGATTTTGCAAAGCTAGGAGAATTGCTTATCTCAATGTCTGCTTGATTGGGTCTCTCTTTTGAAGAAGAAAAGAAAAAGAAAGAAAAGAAAGTGATTTAGAAATTGCTTTTTCCCTTATGACCAATCACTGAAACAGATCAACATGACGAGAGTGGAGCTGTGTACGTGGCTGTCTCTGTGTCTCTGTGTCTGTGTCTGTGTCTGTGTCTCTCTCTGTCTCTGTCTCTCTCTGTCTCTGTCTCTCTCTGTCTCTTTCTCTCTCTCTGTTTGCGTGTGTGTGTGTGTGTGTGTGTGTGTGTGTGTGTGTGTGTGTGTGTGTGTGTGTGTGTATTGGGACACGCACACCTGCACAATGTGGATGAGGTGGAGGATTGGTGTGTATGTGTGTGTGTGAGCATATACGCATAGTCATGGATCTGTTTACCTGTAAAGCGTTATGCATGTCAGCAATTACTTTATGTCCAGCAATTAAATGTCATGATTTTTTTTTTTTGGATGTACTTAATTCCTGCGCCTATTTTTATGGGGTTGTAGTTTCTTCTGTGTTAATATTTTTCTTTGAGTTATTTATTATCTATACAATGCATGCACACTGATCTATATCTACGTACACATTTTTCTCATGGCTTAATTAATGATGTCAATAGTTTCTCCTATGGCTTAATTGCATGGTGTAAGTCTTGGTTCCCCCCCCTCCCCCCATGCTTTGTTAATCTGCCAGTATTTTTTTTAGTCTTTTGTTAAACAAGTGCACAGACTGGATCATGCCAATTTGCACAACTCTGTGTGTGTGTGTGTGTGTGTGTTTGTGTGTGTGCGGGGGGAGTTATATTTGTGTGTGTGTGTGTGCGTATGTGTGTATGTGTGTGCGTGTATGTGTGTGTGTGTGTGTGTGTGTTCAGGGGTTTATTTGTGTGTGTGTGTGTGTGTGTGTGTGTGTGTGTGTGTGTGTGTGTGTATGTGCGCGGGGGAGATGTAACATGTGTGTGTGTGTGTGTGTGTGTGGTGTGTGTGTGTGTGTGTGTGTGTGTGTGTGTTTGGGTGTGTGTGTGTGCGCGTGCGCGCGCGCGCGTGAGCAGTATAGATTTTTTTTGTCTTTGATTTGTTTCTTTGCTTGTCTGTGTTTGGAGGGGTGAGGGTTGCATGTCTGTGCATGTGTATGTCTATACGTGATAGAGAGGTGCGATGGTTGTTATGAGAAACCAAACAGATTGGGTGAAAATGACGTGACTGTCGTGCGGAATTTCTCTTCATGTTTTTACCCTTTGTCTTATAATGGAAATTACCCCCACTACCTTTTCTTGGCTTGTTTCGGCTCACCGACACAACTCCAGACGCTCCCAAACTGTGGCCACCGTGAGATCAAGATTTGAAGAGTCACGAAACCTCGAACTGTTTTTCAAAATATTCTATGATGAAAATGGCAATGATAGTGACGATGCTATGGGTTTTTTTCCATTTCATTTTTAAGGGGCTGGGTGGTAGGGCTGTACAATGGGCCCTTCCGTTCAAAATATTTCCGGGCGTCAACCAGTCTTGAGAGATAAGACTCCTGCGGTGTTGGGTCGGGAAAATTTGACCAAAACACTCTCAGTGTTTCTTTTCCGTAAAGTGGAAAAGATTCGACTGGTGGTTCCAATCTTCTCAAAGGGGCACATACTCCTATTTTTCTCACCTCTGGATAGAAGACAGTTAGCCCAAATAATATAAAAACTGATGGTGGGATCGAATCCACGACCCTTTCCCGCCGGTTTTGTCCATGGTGGTAACCAATGTGCCACTTTGATTTCTTATGGGGAAACCTTTTTCATTATTTTTTTCCACAAGAAAACTTGGGGCAGAATACTGAAAACGTGTCCAAAAAAAAAAAATGACCGAACCCCATATTCGTGGGACACAAAATTTTTGTGGACATTTTGATACGTTTATTTGTTTTAAAAATTCGTCAAATTCCCTTTCCGAACGAATCTTAAGGGACGCTTTTTGTTTTAAAAATTTTGGGCAAATGTCTTGCAAGGGAAAGAAACTTAATAAAGCTTGTTTGTTTTAAACTTGGTCAAATGTTTTTGCATGAACAATCTTAATACGCTTGTTTTTTTTTAAAATTTTGTCAAATTCCCTTTCTGAACGAATCTTTAAATACGCCCTTTTTTGTTTTAAACTTGGTTTAAATGTCTTGCAGAAAAGAAAAACTTAATACGCCCTTTTTTG
>JAPXFY010000026.1:44742065-44749261 GCA_030674185.1 Monoplex corrugatus | reverse complement strand
TTTTTTCCAGTCTCCCTGTAAGAACAAAAAAGGGGGAGGAGGGGGTTAGAGGATTGTGATTTGAAGTCCGAATAAACTTTTCTGAACTCCTTGTGGATGGTTTAATTTGATAAAAAAATTGTGGGTTTTTTTTTAGGAAAAAAACAAAGCAAAAAGTCGACCAGAGGAGTGTGTGTGTGTGTTTGAGTATTTGTATAGTTGTGTGTGTGTGTGTGTGTGTGTGTGTGTGTGTGTGTGTGTGTGTGTGTGTGTGTGTGTGTGTGTGTAACAAAGATGTTCGAACAACATTTTCTGAGCTCTGTTCGGTTGGTTTGTCACCAACTGTGGTCAAAGGTGTGGATTGTTGAGGAGTCGTGGAAGCATAAGTTTGAAAGGAATATTTCCAAGTTCAAGGTCACGTGGACCCAAAAAGTGCCTAAAAGCTTTTTTCGATGAAGGAGTGTGAACAGTATTTTCTAAAGAACTTTGACCATTTTCATTATCTGTTTTTACTCTTGTAACAAGTCTGCCATTGTCCTCAATGCACGTCAAGTTGAATTTCAGCTTAAAGCTTTTTCAAGGTCACAGTGACCTTAAAAGTGCACAGTCTGGATTTCTTGTAATTTTGTAAGAAAAGGGAGATTGGTAGGTTGGCTTGACTGTCTTATTTATTTACTTTTTTTGTACAGGTTTATAAGAAAAGGGAGATTGGTAGATTGGCTTCATCATTTTCTTTGTTTATTTATATTTTTTGTGTACAGTTTATAACCTACTTGTACCATTTAAACACATGTATGTAATGTATGCTATACACATTTTTGCGTAAATCTGTATTTATACTACCTTGCTTACTTGATTGTTGTTCCGAGAAAAAAAACACGTGTTTTGGGGGGGAGATTGTTTTTTGTTAATTTATATGAGTGTGGATTGTTGTCAATTGTATTAGTTCAGGTCGATTACAACATCTGTATTGACAATGTATAATACACTTCTTGCAAACAACTGTTGTTTGTGTTTTGAATTCGTTGCTTATATTGTGCGTACGTTCACCGTTTTGTCTTTCTTCCCTTTCTTTTTTAAAGCTACTCGCCCCCTCTGTCCCATATTTAGGCAAGAGACAGTGAGAGGGATGGCAGGGGACAGAGAGAGAGAGAGAGACTGTGTGGTGTGTGTGTGTGTGTGTGTGTGTGTGTGTGGTGTGAGAGGAGAGAGAGAGAGAGAGAGAGATTGTGTGTTTGTGTATTGTGTGTGTCTGTGTGTGTGTGTGCGAGAAAGAGAGGAGAGAGTGAGTGTGTGTGTGTGTGTGTGTGTGTGTGTGTGTGCGAGAGAGAGAAGAGAGACTGTGTCTGTCTGTCTGTCTCAGTGTCTGTGTGTGTGTGTGCGAGAGAGAGAGAGTGTGTGTGTGTGTTTGTGTGTGTGTGTTTGTATGTGTGTGTCTCTGTGTGTGTGCAAGAAAGAGAGAGAGTTGGTGTATGTGTGTGTGTGCGTGTGAGGGAGTGAGTGTGTGTGTATGTGTGTGTGTGCGCGAGAAAGAGAGAAGAGAGTGTGTGTGTGTGTGTGTGTGTGCGCGCGCGCGAGAGAGAGAGAGAGAGACTGTGTGTGTGTGTGTGCAAGAGAGAGAGAGAGAGAGAGAGAGGAGAGAGTGTGTGTGTGTGTGTGTGTGTGTGTGTGTGTGTGCGAGAAAGAGAGAGAGTTGGTGTGTGTGTGCGATAAGAGAGAGAGTTGGTGTGTGTGTGTGAGAGAGTGAGACAGACAGACTTCAGTCGGTTTATTCATATAGGCCACAGCCCCTTAGAAGGGGGATGCACATAATTATGCATTTCACAATCATATAAACATTAACAAAGCGATAACCATATTTCTAATTTGAAATATTTTGTACAAAAGCATAACAAATAAGCGAAAAGAACATAAGATACAAACATTCTATTCATGTTCGAGCCTTGCATCCGTTGGATAGAATTAATTCTAAAAAGACTCAAGAAATTGCTGTCTCTCTAAATTGAAATGCTTTGTATAGAAATAAAGCTAAATTTCGAACAACTTTAGTAGAAGTTGATGACATCAATAAAGTAAATTTAAATAAGGAAGATTGTCTATAATATTTTGAGCTTATGTATTTCTCACGAATAGAATGGAATGCTGGACAACATAATACAAAATGTACTTCATCTTCTTTTGATATTTTGCAGAATGGACATAATAGATCATGATCACTATGTGCTCTGTATCTAAAATAATGAACTGTGATTTCCGATATACCTAACCTAAATCGTGTCATTATATATTTTAGATGTCTATCCATATCTATCTTTAAATAGGGTTTCAAATCATGCATACCGGAAAAAGTACTGTATATGTTATACCTCTCACTATTTTGAGTATGTCCGTTCCATTCCTGCCACCTACAATCAATTAAACGTTGACGAAAAACACGAATGAATTGATTCAGTCTGCCAACACCTTGACAAAACCATACAACACCAAAACCATATTGAAACAAGCAAATACGTACACTGGATGCCCAGTTTTGCTTACCTTTAGCATCTAAATAATATAACATATTATATGCTTTTCGTGGAATTCTATGGTCTTTCATATGCGACAATTTAAGCCAGTAGCGAACACAATTAACTGCAGAGTTTATGTATATGGGATGGCGATTTGTTTCACCATATACAAGATCATTGCGTGTTCGCATATTAATTCCTAGAAATTTTTTCAAAGCAAAAGTATGAACTGCTTCACAATGAATTGCAGCTTTACTTAATCCCCATAGCTCAGACCCATATTGTGCGATAGGTTGTACCTGAGAATCAAATAATTTAATAAACACATCGAAAGAATTAATATTAAAAAGGTACATCTTCTGCATAATGAAAAGCAAAACATTTTTAGCTCTGCTGGATAACTCTTTGCATGTTGCAAAAAGCTCAAACGAGTAGAGAACAGTATTCCAAGATACTTGTACACATTTACCACAGGCATTGCATATCCGCCATATACCTATCTTTCCCTTGCACCCAAGTACCCACCCTTTCTAAATACTATGATATTACTTTTTGACATATTGACCTTTAAATGAAGTGCAGCTGCTGCGCGTTGCAGACTGTTTAACTGTGTTTGAAGTCCAGTGACTGTTTCTGCCATCGAAACAACATCATCTGCCAGCAAAAGAATGAATAATTCAAAAGCATCACGAGATAGAACAGCAGCGTGACTTCCATTATTAATCACCTCAATCGCCAATTCGTTTATAAAAAGAGAAAATAACACTGGACTGTATGGATCACCTTGTTTCACTCCTGCAGTGCATTTAAAATAGTCTGTAAGTTTAACATCACATCGGAATCTTTATTTAATGTCTGTTCACAATAGTGATTTTAGACACCACCACACACACACACACACACACACACCACACAACACACACACACACACACACACCACACACACACACACACACACACACACAGGGAGGAAAAAAAGGGTGGGGGACGGAGAGGGAAAGGGGTAGTGGGAGTTTGAATGTAAGAAGGGGAACGATTACAATTAAGAATTCAGAACATTAAGTTAACAGTGTCAATTAATAACAGACAACAATTAATTAACTCTTCATAACAATCTGCCAACAGGGGATCTGAGAATCAGCTGGACTACCGAAATTATATCATTATTTTTGTTGTAAAGGATATCTCTAGAGTCAGTACATGAAAAATCGAGATTGTTATTTTTATATGTCGTAAGTAAAATAGGACATTCAAAGAGCAGATGGTGGACAGATAATGCTTTTGAACAAATACATACATTCTGTGTATATTTTGTTTTCCAAGAGTTAAGCTTTAGTTTGTATATCAAGGACGCTAGCTGTCTGGGGCAGTTAGGTATCAGGCTTTGGGTATTGGAAAAATTTGTATAAAGTGAACATTATAACACAGAACCTAGTTCATGAACTGACAGTCGTATGTTATGGAAAGTTACGGTATTTGCATTATTGGATGCACCGTCTTTTGCTAATTTGTCCGAAACTTCATTCCAATAAAGTCCACAATGTGACGGAACCCAGCAAAAATTTATACCAACACCACTGGATAAATACAATGTATCAAATGTTTGATCTCATATATAATGTCATTTCGTATTACATTTTCTGTTTGTTTCAAGCTACGTAACACTGATTTAGAATCAACACACAATAGTATATTGCAGATATCGTATGAGAGGCTATTAATATAGTGAAGAGCCATCAATATTGCGTATAATTCTGATGTAAATATAGAGAAGCCTTTACCTATGTAAAAAGATTTTTGTACCTTTAAGGCAGGAATGACGAATCTAGCTCCGCTATCAGCTGTGTCTAAAACAGACCCGTCTGTGAAAATTTTTAGGTGATTAGGATAATATGTGGTTAAATGAGATTTGACTTCTGATACTAGAATATTTATTTCTTCTGTTTTATTGAGATTTATGTAGTCTATGTCAAAGTTAGCTTTTTCAAGTTCCCAGGAAGGTATGGATGGAATAAGAGGCATTATTGGAATGTTATTTATATCAGTATTGTTTTTGCTCAGGAGAACTTCTGCATAATTTCGTATAGGTTAAACCATCTTTCGAGCTTTCTGAGGATAGTCAGTTTCCGAGGTGTATAGTAATTCATCTTTAACTGAGTTCTTTACAGCCAGAGCTCTAATAACATACTTTGTCACCGCTAATTCACGTTGATCTGTAAGCGGTAATATGTTACTTTCTTTATAAGACTTCATTGTGTTCGTATGAATCGGGCACACCAAGAGCCAATTTAATAGCTTTGCTGTCTACACTCTGTAATTTTTTTAAGAGTGTATTCGAGGCAGTAAAATATACCTCTTGTCCATAGAGCAGTTTTGATCGAACCAAAGAAATCGCTAGGTGTAACATAGTTTGAGTGTCTTGGCTCCAGGATTGTCTGTTGACTATTTTTAAGAAGTTAAGTCTTTTGTTTGCTTTTGTAATCAAATATTCGATATGATGTCTTCGATTCAACTTTCGTGTTATGTACACTCCTAGAAATTTAACGGTGCAGGTGGGCTTATAAGCAAGTGGATTATTGTCCAGCGATAACGTAGGGAGAATTTTAGGGTTTTCACCATTGTTAAAACGCATAAGATAAGTATTTTCACTCGATAACTCCAGACCATTGTCTTTCATGTAATTACTCAGGTTATCAAGATCATATTGGTAGAGATTTTGTACATGGGTAATTGTTCTTTTGTTTGTATTTTTTCGAAGAGTGGTATTCATCCAAATGGCAATATCATCTGCATACTGTACAACATTAGTGTTCTTCGACAAATGTTGTGGTAAATCATAAAGAAGTATACTGAACAGGATGGGGGATATGATTGACCCCTGAGGGATCCCCATGTCTATGTCTTTAAATGAAGAGTATATAGTCCCTAATCTTACACACATTGATCTACAGGATAAAAAGTCTTTAATGTAATAATACATTTTACCTGTTACACCAATGCTCTTTAATTTGTAAAGCAGTCTTGAATGCCACACAAACTAACTAAAAGATTATGCCCTCCTCTTAGATTCGAGATAGATAAAACGATAACTTTCCCAACGAAACATGTATCTGGAAAGGAATGTACCTCTGGTAAATTCAAAGGCTAAATATCAATTTTCGAACTGAAACGTATCTGTAAGGGAAGAAAAACGAATTCTGTGATCTGTTGTAGATTTGAACACTACCGAACTAAATTATATCTGAAGAGAAAAAAACTACAAACAAACTAAAACAAACCTGTATGCTCTCTTTGCAGATTTGAAATGGATAAAAATAAGACTTATTCCTCCCCAAACAAAACAAAACATAACGAAAAAGACTTTGTGCCCCTGCTTACAGATTTTACACTGACGAAGAACCGCAAATTTCATCTCCAGATTTCAGCCGGATGTGGATGGGTGCAGACGACCTGAGCAAAGAGGGAGAGTTCAAGTGGACGGATGGGAGTCAATTGTCCAGTAGCGGACCTCTGTGGACAGCTGGACAACCCAATGACAGCGATGGGAGCCAGAACTGTGTGTGTCTGTGGGCAGAGGCTAACGGACTTTGTGACTGTTACTGTGACGCCCGTGTTGGTCTCCCTTTCGCAACTGTGTGTCAGAGAAATGTGTAACAGGTCATGGTGATCATGTATTATGTAGCTATGGCACATGTATCTATGTAGAACCCATACGCTACGTAGGACCCAAGACTTTGCCGACACATACGGCTTATGTGCAGACGTTAAGGTTTGTGTCATAATCTTATGTGCAGACGTAAGGTTTGTGTCATAATCTTATGTGCAGGCATAAGGCTTGTGTATCTTAGTCAACTAGGTTTGTATCTAGTCGTAAGGCTTGTGTCATAATCTTATGTACAGAGGTAAGGCTTGTGTCATAATCTTATGTACAGACGTAAGGCTTGTGTCATAATCTTATGTACAGGCATAAGGCTTGTGTCATAATCTTATGTCAGACGTAAGGCTTGTGTCATAATCTTATGTCAGACGTAAGGCTTGTGTCATCATCTTATGTCAGGACGTAAGGCTTGTGTCATACATCTTATGTACAGACGTAAGGCTTGTGTCATCATCTTATGTACAGGCGTAAGGCTTGTGTCATATCTTATGTACAGGCGTAAGGCTTGTGTCATAATAATGTACAGGCGTAAGGCTTGTGTCATGATCTTATGTAGCAGGCCTAAGGCTTGTGTCATAACTTATGTACAGACGTAAGGCTTGTGTCACATCTTATGTGCAGGCGTAAGGCTTGTGTCATAATCTTATGTGCAGGCGTAAGGTTTGTGTCATAATCTTATGTGCAGGCGTAAGGCTTGTGTCATAATTTATGTGCAGGCGTAAGGCTTGTGTCATAATCTTATGTACAGACGTAAGGCTTGTGTCATATCTTATGTGCAGCGTAAGGCTTGTGTCATAATCTTATGTACAGGCGTAAGGCTTGTGTCATAATCTTATGTACAGAGTGTAAGGCTTGTGTCATAATCTTATGTACAGACGTAAGGCTTGTGTCATAATCTTATGTACAGGCGTAAGGCTTGTGTCATAATCTAGTGTACAGGCGTAAGGCTTGTGTCATATCTTATGTACAGGCGTAAGGCTTGTGTCATCATCTTATGTACAGACGTAAGGCTTGTGTCATAATCTTATGTACAGACGTAAGGCTTGTGT
>JAPXFY010000026.1:44734565-44737065 GCA_030674185.1 Monoplex corrugatus | reverse complement strand
CACACACATTTCTCTCTCTGTCTCTCTCTCTGTCTGTCTGTCTGTCTGTCTGTCTGTCTCTCTCTCTCTCTCTCTCTGTTTCTCTCTCTCACACACGCACTCAAACACACCAGCACACACATTTCTCTCTCTGTCTCTGTCCCTGTCTGTCTCTCTCTCACACACACACACACAAACACAACACACACGCACACACACGCCACACAACACACAACACACACACACACAACACGTGCACGCGTGGGCGCTTAAAAAATACATCATCGTCATCATCATCAACATAGACCATTTATTATCTTGTTAACAATGTTGGAAACATTGATGGCTTCAAATATGCATATCACTCTCAGACTAGCAGAAACGGCTCTATGCTAAAAGACTATCTCAATGAAAACAATCTCTTGTGCCTCAACACTCTAAACCAGAAAAGACCAGGTCAGCTATGGACACACAAATCTCCAAATGGGAGCAAAACACAACTCGACTATATCATCATCAATAAAAAAAATGGAAAAATAGTGCAAAAAATTGCAGAGTTCTCAACTGTTTTGTCAGTGTTGCATCAGACCACCGCATCGTTTCTGCTCGACTTCGATTGAGCCTTCGAGCAAATAAAAAGAAATCTTGCAATGCTACCCCACACGACTGGTCAAATCTAAACGACAATTATGTTACTGAGACACTCTCACATGTCTTTCAGTGATATGTTTCCAAGCTCTTCAATACATAAGGTTTCAGTTGAATGTGATCAATTCTTGGGGTATGGATATTAATTATTTTGGTGTTGCCTGTGTGATGTGCACATAAAAAAAAAGAACTACTGTACAACACCTCAATTCACAAGAGCCCCAAGTGCTTCATAAAAGCATGAGAGACAAAGGCAGACACACGTAAAGCAAAGAGGTGAAAATCCGTATTGCCATCATGGAAATGGATCAGAATGCTCATGAATAACTGAAGTACACAAGGCACTGTAATAATGCTTATGAGAGTTTTTTAGGGCATAGGTAGTAGTAATAATCATGTAAGCAACATCATAAGTTGGATTCATTATTAGTGGGCATAAGGAAGACTACAATTTCATATCAGAACATCATGAACCTTTCGTCATACAGTATTACATGAGAAAAAGACTGAAACTTCCCTGCTGCTTGGTCCAGTTGGAGAAAGTGACTAAATGAAATTGCAATGTGTTTTTTTTGTTACTGTTGTTTTTGTGTAATGACCTGCCAACTGCATAGAGCCATTTCAAGGCTATAATCATTTCAAAACATACACTACACTTCAACCACAAAAAGAAATGAAAAGAAAATCAAGTACCTCACATAATGCATTTATGCACACAATCCAAGAAGACGCCCCTGCCACCGACCACTTTGTCCAATTTATCACACAGAGGACCCATTAATCAATGACACCAAAACGTGCATAAAAATGGGCCCATATCGCCCAAAATAGCCTATGCACATCTCACTTCCCTAGAGCCAAAAATACACCCAACACATGTATCCAACTATCAATCCTAAGAGAAAGCATGCAAACCCAATCAAGCACATACAGGTGAATGGACAAGCAAGGAAGAAATTGATGGGAAGAAATGACAGAAAGCAAAGTAACATGGCAGAAACAAAAAAGCAAAAGAAAAGAGGAAACTTCTCGCACAAAAACTCCAGAAAGTGGGGATGCCATTTACACTATTTAGATTTGGTTAAAAGGTAAGAGTTTCAAACAAGCCTTCTGGACTATGCTGAAATGAAAATCTATTGACATATATCATACTGCTTGAGGTATATTAACAATCTGTCATTTGGAATTTTTAAAGGGACTATACCTCACTTCCTTTGTCACAACAAGGCCAATACAGTTATTTTACAGATTTGATGTATTATATGGTTTTAAGCAGTCCATATCACGTTAATCAAACCAATGTATATTTCAGCAGTGTGTGATATCTATTGTTGTCATCAGTATTTTCTAAAAACATACTCTCTGTACTGTCTAGCCAGTATGGTATGTTCAAGAAACTGAACAATCAATCAACAATATAAGTTGCCAAAGTCAAACTAACAAAGTCAAACCAAACACAGTCTGACAAATGGGCATCAGTAACTCAATACTGCAGATGTCCCCAAACCAACACACGCCAGTGATCTTAAGGGAGGTAACTCGTTACAGTGGGCAAGCCAACGCCAAAAATATGAGTTGCAACCCCTGAAAGCGATACACAAATGCGCCACATATTTACTACTCAGACACGTGTGTGTGTGTGTGTGTGTGTGTGTGTGTGTGTGTGTGTGTGTGTGTGTGTGTGTGTGTGTGTGTGTGTGTGTGTGTGTGTGTGTGTGTGAGTGTATGCCGGTTTGTGTGTGAGACATGTGTATGCGTATGTATCTGTTTTTCTGTTTGTAAGGTGTCTGTGAGTGTGTGCTCTGTGTAAGTGTTTGTGTCTGTACGCCTGTTTTGTATGGTATGTGCATGCGTGCGTGCGTGTGTGTGTCTG
>JAPXFY010000026.1:44722065-44729565 GCA_030674185.1 Monoplex corrugatus | reverse complement strand
ACTGAACTCCATACATTCTAAAAGGGCCGGGCCACATCCAGTCATGACTCCTGGATGTTTTTTTCTGCCGACACTGACGTGGTGTTAGCCCTGTTATGGCTCTAGTAGTCGGCTGGGCTGTAAGCAATATGAACTGAACTGAAGTGATCTGAACTGCAGAAACTATTTTTTTTCAACCTTCACCTCACCTCCAAAGTGGTCACGTGTTTCAAGGGCAAGTCACCCTCGTGACCGATGTTTTAACCACTTAGTCCTTGGACACCCACTGTACTCAGGGAAAATTTTAAGCCTCAACCCTTTGACTCCTGCGCCCTATCCATCACCTGCAAAAACTTAACCTTTTGACTCCCTCACCTTATCTACCAGCTTTCTGCAGGAAGCTAGCCTATAGTGTGAAGGAGTCAAAGAGTAAAGGTTTTGTTTTGTTATTGTTGTTTAAAGTCCAGCCGACTGCATAGAACCATATCAGGACAATAACCGTTTCAAAAAAACACACCTGAATACAAATTTAAGTATACCTTAGACACCAAAATAAAACCGGGCATAAATTACTGAAAACTGCTTCCGCATGTCTCACCTCCTTAGAGCCAAAAATGCACTTAATACATGTATCCAATTATCAATCATAAGAAAAAGTACGTAAGACTTTATGGAACACATACAGGTGAATGGACCAGAAAGACAGAAAATGATAGGAAGAAATGACGCGAGGCAAAGGATCGAGAGTGACAGAAAAGAGGACATTTTCTTGCACAGAATTTCCAAAAGGTGGGTATACTATTTATACTGAAAGAGCCCTCCGCACCCCATGGGGGGGGGGGGGGGGAGGGAGTCAAAGGTGAAGCTTTTGTTTTGCTAGTATGGTTGACATTGCAGGATGCTTGTGGACAGGATGCAGGAGTAAAAGCCTTAAGAAAGTTCACTTTTGTTCCTCCTGGGCCAGATCGAGCTGGGATTCTGTTCAGTTTCTTCTGAAACAGGGTTCAGTTCCTTCTGCCATTGCCTGTATGGCTCCTTCCCAGAACTTAAGAACTTTTTTATGAGGTCATACGCAGAAGTGCCTATCAACCCCCTTGCACCAAGCTCTATGGCGAGGTCTTCGGCTTGGAAGCCAATTTTCTCACGTTGCCAGCTAAACTGGCATACTTTTCACTCTTGTAGATATGGGTTTCCTCCTCTTCATATACATATATTATATATATATATATAATATATATATATATATAATTATATATATATATATATATATATATATAGATAGATAGATAGATATACATATGTATATACATGTATATATATATAATTATATATATACATATGTATATGCATGTAGATCTAGATATATATAACATACATATATTTGTATATATGTATGTAGATATAAAATATACATGTATATATATATATATATATAACACATGGAAAAAAGTTAAGCAAGCCCAACATTTTTGCGCTAAGGAAGCGATATAATACTGACAAAAAGAAAGCAACGCTCAAGTTCACAAAATGGTCTTTATTACATGAAAGTATGACACTTGCATAAGACATAAACAAAAGAAATATGGTTCTGTGTTTGACAATTCACGTCAATAACATTGAAGACAGATGTGCATAATTTTTGGTTAAAAAAACGTGTCATGTTGAGTTTGGAAATAACGATTTCATACAGTTGGTCCAGAAATTAATAGTGGTATGAAACCAACATTTTACGTGTCCAGGTAGCATAACAGCAAACAAAAGTCAATACCGGGTGTATCCTCCCTGTGCATTGATGACTGCCTGAACCCTACGTCTCATCCCTCCGGTGAGGCGTCGGATCTGCTGAATGGTGAGCTGCTGCCACTCCCGATGCAATGCTGCTTCCAGTTCATGGAGATTTTGCACAGGAGGGTCCAGTGACTGTATTCGACGGCCAAGCAAGTCCCATACATGTTCCAGCGGATTGAGGTCCGCACTCATGGCAGGCCATGGTAATGTTGTCACCGCCTCTTGCTGGAGGTATGCTGCGACTGCTCTGGAACGATGAGGCCTGGCGTTGTCGTCCATGAACACAGGTCTGGTGGCTAATGGGTGGTCGTCAAAATGAGGCACAACAGCTGGCTGCAGGACCTCCCGGATGTAGCGATCTCCTGTCAAGTTGCCACGAATGGTCACCAGGTCCAGTTTGCAGTCGTGGGAGATGCACCCCCAGACCATGATGGAGCCTCCGCCGTGAGGAACAGTTGGTGTGATGTTCCTTGCAGCATAAGCTGTGTTGGGCTGCCTCCATACTCTCGCTCTCCCATCGGTAACATGGAGTAAGAAGCGGCTTTCATCTGACCAATGGATCTTCCGCCAGTTCCTCAGGTTCCAGTGCTGTCGGGCAAGACACCAGGCCAAACGTAATCGCTGATGACGGTCTGTGAGGAGTGGACGCTTGATGACCCTTCTTGCCCTCAGTCCTATAGCTCTCAAGCGATTTCTAACAGTTTTTGTGGACAGATGTCGATTTGGTAGCCACTGCCGTTTCAGATGGGATGAAGATGCGAATCGCTGTTGCCGTACCAGACGGTACAGCGCCCTGTCTTCACGCTGGGTAGTAACACGTGGTTTGCCTGCTCGTGGCCGGTCCTTCACAGTGTTCGTTTCAGCATGTTTTCGTATCAATCGGCTGATTACTGACGTTTGGTATCCCAGTTGACGTCCTATAGCTGTGCAGGTCATACCAGTAGAATGCATGCCAATAATTTGCCACCGTTGTTCTTCTGACATTCTCCTTCGTTCCATCTTGTAGGACAGTGACTATGCAGTGGGAAACTGCCTCAAACACGCACGTATCTGTGGCGTGAGCAAACTTCATTTTGGCGAGTGCGTGGATGGCGTGGTGCTCGTGCACGCCACATGGAGCCAGTGCCTCACTGTCACACTGGGCTGTTTTCATCATCGCTATGGAATACCAGTCTTGTCCAAAATGACATTTTGTGCCATGTTAATACTTACAGTAACCTGCGACAGTAGATCAAATTTAGGGTTGCTTAACTTTTTTCCATGTGTATATATATGTGTGTGTGTATGTGTGTGTGTGTGTGTGTGTGTGTGTGTGTGTGTGTGTGTGTGTGTGTGTGTGTGTGTGTGTGTGTGTGTGTGTGTGTGTGTGTGTGTGTGTGTGTGTGTGTTCATTTATAATTTTAACGAAGAAGAAAAATCACACAATTTTGTAATAACACTTTTCACCAAACCGTTTCGTTAGACTCATTCTAAATGTTTGTTAAACGATTCTGACCGATGACCTTCACCTTGTATTCACTGCTGCCACGTGCCACCACAATAGTGTTTGTTCCCATGTAGCGGAAGAATTTCTCCGAAATGTAGTCCTTGCAGAAAGCGTTCTCAAAGGACAAGTAGAACTTGTATTCAGTGCTGATCTTCTGTAGACACACAAGAAAGTTTTTTGTTTGTATTGGTAATTTTTGTATTTTCGTTTTAGTTAGTCAGTTAGTTAGTTAGTTGGGTAGGTAGGTAAGTAGGTGGGTAGGTAGGTAGGTAGGTAAGCAGGTAGGTAGGTAGGTAGGTTGTCAGTAAATCAATCGGACAGTTAGTTGGTTAGTTTGAACTTCTATTCAGTGTTGATTAATCTGCGCACACAAAATGTTTTTGTTAATATTGGTAGTTTTGTTATTTCAGAACACTTCAGAACACTATTACTCAAGGATAGTAGCATTAGGTCCCCTTGGACCCATCTTACAGCTAGTCCTTGCTATTCTCCACACAAAATATGTGCAAAACAAAAGAACCATAACACATAATATGTAAAACAAGTAATAAATATAAGATTTGATAAAACACTGACGTTTATACACACTATATATATAATTATATATATATATATATAATATATATATATAATATATATATATGTGTGTGTGTGTGTGTGTGTGTGTGTGTGTGTGTGTGTGTGTGTGTGTGTGTGTGTACACAAAAACATACATACATGTGTGTGTTAGTTTTAGTATGTATTGTTATTTATATTGTCATTATTACTGTTCCAAGCCCAGCCAACCGCACAGAGCCATACCAGGGCTATAAACATCTAAAAAAATACACTAATACCTCATTTAAAAAAAAGAAAACAAAAAAGAAAATTAAGTTTGCATATCAATGCACTTGCACACATTTATATAAAGATATGCCCCTGGCACTGACCACTCCCTCCAATTTATCACGAGAGGGTTTAAAAACTCAACCTGTATACAAATTTAAACATAATTAAGTACACTCAGACATATATAAAAACTGGACTAAATTATCTAAAATTTATTCTGCATATCACACTTCCTTAGAGGCAAAATTGCACTTGATGCATGTACCCAATTTTCAATCTTATGAGAAAGTATATAAGGCTTTACAGAACACATACAG
The DNA here is from genome assembly GCA_030674185.1 of Monoplex corrugatus. Taxonomy (NCBI): domain Eukaryota; kingdom Metazoa; phylum Mollusca; class Gastropoda; order Littorinimorpha; family Ranellidae; genus Monoplex; species Monoplex corrugatus. The sequence goes on along the minus strand of JAPXFY010000026.1, from coordinate 44,725,167 downwards.
GTGAATGGACCAGCAAGGCAGAAAAATGATAAGAACAAACGACAAAAAGCAAAGGAGGAAGAAAGAAACAAAGAGAGTGACAGAAAAGAGGAAATTTCTTGCACAGAATTCCCAGGAGATGGGGTATACTATTTACAATGAAAGAGCCCCCGGCATCCCTCACGGAGGTGGGTGGGGTGGAGTTAGTCTAGTTAGTTAGTTAGTTAGTCAGTTAGTTAGTTAGTTAGTTAGTTAGTTAGTTAGTTACTCAGTCACTCAGTCAGTTAGTTAGTCGGTCGATCAGTTAGTTGGTTTGCTTGGGTTTGTTTTTTGTTATTTTTATTTCTCTGTTTAACTACAATTTTACCATGTGAAAATCGGCTTGTCCTCAATAAAGTAATCACATTATCTGGACAGATTGTGTGTGTGTGTGTATGTGTGTGTGTGTGTGTGTGTGTGTGTGTGTGTGTGTGTGTGTGTGTGTGTGTGTGTGTTTGTGTGTGTGTGTGTGTGTGTGTATGTGTGTGTTTGTGTGGTGTGGTGTATGTTTGTGTGTATGTGTGTGCATGTGTGTGTAGAGTATATGTATGTATTTATATATGTGTGTGTGCATACGTATGTGCGTGTACGTGTATATGCGTACAAGGTGTACCTTAAAGCAAGCATCATCAGTGGTACGAGAACAGTTGAGCTTAGAGCAGTCCCCGTACATATCCACCTGGATGTATTGACGTAACTGTTTGACGTAAGCTTCACGACGGCTATAGCTGACGCAATGGCTGACCAACATGGCCACTTTCCCGGTTTTTCTGGCCCAGATGGCCGAGTAGTTCTTAGCCACCGGTGCCTTTCTGGGAACGATTTTCCCATACAAGTCCACAATGTCTGAGTCAAACCTGGAACCGTCAACAGACACATCGTGTTACACCAGAGGGTTTTGAGTTTGAGTTCGGGTTTTCTCAGAGAAGAACTAGTCATGCTCGGGCAAGTCCATATGCCCGCCACCACCCAAATCTGCCAGTAATTTTTTGACTTTGTGCCGGATAACTTGCCAGCAGATTTGGATGGATCGTGTATGGAATTGGCCCAAGTGTGATGAGTTCCTCTAGAACACATTTCACATTTACACGTCAGCTGTTAAGTCGCAGGCTGACTACTGACCAGCTGTTTTCTTTTGGTTGTGTGTGTGGGTGGGTGGGTGGGGATGGGTGCGTGATTGTGCGTGTGTGTGTGTGTGTGTGTGTGTGTGTGTGTGTGTGTGTGTGTGTGTGTGTGTGTTTATGTGTGTTTGGGTGTGTGTATGTCTGTGTGTGGGGATGTGTTGTGTTGTGTGTGTGTGTGTGTGTGTGTGTGTGTGTGTGTGTGTGTTGTGTGTGTGTGTGTGTGTGTGTGTGTGTGTGTGTAAGTGTGTTGTGTAAGTGTATGTTGTGTGTGTATGTGTGTGTGTGTGTGTGTGTGTGGTGTGTGTGTTGTGTGTGTGTTGTGTAAGTGTATGTTGTGTGTGTATGTGTGTGTAGGTGTGTGGCTGGATGGGTGTAGGCGTGTGTATGTGGGTGTGTGTAGATGTGTGTGTGTGTGTGTGTCTGTGTGTGTGTCTATGTCTGTGTATATATGTATGAGTGTGTGTGTGTGTGTGCGTGCGTGCGTGCGTGTGTGTGTATATGTGTGTATGTGTGTGTGTGCGCGCGTGTGTTTTCACCCTATTTTCTGAGGGCTACACTGTCGTGTTATGAGGAGAGGGGAGTTAAGGTGGAGACCTCATTAGAAAAAAATTACGTAGTTGCTGCCCTTTACATCCTTGACTTCTGCCTACAAGGCACTTCCTACCCAGTGGTCAATGCATCCGCCAAGGATGCTCGTTGTTCCTGTGTTCGATTCCTACTCAGAGAGTGACATTTCTCCCCTTCCCCTCTATTGTTATTGTTGTTTAAAAACCCAGCCCATTTCATACAGCCATATCAGGGCTGTTTCTATAACTGCTTCAAAACATACACAATACTTTAACAGGAAAAAAAAAAAAAGAAGAAGAGAATTATGTTCACATATCAATGTATTCGCGCACATGATTTAAGGATAGGTCCCTGGCGTTGACCACTCTGTCGAATTTATCACACAGGGGATTTAAGAAACATGAATTAAAAAAAAAAACCATAACTAAGGACACTTAAGCAAACACAAAACCGGCCCTAAATCACCTAAAACTGCTTCTGCATATCTCATTTATCTAGAGCCAAAAATGCACCTAATACATGTACCCAATTATCAATCCTAAGAGAAAGTATGTGAGACTTGATTGAACACATACAGGTGAAAGGACCAACAAGGCAAAAAATGACAGGAAGAAATGACAGAAAGCAAAGGAACAAGGCAGAAACAAAGAGAGTGACAGAAAAGAGGAAATTTCTAGCACAGAATTTCCAGAAGGTGGGGATACTATTTATACTGAAAGAGACCCCGGCTTCCCCCCCCCCATGTGTGTGGGGGGGTTCTTCTCCTCTAGATCTCATGTGGTTACAGTCTAGGTGCTAGTCCTCTGGATAAGACGACAATCCGAAGTCTTCGTAGGCAGCATGCATACGCTCAGCGTGCGGTAGAGATCCCACGACAACAAGAGTTGCCCCTTGCAAAATTCTGTAGAAAAAAATCCGCTGTCGTAGGTACATAGAATACACGGATATAGAAGGAAGAGAGGGAAAGGTGGCGCAGTACTGTGGCGACGAGTTTTCTGGTCCGACGGCAATCCATATTTCACAGCATAAAATCTTGAAGTGACCAACAAAGAAACAAAGAAAGAAACATGCAAACAAAGTGGATAAACAAACCGATAAACAAGATACAACAATAAACAAAACAACATCCCCCCCCCCCCCCCCGAAAAAAGATGAAACAAAATAATCAACCTTACAAAAAACAAAAAACAAAAACAAACAAACAAAAACCCGACGTCAACAACAATAACAGCAACAATAACAAAACAACAGCGACATGAACACCAACAACCACAGCAACGACAACATCAAAAACAAAAACAACAGCAACGACAACAACAACAACGACAGCAACAACAGAAACGACAACAGCAACAACAACGACAACAACAACAACAGCAATAAGAACAATAAG
>JAPXFY010000026.1:44702065-44717065 GCA_030674185.1 Monoplex corrugatus | reverse complement strand
CCAGGATCAAACCCAGGACGATATGCTTACCACGGAGCCTCATTGTCAACCTTGTCTCGCTTCTTCAGTCTCCGGTCCTGTTTTTCCCGTCTCTCTGTGTGTTTTTCCCGTCTCCGTGTGTGTGTTCTTCTGTCTCTGTTTTTCTGTCTCTGTGTGTTTGTCACAGTTTCTGGTCTATTTTTCTGTCTCTGTGTGCTCGTCACTGTTTCTGGTCTGTTTTTCTGTCTCTGTGTGCTTGTCACAATTTCTGCTCTCTGTTTCTCTCTCTCTGTGTGTTTGTCACAATTTCTGCTCTCTGTTTCTGTCTCTGTGTACTTGTCACAGTTTCTGGTCTATTTTTTCTGTCTCTGTGTGCTTGTCACAATTTCTGGTCTATTTTTCTGTCTCTGTGTGCTTGTCACAATTTCTGGTCTATTTTTCTGTCTCTGTGTGCTTGTCACAGTTTTCTGGTCTATTTTCTGTATCTCTGTGTGCTTGTCACAATTTCTGGTCTATTTTATTGTCTCTGTGTGTTTCTGTCTTTGTGTTTTTATGTCACTCTCTCTCACGGCGCACAAATCCGAGATTCTTTAGTTGGCCCACGTTTTGGTTCTGCCCTGCTGGTTATCAATAGCGTGCACCTTTCCCCTTCCCTTCCTCTCTCCACACCCCTTTCAGCCAATCATAGCGAGGCAGCTCTGTGTTTATGTTTCTCTGTTTGCCACAGTCTCTGGTCTTTCCGTCTCTCTGTGCTCGTCAATTCTTCTAGGTGTGTTTCAGGCTACAACAGGAAAAAAAAAAGAAAATTAAGCACACACATCAGTGCATCCGAGCACACAATCCAAGGACATGCCTTTGACGCCGACCACTCCGTCCAATCTATCGCACAGGGGATAAAAAAATAACACATCTTAATACAAATTTAAACATACCTAAGGACACCGAAACATATATAAAAAGAAGCACAAATTACCTGAAATTGCTTATGCATATCTCACCTCCCTAGAGCCAAAAATGCACTTAATACGTGTACCCAATTATCAATCCTGAAAAAAAGTACGTGAGACTTTATCGAACACGTACAGGTGAATGGACCATTAAGGCAGAAAATGATAGGTAGAAAACAAAGAAACAAGGCAGAAACAAAGAGAGTGACAGAAAAGAGGAAATTTCTAGCACAGAATTTCCAGAAGGTGGGGAAACTATTTATACTGAAAGCGCCCCTGGCATCCCCCACAGGGTATAATTACCACTAAGCAGCTCACGTATCCTCAGAGCTAAGAGTGTAATCGATTACTGTCAATCTTAATACATAATAAGTATGTAAAGCTTTATAGACAACAGAGGTCAACGGACGACCGAAGCACAAAACTATAGGAAGAAATAACAGAACGCAAAGGAACAAGGCAGAAACAAAGAGAATGACAGAAGAGGACATTTCTGGCACAAAATTTCCAGAAGGGGAGATACTAAGGACAATGAAAGATCGTACAAAGAAATGTCTGTCTGGTGGGCGTAAAAAGCAAGAACATGGGCCCATCAACACAGGCCTAATGCAATGTTGTACAGTAACATTATCATCATCACATCATCATCATCATCAATATCATCAACATCGCCGTCATCGACGTCGTCGATAGTTGAGGAGGTCGTCATTCTTTCAAAACTGGAGTTTTCGAGTTTGTTCAATAAGAATTCATTGCAGTTGGACAATTCTATATGTCCTCCACAAAAATCTGCCAGCAATTAACTGGTAGACTCAATAAGCTGCACAAAAACCCTATGTGCTGGCAAGTTACTGTTATTTTCGTTTAAAGCCCAGCCGACTGAGTAGAGCCGTATCAGGGCTATAACCTGTTTAAGAACGAATACTTCAACAAGGAAAACAAAAATGAAAATTCAGTGCACAAATCAAAGTATTCGCGCACATAATCAAAGGAAATGCCCATGGCTTTGATCACTCCATACAATTTATCACATCACACTGGGAATCTAAAAAACATACCTGAAGACAGATTTAAACATAATAAGAACGCTAAAACATATACAACAACGGGCCTGAATTACCTAAAATTGCTTCTGCATATCTCACCTCCCTAATCCATCATGCATGTACCTAATTATCCATCCTCAGAGGAAGTATTCAGACTTTATTGAACACATACAGGTGAATAAACCAGGAAGGCAGAAAATGATAGGAAGAAATGACAGAAAGCAAAAGAACAAGGCAGAAACAAAGAGAGTGACAAAACAGAGGAAATTTCTGGCACAGACTTTCCAGAAGGTGGGGATACTACTTGTACTGAAAGAGCCCCCGACATCCCCACGGTAGACTATACAACGCAAAGATGACACAACGATAATGACGCAAACATAAAGGTGGGGCAGCAAAGAGGTCAGTTTTTGACGCTGCGGGCTGGGATTGGACTCGATATATCAGACCTTGCGTCCATGGCTCTGTCTAAGGAACTAACCCAACAATCAGCGTAAAAGAAACAACAACAAAAAAACAAAAAAGAGAGGGAGAGAGAGAGCTAGAAATGGCGTGCCCAAGCGTTGACACAAATGCAGTCAGGTATGTAAAAGATCAGACTTACTTTCTAACACTGTCAAAGATCAGACTTTCTAACACTGTCAAAGATCAGACTTTCTAACACTGTCAAAGATCAGATTTTCTTTCTAACACAGTCAGAGATCAGACTTTCTTTCTAACACTGTCAAAGATCAGACTTTTTAACACTGTCAAAGATCAGACTTTCTAACACTGTCAAAGATAAGATTTCCTAAGATCAGACTTTTTAACACAGTCTAAGATCAGACTTTTTAACACTGTCAAAGATCAGACTTTCTATCACTGTCAAAGATCAGACTTACTTTCTAACATTGTGAAAGATCAGACATTCTTTCTAACACTGTCAAAAATCAGACTTTCTAACAATGTCAAAGATCAGACTTTCTAAAACTGTCAAAGATCAGACTTTCTAACACTGTCAAAGATCAGACTTTCTAACACTGCCAAAGATCAGACTTTCTAACACTGTCAAAGATCAGACTTTCTAACACTGTCAAAGATCAGACTTTCTAACACTGTCAAGATCATACTTACTTTCAAACACTGTCAAAGATCAGACTTTCTTTCTAACACTGTCAAAGATCAGACTTTCTAACACTGTCAAAGATCAGACTTTCTAACACTGTCAAAGATCAGACTTACTTTCTAACACTGCCAAAGATCAGACTTTCTAACACTGTCAAAGATGAGACTTTCTAACACTGTCAAAGATGAGACTTTCTAACACTGTCAAATATCTGACTTTCTAATACAGTAAAAGATCAGACTTTCTTTCTAACACTGTCATAGATCAGACTTTCTAACACTGTCAAAGATCAGACTTTCTAACACTGTCAAAGATCAGACTTTCTAACACTGTCAAAGATCAGACTTTCTAACACTGTCAAAGATCAGACTTTCTAACACTGGCAAAGGTTAGACTTTCAAACACTGTCAAAGATCAGACATTCTAACACTGTCAAAGATCAGACTTTCTAACACTGTCAAAGATCAGACTTACTAACACTGTCAAAGATGAGACTTTCTAACACGGGCAAGGATTAGACTTACTTTCTAACACTGTCAAAGATCAGACTTACTTTCTAACACTGTCAAAGATCAGACTTTCTAACACTGTCAAAGATCAGACTTACCAACACTGTCAAAAATCAGACTTTCTAACACTGTCAAAGATCAGACTTTCAAACGCTGTCAAAGATCAGACTTTCTAACACTGTCAAAGATCAGACTTACTTTCTAAAATTGTAAAAGGTTAGGCTTACTAACACTGTCAAAGATCAGACCTTCTAACACTGTCAAAGATGAGACTTACGTTCTAACACTGTCTTATATCAGACTCTCTAACACTGTCAAAGATCAGACTTTCTTTCTAACACTGTCAAAGATCAGACTTTCTAATACTGTCAAAGATCAGACTTACTTTCTAACACTGACAAAGATCAGACTTTCTAACACTGTCAAAGATCAGACTTTCTAACACTTTCAAAGATCAGATTTTCTAACACAGTAAAAGATCAGACTTTCTAACACTGTCAAAGATCAGACTTTCTAACACTGTCAAAGATCAGACTTACTTTCTAACACTGTCAACGATCAGACTTTCTAACACTGTCAAAGATCAGACGTACTTTCTAAAAATGTCAAAGATCAGACTTACTTTCTAACACTGTCAAAGATCAGACTATGTAACACTGTCGAAGATCAGACTTTCTAACACTGTCAAAGATCAGACTTACTAATACTGTCAATGATAAGACTTACTTTCTAACACTGTCAAAGATCATACTTTCTAACACTTTCAAAGATCAGACTTTCTAACATTGTCAAACATCAGATTTACTTTCTAACACTGTCAAAGATCAGACTTTCTAACACTGTCAAAGATCAGACTTTCTAACACTGCCAAAGATCAGACTTCTAACATGTCAAAGATCAGACTTTCTATTACTGTCAAAGATAAGACTTTCTAACACTGTCAAAGATCAGACTTACCTTTCTAACACTGCCAAAGATGAGACTTTCTAACACTGTCAAAGATGAGCCTTTCTAACACTGTCAAAGATGAGACTTTCTAACACTGTCAAATATCTGACTTTCTAATAAAGTAAAAGATCAGACTTTCTTTCTAACACTCTCAAAGATCAGACTTTCTAACACTGTCAAAGATCAGATTTCTAACACTGTCAAAGATCAGACTTTCTAAAACTGTCAAAGATCAGACTTTCTAAACTGGCAAAGGTCAGACTTTCCAACATTGTCAAAGATCAGACATTCTAACACTGTCAAAGATCAGATTTTCTAACACTGCCAAAGATCAGACTTTCAAAACACTTTCAAAGATCAGACTTTCTAACACTGTCAAAGATCAGACTTTCTAACACTGACAAAGATCATACTTACTTTCTAGCACTGCCAAAGATCAGACTTTCTAACACTGTCAAAGATCAGACTTTCTAACACTGTCAAAGATCAGACTTTCTAACACTGTCAAAGATCAGACTTTCTAACACTGTCAAAGATCAGACTTTCTTTCTAACACTGTCATAGATCAGATTTTCTAACACTGTCAAAGATCACACTTTCTAACACTGTCAAAGATGAGACTTTCTAACACGGGCAAGGATTAGACTTACTTTCTAACACTGTCAAAGATAAGACTTACTTTCTAATACTGTCAAAGATCATACTTTCTAACACTGTCAAAGATCAGACTTTCTAACACTGTCAAAGATCAGACTTTCTAATACTGTCAAAGATCAGACTTTCTTTCTAACACTGTTATAGATCAGATTTTTAACACTGTCAAAGATCAGACTTTCTAATACTGGCAAAGATCAGACTTTCTAACACTGTCAAAGATACGACATTCTAACACTGTCAAAGATCAGACTTTCTAACACTGTCAAAATCAGACTTATTAACACTGTCAAAGATCAGACTTTCTAACACTGACAAAGTCAGACTTTCTAATACTGTCAAAGACCAGACTTTCTTTCTAACACTGTCATAGATCAGATTTTCTAACACTGTCAAAGATCAGACTTTCTAACACTGTCAAAGATCAGATTTCTAACACAGTCAAATATCAGACATTCTAACACTCTCAAAGATCAGACTTTCTAACACTGTCAAAGATAAGACATTCTAACACTGTCATAGATCAGACCTTCTAACACTGTCAAAGATCAGACTTTCTTTCTAACACAGTCAAAGATCAGACTTTCTTTCTAACACTGTCAAAGATCAGACTTTTTAACACTGTCAAAGATCAGACTTTCTAACACTGTCAAAGATCAGATTTTCTAAGATCAGACTTTCTAACACAGTCAAAGATCAGACTTTTTACACTGTCAAAGATCAGACTTTCTATCACTGTCAAAGATCAGACTTCCTTTCTAACATTGTGAAAGATCAGACATTCTTTCTAACACTGTCAAAGATCAGACTTTCTAACAATGTCAAAGATTAGACTTACTTTCAAACACTGTCAAAGATCAGACTTTCTAAAACTGTCAAAGATCAGACTTTCTAACACTGTCAAAGATCAGACTTTCTAACACTGTCAAAGATCAGACTTTCTAACACTGTCAAAGATCAGACTTTCTTTCTAACACTGTCATAGATCAGATTTTCTAACACTGTCAAAGATCACACTTTCTAACACTGTCAAAGATGAGACTTTCTAACACGGGCAAGGATAGACTTACTTTCTAACACTGTCAAAGATAAGACTTACTTTCTAATACTGTCAAAGATCATACTTTCTAACACTGTCAAAGATCAGACTTTCTAACACTGTCAAAGATCAGACTTTCTAACACTGTCAAAGATCAGACTTACTTTCTAACACTGTCAAAGATCAGACTTTCTAACACTGTCAAAGATCAGACTTTCTAACACTGTCAAAGATCAGACTTTCTAACACTGTCAAAGATCATTCTTCTAAAAGTCAAAGATCAGACTTTCTTCTAACACTGTCAAAGATCAGACTTTCTAACACTGTCAAAGATCAGACTTTCAACACTGTCAAAGATCAGACTTTCTAAACACTGTCAAAGATCAGACTTTCAACACTGTCAAAGATCAGACTTTCTAACATTGTCAAAGATCAGACTTCTAACACTGTCAAAGATCAGATTACTTTCTAACACTGCAAAGATCAGACTTTCTAACACTGTCAAAGATCAGACTTTCTAACACTGTCAAAGATCAGACTTTCTAACACGTCAAAGATCAAGACTTTCTAACACTGTCAAAGATCAGACTTTCTAACACTGTCAAAGATCAGACTTTCTAACACTGTCAAAGATCAGACTTTCTAACACTGTCAAAGATCAGACTTTCTAACACTGTCAAAGATCAGACTTTTCTAACACTGTCAAAGATCAGACTTTCTCTGCAATAGATTCTACTGTCAAAGATCAGACTTCTAACACTGTCAAAGATAGACTTTCTAACACTGTCAAAGATCAGATTTACAGTCAATCTTAACACTGCAAAGATCAGACTTACTTTCTAACACTGTCAAAGATCAGATACTTTCTAACACTGTCAAAGATCAGACTTTCTAACACTGTCAAAGATCAGACTTTCTAACACTGTCAAAGATCAGACTTCTTAACACTGTAAACAGACTTTCTAACATGTCAAAGACAGATTATCAGACTTTCTAAACTGTCAAGATCAGACTTTCTAACCTGTCAAAGATATATTTCTAACACTGTCAAAGATCAGACTTACAACTTCAAGAGAACTTACTTTCTAACACTGTCAAAGATCAGACTTTCTAACACTGTCAAAGATAGACTTTCTAACACTGTCAAAATCAATCTTCAAACACTGTCAAAGATAGACTTTCTAACCTGTCAAAGATCAGACTTTAAACCGTCAAAGATCAGACTTTCTAACCTGTCAAAGATCAGACTTTCTAACACTGTCAAAGATCAGACTTCTAACACTGTCAAAGATAGACTTTTCTAACATGTCAAATCAGACTTTAACACTGTCAAAGATCAGATCTTTCTAACACTGTCAAAGATCAGACTTTCTAAACTGTCAAAGATCAGACTTTTCTAACGAAAAGATCAGACTTTCTAACACTGTCAAAGATCAGACTTTCTAAACTTCAAGATCAGATTTCTAACACTCAAAGATCAGACTTTCTAACACTGTCAAGCAGATTTGCCTTCTGTCATATCCATAATAACAGATTTGCCTTCTGTCATATCCATAATAGCAGATTTGCCTTCTGTCATATCCATAATAACAGATTTGCCTTCTGTCATATCCATAATAGCAGATTTGCCTTCTGTCATATCCATGATAGCAGATTTGCCTTCTGTCATATCCATAATAACAGATTTGCCTTCTGTCATATCCATAATAGCAGATTTGCCTTCTGTCATATCCATAATAACAGATTTGCCTTCTGTCATATCCATAATAGCAGATTTGCCTTCTGTCATATCCATGATACAGATTTGCCTTCCTGTCATGTCCATAATACAGATTTGCCTTCCTGTCTTATCCATAATAGCAGATTTGCCTCCTGTCTTATCCATAATAACAGATTTGCCTCCTGTCTTATCCATAATAGCAGATTTGCCTTCTGTCATATCCATAATAGCAGATTTGCCTTCTGTCATATCCATAATAACAGATTTGCCTCCTGTCTTATCCATAATAGCAGATTTGCCTTCTGTCATATCCATAATAACAGATTTGCCTTCTGTCATATCCATAATAACAGATTTGCCTCCTGTCTTATCCATAATAGCAGATTTGCCTTCTGTCATATCCATAATACAGATTTGCCTTCTGTCATATCCATATAGCAGATTTGCCTTCTGTCATATCCATAATAACAGATTTGCCTTCTGTCATATCCATAATAGCAGATTTGCCTTCTGTCATATCCATAATAACAGATTTGCCTTCTGTCATATCCATAATAACAGATTTGCCTCCTGTCTTATCCATAATACAGATTTGTCTTCTGTCTTATCCATCACGGCAGATTTACCTTCAACTTTCACTTCCCTGTCTGAACTGTGTTGTAGTTGTTATTCCTGTAGTTGGCCAATAACTGGATGTCCATTTAAGTTAACAAGAAACACCTCGAGGGTGCGGATGCCACTGGAGTACCAATGCCCCACCACTCTCTAGACACTCATCCCCCAAGCTCCCGACGCCAATTGATAGTCGTTTCTTCAAGCAAAGGGATGGGGGGGGGGGGGGGGGCGTGCATGTGTCAATGCTTTCGTGTTTTCGACAGCGCTTGTGTCGGAGAGCATTTATGTGTGTATTGTATGCTTGTTGTGTGTGTGTTGTGTGGTGTGTGTGTGTGTGTGTGTGTGTGTGTGTGTGTGTGTGTGTGTGTGTGTGTGTGTGTGTGTGGTGTGTGTGTGTGTGTGTGTGTGAATGTGTGTACTGATATGTTGTGTGTGATGTGTGTGTGCATGTGTGTGTTGTGTGTGAGTGAATGTACATGTATACGTATGGTTGTGTGTGTGTGTGTGTGTGTTGTGATGTGTGACGTGTGTGTGTGTGTGTGTGTGTGTGTGTGTGTGTGTGTGTTGTGTGTGTGTGTGGTGCTTGTGTGTGTGTGCTTTGTGTGTGTGTTTGTGTGTGGTTGTGGTGTGTGCGTATGTGTGTGTGTATGTGTGTGTGTTTGTCTGTGTGTGTGTTTGTGTGTATGTGTGCGCTTACGTGTGTGTGTGTGTGTGTGTGTGTGTGTTGTGTGCGTGCGTGCGTGCGTGCGTGTGTGTGTGTGTGTGTGTGTGTGTGTGTGTGTGTCTATCTGTCTGTGTGTGTGAGGCTGTGAACTTTTGGAAATGGGGTTAGTTTGCTTTTCCTGTGATTGTTGTGCAGATTAGACATTTGATGTAGTGTTCATTTTACAAATTACGATTGTCGTTTTGAAAGTTACCTATGATAAGCTTTGCCATTTTCTATGAAGATGGAGAGCATTCTTACCAACAAATGCCTATCAATTAACATCAGGAAGAGAGTTCTTGAATGTTACGGTATATAGAACCAATACTGTTGTACGGTTGCGAGGCGTGGACAGTCAACAAGCAAAGCCAGAACAAAATTGAGGCAGCCGAGTTGTGGTTTCTAAGAAGGGTGTTGAGAGTTGCATGGACAGCAAAGAAAACAAACGAGACAGTCTTGATGGAGGCAGACACAAGTAGATCATTCATAAGGAAGATTCGGAAAAGGCAAACAACATTCATAGGCCATTTTATGAGGAAAGGGGAATTGGAACACCTGGTCACAATGGGAAAGCTGGAGGGAAGGAGAGCACCGGGTAGACCCAGGGAGAAGATATTAGACGGACTTGCAGAGTGGCTGAAGACAGGGAGGGTGGAAGAGATGCTTGAGGCAACAGGAGATAGAGACAGATGGAAGCCCATAATCGCCAACGCCATGCGGCAAGGCACCTGATGATGATGTATGAATAGTGGTGGTTACAAAATAGTCCTATATTTATTCATAATCTATTTGTTAGGTAGCATCATCATCATCATGTGCCCTGCCGAACACACACACACACACACACACACACACACACACACACACACACACACACACACACACACACACACACTCACACACACACACACACACGAATCGCAGGTTTTAAACTCATGTCTTCGCCGATCTGTTCTTAGATTAAAAAGAGGACTGGACAGCAGAATACCTATTGCAGCGATTTCGCTTCTCATCTTCATCATGAGCCCTGCCGCATGGCGTTGGCGATTATGGCCCTTCATATCCATCTATCCCTTGTTGCCGCAAGCACATCTTCCACCCTCTCTGTCTTCAGCCGCCCTGCAAGTCCGTCCAATATTTTTCCTCCCTGGGTCTGCCTGGTGCCCTCTTTCCCTCCGAGCTCCAGCTTTTCTGCTGTGACCAGGTGCTCTAATTCCCCTTTCCTCATAAAAAGGCCTTTAAATGTTGCTTGTCTTTTTCCTAATCTTCTTTATCAATGATCTTCTTGTGTGTACCTTCATCAAGACTGTCTTGTTTCGTTCGTTATTTCTTTTAACGTCTATTCACATGTGTGCTTTTAAACTGTCTTGGTTTTTTTGTTTAGTTTTTTATTTCTTTGCTGTCCATGGAACTCTCAACATTCTTCGTAGAAACCACATTTCGGCTGCTTCAATCTTGTTCTGGCTTTTCGTGTCGCCTGTATCAATTGAAATAACAATATGTCTTGCGAACAGCAACTCTAATGTCACCACGTTTCATGGCAGCCAGCAGGAACTGAAAAACCAACCAACCAACCAGACAGACAAACAAACAAACAAACGAACGAACGAACGGACGAACGGACGAACAGACGAACGGACAAACAAACAAAAGAACGAACAAACAACAAAGACACATACACACAAACAAACACACAAACAAACATACAAACAAACAAAACCCAACCACATTCATCACCAGATGGACCCTGGCGATGTGGCGATGACCAAACAAGAAGGACAACTCTATAAGCAAACGTTAACCCTTTCTTAGCCAAAGTGTAGATAAAAAGGTGAATCGCCTGTGCCACGGAGTTTTTAACATCTTGACTTAAAATTTAAAAAAAAACATATCTCTTCATCCAGCCCAGAAAACCCCACAACACTATAAATTGTCTTGTTCAGTATACTTTACAGCGCACCAGGAGAGGCAGTACTTTCGTTTTTACGATCGCCAGTGTTAGTAATGTCACTTCGACTCTTATCTGGGTCAAGTCCGACTTCGGACATCAACACCGAAATATCGCCTGCATGCGCCAAATTATCGTCATTTTCACTCTTATCAACAGACTGTTAATCAGAATCAGCTCCACAAGTATTGATTTCTGCAACTTCTTTTGCTGCATATGTTGTTTTTCGGGTCCGATCGACACTCGGTGTTGAAGCGGGTCCTCCGCCATTGTTTACACTCGCTGAATAGTAATCAGCTATAGGGGGTCACATTTTCAACCACACGGGCAGAAAAGACCGTAAAACGTCACACATACATAATCAGCATCTATATATAGAAGGAATACTGATATCTCATACGTCACTGAAAGCGTTGGGGTTTTCTGGCTAAAAATAGGAAAATTCGCTGACTGAATATTCGGTTGGTGGCACTGAAGGCATACGTTTCTTCCGACGGAATATTCGGTTGGTGGCACTGAACAGGCTTTAAAGGGGACACAGAAAAAATATGGAACTTAAATTTGGCTTAGGCTTAAAAGAGGAGCACAGGATTGCTGCCCTTTGTGCCGATCATGATAGTCTGTTTTACCCGTGAAAACACTGTACTCTAAAAGAATTGCATTGTGTTGAATTGCGCGCAGAGATGGCAATTCAAAAGCAATGCAATGCATTATAGAATACAGAGTGCTGGTCAGTCTGAGTATGGAATAATAATAACGAAGATGATAATATTGACAATAATAATAATAGTAATAAGAAGCAGAAGAATGCTAACAATAATAGTAATGATAACAATAACAACAACAACAAGATATTAATAATGGTGATGATGATGATGATTATAACAATAATAATAATATTTTTACATTATATGCTCTTATGTCCATTGTGGTACACATATGCTGATTATGTATAAGCAAGTGGTTTATTTTTATTATTGTTATTATTGTTTTTAACTAAAAGCAGCCCCCAAAAGCCTTTTTGTTGCATTATTGCGTCCATAGGCTTACGTATATTGTAAACTTCCAGTTCTTGCTCAAAATTGTCAAGACTGCAACAGTTCGGTGCAGTCAGAAGGGGCGAAGTTTTTTGAATATGCAAGTTATCATCATGAAAAGAAATGCAGATGAAGGGTATATGATTGATGATTTTTTATGACATTTAACCCTGTGACTCCTACACCCTATCCACCAAACGCAAAAAGTTAACTCTTACTCCCTCACCCTATCCACCAGCTTCCTGCAGGAAGCTAGTACGTGGATAAGGTGAAGGAGTCAAAAGGGTTAGGTTTTTGCTTTGCTAGCATTGTTGACAATGCAGGATGCTGATGGATAGGGTGCGGGAGTCAAAGGGTTAAATATCCTGTACGTCGTCTGTTGTTCAGTGACATGTATACTAAACATTGAAACGTCAAACCATTTATACAAATAAGCCGAATTACCATATAGCGATTCGTTCCCTGTTGGACACTGAGTACATAACCATAGAAAAACTGCAACCACTGGGTTGAGTATAAAGGGCTTGTGGCTTGGCCACTGACTTCAGGCAATCTGGCATGATGACCACAGGGAAAGACCTGCTGGTTGCTCGGAAAGATGGCAATCTTGGGATCCCGTTCAGGGCACGTCAGACCTTGCAGAACAGCAACATGGGCTGTGTGTGGAGCATCATGCCTGACCACGTTCGCGGCCGTTCAAACAACTCCTGTGGTTGAAGTAAGACAATGTTGGGAGCTTCCGACTGCTAAGCGTCGAGACTATAGTAAGGGGGAAAGATGCTGACAGCTATGCGAGCTGGTGGCAGGGCGGGCTGCCGAAAGAGAGATGAAGACCAAAGTGGGGTGACAGAGGGGTCTTCCATATTCTCTTGGTTCAGAACTGACCAAACACACACATATAGACAAGACAGAACATATACAGGGTTGCTTTCAAGGCATACATGTAATACCAAAGGAAATTAGAGGGAAGAAGGGAGAATTTTAAATATCAACTAAGTAACATGACTCTTGAGAGTCACGGAGTTATCTCCCATGTAGAATTTCTCAAATCAAGTTCTTGAGAGTCACGGAGTTATCTCCCATGTAGAATTTCTTAATTGGTCAGTTCAAGAATAAAAGACTGTGTCAATCTTGAACATAAGACCAGTATATTGTATGAATTTCTCTCCACCATCGTGGTTGTGTGTGTAGCGTAGTTGCAGGGTATATGGGTAACTTGGGCATTCCTTTTTTAAGGAATGTTCTGAGCTTACCACTTTATGCTTGGTGGCTGTGTCTATGCTAGCTGAATGGGTAGCGCAAACTGTGTTGGGTTTGAGAAATTCTACATGGGAGATAACTCCGTGACCCCAAAAGATTTAAAATTTACTTATTGATTTTTTTAAAAAATTCTCCTTGCTTCCCTTTTTATTTCCTTTCTTTACAGATTACGACTTTGGCAGAACCGCAGGGGCTTCAGTTACCCTATGTTGTTTGTCATCTGGTCATGTTCATTGTCTGCTATGTGCCTGCCGTCATTCGGAATGTCGTGAACTTTGTGGTTATTTGAATTTCAGCCTGGCATGAGATACAAAACATCATGAAAGTCCCCAAATTTCTTTCATGCATACGTTAGGCAGCATAAACAGCATTTTTCAATTTCGTCGTTTATTTTGTCTTTAGCACACACTTTGCCATACTTTTTAAGGAAATGTTCAGCCCCCCCAAATGTGCGGGAGAACGAAACGTGTTGACATGAGCACAAAGACACTGAATGAATCATCTGGTTTATTTGTGTGTTTTTTATCAAATTTATACCTTTTGTTTTTTGTCCGTTTTGTGAAGCCCCAAACAACTATTTTCTAAAGTTTTAAGAGATCTTGGGGGTTTTTTTTGTTTTTTTTTTTGTTCTTATTTCTTTTTTGGGTTTTCGGTAAAGATTATGAAAAATAAACTCGTGTTTTTTTTGTATGTTTCATTAAGGAAGCGTTTTTATGACACTTTCCTTTTGTTTCAAACATAGAAAAAAGCAAAATGCATACACATATACCCCCAGCCTGCTCGCGCACAAAACCCCACACACATACACACAACACACACACACAACGCAAAAAACAAACACACAAACACCACAAAAAACCCCCCGACAAAAACAACAAAACCCCCCACACAACACAACCCCAAACACACACACACACAACACCCCAAACAACACACACACACACACACACACACACACAAAAAACACACACACACCCCCAACAAAACACAACAAAACACACACAACACAAGGGACACCCACACAACACAACACAAAACAAGCCACACACAAAAACATACACACACACATACACACACAAAACACACAACACACTTTCACACACATACACAACACAACAAACATACACACACGCACACACAAAAACCCCATACCAAACAAAAACACACACACGCACGCACGCCAACCAAAAAAAAACAAAAAACACACACACACACAAAAACCACGCCACACAACATACAAACACAAACGCACACAACACACAAAAACACAAAAAAAACACACCACACACACACACACGCACACACACCCCCACACACAAACACACACACAAAAAAAACAAACACACCCACAACAAAACACAAAACACCAAAACACACACACCCCACAAACACCCACACACCACACACACACAAAACAACAAAAAACACACAACAAAACACACACACTACATCACACACTAAATCACACACACGCACACACACACACACAC
>JAPXFY010000026.1:44697057-44701965 GCA_030674185.1 Monoplex corrugatus | reverse complement strand
CTTTGCTACTATGGTTGACGATGCAGGATGCTAGTGGACAGGGTGCGGGAGTCAGAGGGTTAAACAGAAGGCTTTCATGGAAAAAAGAGTGGTTTTAACGTTTTTGTCTTAATACAGGAAAGATCAGGCAAATTTCTCAAATGAAAGGGCAGACATTTTCACAGAAGAGATCCAAAATGGGCAAACAATCGGCGAGCATGAGTTTTGAGTCTGTGTCGAGAGATTTTGAAAAGCCGAGTCTCAATGGAAAGCCGAGTGTCAATGGAAAGCCGAGTGTCAATGGAAAGCCGAATCTCAATGGAAAGCCAAGTGTCAATGGAAAGCCAAGTGTCAATGGAAAGCCGAGTGTCAATGGAAAGCCGAGTGTCAAGGGAAAGCCAAGTGTCAATGGAAAGCCAAGTGTCAATGGAAAGCCGAGTGTCAATGGAAAGCCGAGTGTCAATGGAAAGCCGAGTGTCAATGGAAAACCAAGTGTCAATGGAAAGCCAAGTGTCAATGGAAAGCCAAGTATCAATGGAAAGCCAAGTGTCAATGGAAATCAGAGGGTCAATGGAAAGCCGAGTGTCAATGGAAAGCCAAGTGTCAATGGAAAGCTGAGTGTCAATGGAAAGCCCAGTGTCAATGGAAAGCCGAGTGTCAATGGAAAGCCGAGTGTCAATGGAAATCAGAGTGTCAATGGAAAGCCAAGTGTCAATGGAAAGCCAAGTGTCAATGGAAAGCCAAGTGTCAATGGAAAGCCGAGTGTCAATGGAAAGCAAAATGTCAATGGAAAGCTGAGTGTCAATGGAAAGCCAAGTGTCAATGGAAAGCCAAGTGTCAATTTAAAGCCGAGTGTCAAGGGAAAGCCGAGTGTCAATGGAAAGCCAAGTGTCAATGGAAAGCCAAGTGTCAAGGGAAAGCCGTGTGTCAATGGAAAGCCGAGTGTCAATGGAAAGCCGAGTGTCAATGGAATGCCGAGTGTCAATGGAAAGCCAAGTGAAAGCTGAGTGTCAATGGAAAGCCAAGTGTCAATGGAAAGCCAAGTGTCAATGGAAAGCCGAGTGTCAATGGAAAGCCAAGTGTCAAGGGAAAGCCGAGTGTCAAGGGAAAGCTGAGTGTCAATGGAAAGCCAAGTGTCAATGGAAAGCCCAGTGTCAATGGAAAGCCAAGTGTCAAGGGAAATCAGAGTGTCAATGGAAAGCCGAGTGTCAAGGGAAAGCCAAGTGTCAATGGAAAGCCGAGTGTCAATGGAAAGCCGAGTGTCAATGGAAATCCGAGTGTCAATGGAAAGCTGAGTGTCAATGGAAAGCCGAGTGTCAATGGAAAGCCGTGTGTCAATGGAAAGCCGAGTGTCAATGGAAATCCGAGTGTCAATGGAAAGCCGTGTGTCAATGGAAAGCCGTGTGTCAATGGAAAGCTGAGTGTCAATGGAAAGCCGTGTGTCAATGGAAAGCCGAGTGTCAATGGAAAGCCGAGTGTCAATGGAAAACCGAGTGTCAATGGAAAAACCGAGTGTCAATGGAAAGCCGAGTGTCAATGGAAAGCCGAGTGTCAATGGAAAGCCGAGTGTCAATGGAAAGCCAAGTGTCAATGGAAAGCCGAGTGTCAAAGGAAAGCCTAAGAGTACAGGAAGAAGAACAGGCATGGAGCAAGTCAGAGATGTAACCAGTCGCCGTGGTGTAGTGGTTAACGCAACGGACTACAGACTGGAAGGTTGTGGGTTCGAATCCCCATCAGTACCTTCAAAAATCATTGTGGAATTTTTCGGCTCTAACAGGCTCCTACCCAGAGTTGGGCGTGCTGTGGGCTCATCGGGAAAACTGGAACCACACAGTCGAGTCTCATCCACTTCGCGGATGCGTCATTGAGGGTGTTGCTCAAATCTTATGACCAACACCGCAGATGTCTGTATCTCTCGGGCTGGTTGACACCAGGATATATTATGATAGTAAGCGTAGAGTACAACCCTGTCACGCAGTCTCAATCCTAGATGGAACTCCATAGCATCATGATTGTCATCCGCATCGATATCATCATCATCGCATAATAAAAACTGTTTCAGCTTCTGTGGCCATTAAAGTGGCGTAGAAAATGAGACGAAAAAGAAAAAAAAAGGTGAGCACTAAGGTAATCTCCCTGAGTGCAATGATCCTAAAAAATAAATTTACAAAATTTAAGTCAGAGATATAAACAGGAGCAGTACCGGAAACAACATTGTAACATAAAAGAAGCTTTGTATCTAACTTCAGTTTCAGTTTCAATTCTCAAGATGTCTCCGCGCTCGGAATGAATTCCATATGCACTAACGTTACTGGTGCCATGTGATGGAAAAGATCCAGAATGATCACGGCACAAGCTTTAAAAGCCTGCACATAAACCCATGAGCTGTCCGGGTCCCACTTTGTATCTAATACGCTGTAGGATAGGAAGCCAATGAAGCGGGCGTAGCAGTGGTCTAGAACTTTCAAAGCACGAAGTTTTAAGACCGAGTCTTGCAGCAAACTTTTGAACTTTCTGTATACGATGCATAAGAGACAAGGGAGCACCAATAAGAAGACGAGAAAGTACACAGGAAGTTTATGAGAATTTGGGCCGCAGAATACGTGAGAATATGGCGAATACACGAAGAATAGAGCTAATGCGCTTAAGTTTCAAATTGTTATTGTTGTTTTAAGCCCAGCCGACTGCACAGAACCATATCAGGAATAAAACCAATTGACATACTTTGGTTATATGTTGTCGCATTGAAAGATTAGAGCCAAAGATCAGTCCTAAATTTTATACAAAATGAGAGAAAGGAATATCACGTGCAACGAGAAAGACTGAACTTGGAATAGGTACAACTTTGTTGGTGTGTAACAGCAAGACAGTGTCAGTCTTATCATCGTTGCGCTTAAGTCATTTGTCGGTCATCCAACTTTCAATGTCACATGTGTACAACTGGAGAGTGGAAATCATATCATACAAGTGAAATTGAAGATGGAATCAAAACAAATATGTTGACTTAAAAGGAAGTGGCAGACAAATGTTCTTCATATGACATTGTTACTTGCCAAGAAACACATTTCGACAAAGAGAAATGCAAATGATACTTTTCTTCCTGCATCTGCAGCGGTAGTACAGTACTATAGACAAACACGTGCCAAACCACAAACAGCATCAGTGCTTGTTAAAGAACACCACAGGAAATATCTTAAGTGTTTACCACAAGCCAGCAGTAGCATTGTTTGGACACAGCTACGACCAGCCGTGACACTGACATTTACACTGGGGATGTGTGTATATTCCACTCAAATTCTCTTCACTTGGATTTAACTATACTCCACAAATATGTCATATTCATATTTCATATTCATATTTCATTTTCACTTCTTTTGTCACAGTGAATTTTTTATGTGAAACTCGAGATGCTCTATAATTTTATTTTTTTGAGCAAGCTTTCAGAAAGGCAAGATGGTTAATTGGCCTTCAAGGGGAAGGACCAGGGAAATGAAGCTCTCTCTCCAGTGTTTTATACCAAGGCAGCCGGGTGAATGCCCTGCTCTTCACGATTTTCAGCTACTGTGGGATCTTTAACATACGCAAGCCAGAAGGCACATGGGTCCGACCCCTAGAACTAGACATCCAGTTCGATTTTCCGGTCAAACTGAGGAGAAACGTCGAGGCCTAAACGGGGAACGAATCCTGGAATTTCGAGTTTAATTATTGGCAGGCGAAAAACTGAACCATTCTGCTACTGTTCTTTTCATATCGGAACAATAAGACAAAGACAAAGATCTGTTTATCACAAACGATAATGTGAATTTTTGCAGCAATTTATTTGCCTGAACCGGATCATTTGACGACTTTGTCTAGATGGATGGAGATGGCAATGATAATTATATGTCCCTCAGTCATATTTGTGAATATGTGTACAAGAAACACTCTTCAAATAAAGTGACACAGAAGTACTGGAGGGGGGGGGGGAGACGTGTGGGACAGTGCATAACCAGTAACATGTATGTTTTGAGTGACAGAACATCTGGCGATTTACAAAGCAATCCTATATATTCCAGCTGTAAAGAAAAGAGTGTATTACATTCTTTCATCCCCACCCCCCAACCCCACCCCCACCCCAAGACTGAATATACACGTCACAACCTATTTATGTTTTCAGATCAATGGCCCACTGAACTACTATTCAACTATATATCCGGAAGGGATATGTGCATGAAAAGAGTTCATTCCCTTTGTCCACTGTAAACAAAGAGACGGACCAAGAGCATGAATGTAACTTAAATAGAAACTGACGACGGTTTTTTTTCTGGGAGGAAGGCTCTGTTGAAACATTGGCATCAGCATTTACAACAACAACAACAACAACAATATTCAGAATATTCCAGGTTCGTATTCTGGCAGGCTTGACTAGGGTTCTTTAAGACCTTGCCAGCCCATAAGGTTTTGCGCAGGCTCGGGAAGTCTGTCAGGGAATTGCTGACAGATTTGGGTGAAGCGCATATGGAGATTTCCGAGTGCAGTGAATCCCTCTTGAACAAACTCCAAACTCCAATAATCACAAGTATGATGAATTATATCGACAAAAAACTGGATAAGACATATTCAAAATGTCAAAATATAGAAACTGTCCTAGCAGAAACAGAACAGTGGACAGCAAACCTTAGCATGTACCGCCGTGGCTGGAGCAAAATTATGTATAAATTAGAGAGGCAAAAATCAAAACAACAACAACGGCTGCTACAACAACAATACCATCACCAACAACAACAACAGCATCAAATCAAACAGGGTTCGTACAAGACTGTTTTATCCAAATAAAACAGGTAAGGTCCATGATAAATACATTGAAAAGACATCCATTTCAGCCAGCAAAATATTCAAAATACATACGGCAATGCTCAGGAAACACTTCAACGGACAATAAAGGAAAAC
>JAPXFY010000026.1:44682057-44689557 GCA_030674185.1 Monoplex corrugatus | reverse complement strand
GTCTGTGGGACTTTTGGTAACGTGATGATAATGGTGGTGATGCGTGGGATGCGGGCTTCACAGTCCACTGCCTGTTTGTCTTATTACTTCACTGCCCTGGCTGTGTCTGACCTGTGTAACCTTCTGTTGACTGTGCCCTGGTACTGGGTAGACATGGCCTTCACCTGGCCTGCTTATATTAATTACAACCTTTGGTGTACAATTCCTAACGTTCTGTGGTATATCTTCACCCAAACGTCAGCGTGGTTTCTGGTGGCAATGACGTATCAGCGAGTGACGTCAGTGGTCGTGCCGCATCGGGTTGGGGTTTTGTGCACCGTGAGGAGAGGAAAGATTATCATTGTTACCATCGTGATTGTTGCCTGTATCGCTAATTTACATTTTCTGTTTACTTATGCTTATGACCCTGAATACCAATCATGTCAGTTTGTCAAGCAACACTATCACGTTGCACATTTCTTCACTTGGGTTGACCTTGTCTTGGCTTCAGTGCTACCCTTTGTTTTCCTGATCATCGGAAACTCTATTCTTATAAGTCAAGTTATCAAGTCTATGCGGATTTCTCATAACCTGAGAGGGAACACTGATCAGCAGGACACACCTAAAACAAGTCACGTATCCTCTATGGCAACAACCTTGATACTGACATCAACAGCATTTCTGATACTTACACTGCCTACTTGCATTTTTGATGTATACTCTGAAACGACTGAAGTCGAACTTACTGACGAACATTTCAATGCAAAGATAGACCTGATTGAGACGTTAGCTTTGTTATTCTGGTTCAGTAACAGTGCAGTCAATTTTATCTTTATTTTCTGAGTGGTAGTAAGTTCAGATCAGAAACAAAACGCTTGTTATGCTTTTGTTTCGAAACCTAGGAAGCCTTAAGTGTGATCAGACGAAATGAACAGTAGTGTGTATCAGTTGACGATGCCTTCGAATTTTCATCATTTGCGTATCCCAGAGAGTGATGACCTGTAAGTAAAGTGTTTTACTCTTCATGAATGCACACGCAAGTACCTAAGCAAGATATAGGAAAATCCACTTCAACAAAAGAAGTAAATATTAGTATGACTATGAAATATGAATATGAATATATAGATGTGTGAATGTATATATATATATATATAATATATATATAATATATATATTATATCATATATACATATACATATATGTACATAGATACAGATATGGGTATAGATATAGATAAAAATATAGATGGGCAATACCATGTGATCAGATTGTGATCCGATACAGGAAATTCTGCTGGCAGCAAGCAAGGTAAAGCACTCCGATTACTCTGGAGTATTATAACCATGGATAAGAGATAAGAAAACTGTTACAGTAATCTAGACGAGAAAAGTACAGAGGAAGTTTATGAGAATTTTGGCTGTAGAATAAGTGAAAAGATGGCGAACAGGCGAATAGGGCTGATTCGTTTAAGTTTCAAATTGTTATTGTTGTTTTAACCCAGCCGACTGCGCAGAACCAGATCAGGGCTAAAAGCCACTTGACATACTTTAGTCATATGTTATTGCATGGAAAGTTAGAGTCAAAGATTAATCCTAAATTTTGTTAAAATCAGATAAAGGAATATCACATGCAACAAGAAAAACTGAACTTGAGAGAGGTACAACTTTGTTGGTGTGTGAAGTGAGAGAGCTTCAGTCTTATCATTGTTTCGCTTAAGTCAGTTGTCATCATCATCATCATGTGCCTTGCCACACGGCGTTGACGATCATGGCCCTCCATATGAGTCTGTCCCTTTGTCGCTGCAAGCACGTCTTCCACCTTCTCTGTCCTCAGCCACCCTACAAGTCCCATCTAATGTTTTCTCACTGAGTCTACGTGGTGTTCTTTTTCCCTCCAGCTTTCCTGTTGTAACATGGTGCTCTAATTCCCTTTCCTGATAAAAGGGCCTATACATTTTGCTTATCTTTTCCTAATCTTCTTTATCAATGATCTTCTTGTGTCTGCCTTCATCAATACTGTCTCGTTCGTTTTCTTTACTGTCCTTGGAACACTCAACATTCTTCTTCACATGTCACTGTCGGCAACATTCTTGATGGTAGCCACTGATGCATGCCCTGTCAGCTGTTTCCATCCCCTTCTGTCTACAGTCCTTTAGATTTCGTATTTCGTCAACTTCGTCCAACTGGCTATGTTCTCTACACAGGAAGTCCGCGGTCTTCATTACATGGCATCTCTGATGTCTCACAGCATGTCCAAAGTATTTCAGTTTCAGTTTCCTAACCAGGCCTAAAAGTTCAGGTTGTTTGTTTACTTTTTCCAGATTGCTTTGGATTGTTCGTCTTTCACTCCAGCTTAGGAGTCTTCTGTAGAACCACATCTCTGCACTTTTGATTTTGTTTTCATCTCCAGCGTTAAGAGTCCATCCGTCACTTCCATATAACACAAAGGGCCAGATTAGCGTTCGCACTCTTTTAAGTTTGAGCACATTTCTTAAATATCTGTCTTTCCAAATGTTAGTAAGATGGCTCATTCTTTGTTTGGCTTGGGCAAATCTTGCTTTGGTGTCTTTGCTACATGTGGCATCAGCTGACTTGTATGACCCAAGGTATTTGAAGTATTGTACAACATTGAGGGGCTCTCCATTGACCGTTGTTTCCATCCACGGATCCACCGATATGCATTACCTTGGTCTTCTTTGCGTTGAGTTTTGGGCCTGCAGTTCTGCCAGCTCCATTTACTTTGTCAGTGATTGTTACATTCTTCTTAGAAACCATATTTCGGCTGCCTCAATCTTGTTCTGGCTTTGCGAGTTGACTGTCCACGCCTCACAACCGTATAACAGATCGGTTCTATATAACATTCAAGACCTCTCTTCTGGTGTTAATTGATGGGCACTCGTTGGTAAGAACGCATTTCATCTTCTTGAATGCTGTTTTGGCTTGACTGATTCTGCTGGCTATTTCTGATGTGCATCTGCCGTCTGGTAAGATGACCGTTCCCAGATACTTAAACTTATCAACCTGTCTCAAATGTGTGTTATTTGCTGTTATTTTGCAAGAGTTTTTTTTACTGATTACTATGACTTCAGTCTTCTTGCTATTTAGCTCCAATTCTTTATTTTCTTTTTCATCAATATTGAGTCTTTTTAGTCGGCTATGATCAATTCTTCATGTCTTACCCAACTCAAATCCTTGGCATAATCAACAAAGCATAAGTATACATCCTGATCCAACTCGATTGACATTTCTATGATAATTCTTAGGAGGTCTATGGTATTATTAGTTTCTTTCCCTTCCACAAATCCACTCTGTTCTTCTGCTATTTTTCTCTTAATTCTGTTCCTTGTCCTTATCAGGATTATTCTTAATAGGGTTTTTGTTACATGACTCATCAAGCTGATTGTGCGATGGAGTTCACATTCTATAGCCCTGGTTTTGTTGTTTTTTTGTTGTTGTTTTTTTTGTTTTTTGTTTGTTTGTTTGTTTTTAGAAGTGCAATGAAATTGATTTTGACATATCTTATGGATTTTTCCAGTGTCATAAATTTCATTTAGGAGGACGATCATTTTTTCAATACTGAATTCCTGCAGGGACTCAGTCATCTCCGTAATAGTGTTGTCTGGTCCTGGGGCTTTTTCTGGATTCATCTTTTTCAATGCTGCTCCAACTTCATCTTTCATTATGGGTGGTCCTTCAACGTCCTTCTTATAATGTGTTCTTCGTTTCTGTCTTCGTTAAAAAGGTCTTTAATGTACTCTCCCCATCTATCTAATTTTTTTGTCTTTTTCCATGATAAGTGTACTATCTTTCGATTTTATGCAACCAGTTGATGTGCATGTCTTTTATCTGTGGGTAATTTCTTCAATTTTTCTGTACATACTTTGAGGATCTGTTTTGTGTCGTCTTCTATTTCTTTGCACTTTGTTTCCAGCCAAGCTTCCTTGCCTTCACTGCACCTATTCCTGATTTCCTTGTTTATCCTTTTCCTCTTTTCCCTTTGCCCTACTCCATTCTTCCATCAAGCCAATAATTTCTTTTGTTATCCAGTTCTTTTTTTGCTTTTCTTTCAACTCTAGAGATTTCTTCACAAGCTTCATTTATCGAGTTTCTCAACTTTGTCCATTGTTCCTCACTGTCACCAATGTCTTCCAGAGCACTGACTTTGTTTTCAAAATGTACGTTAAATGTTTCACGGGTCGCTTCATCTGTTTTAAGAGTCCAAGATTTAGTTTGATATTACTTTTGGTTTGTTTTCTTTTCTTTAGTTTTAGCTTAAATCTTCCCATTACAGGATTGTGGTCACCGTTGCAGTCTGCGCCTGTAGTGTTTTTGTTGTCAGCAAAGAATTTCTAAATCTTTTATTTACCAGGATGTAATCAATTTGATTTTTAGTATCATCTCCTAGACTCATCCCTGTCCATTTTCTTCTGTTTGACTGTTCAAACCAGGTGTTTCCTACTATGAACTCATTCATATAGTCGTCAGTCATACAGTTTTTAATGTCGTTTGTGTGTAATTCGAGTATGGAAATCATGTCATACAAGTGAAACTGAAGATGAAATCAAAAGAAACAAGCTGACTAAAAAGGAATTGGCAGACAAATGTTCTGTATATGGCATTGATACTTGCCAAGAAACACATTTCGACAAAGAGAAATGCAAATGATACTTTTCTGCCTGCATTTGCAGCGGTAGCACAGTACTGTAGACAAACACGAACCATGCCATAAACAGCATCAGTGCTTGTTAAAGAACACCACAGGAAATGACTTAAGTGTTTACCACAAGCCAGCAGTAGCATTGTTTGGACACAGCTACGACCAGCTGTGACACTGACATTTACACTGGGGATGTGTGTATATTCCACCCAAATTCTCTTCACTTGGACTTAACTATACACGAGAAATATTTCATATTCATATTTCATATTCATATTTCATTTTCACTTCTTTTGTCACAGTGGGTTTTTCATGTGAAACTCGAGATGCTCTCCAATTTGGGAGCGCGTCAGCGCAATGCAGCGACACCAAATTTTGTTTTTTGAGAAAGACTTCAGAAATGCAAGACGGTCAATTGGCCTTCAAGGGGAAGGACCTGGGAAATGAAGCTGTCACTCCAGTGTTTTATACCAAGGCAGCCGGGTGAATGCCCTGCTCTTCACGATTTTCAACGACCATGGGATCTTTAACATACGCAAGCCAGAAGGCACACGGGTCCGATTTGTTTTTCGACCCCTTCCGTAGAACTAGATGTTCAGTTCGATTTTCCGGTCAAATTGAGGAGAAAAGTCAAGGTCCCAATGGGAAACGAGCCCTAGAACCTTGAATTTAATTATTGGGAGGCGGACGTCTGAACTATTCTGGTACTCTTCTGTTCATATGGGAACAATAATACAAGGACAAAGAACTGTTTATCACAAATGACAATGTGAATTTTTGCACCGATTTTAATGCCGAACCGGATCATTTGACGACTTTGTCTAGATGGGTGGTGATAACAATGGCTACTATATGTCCCTCAATCATATTTGTGAATATGTGTACGAGAAATACTGGGGGGGGGGGGGGGGGGGACGTGTGGGACAGTGCATAACCAGTAACATGTATGTTTTGAGTGACAGAACATCTGGCGATTTACAAAGCAATCCTATATATTTTAGCTGTAAAGAAAAGAGTGTATTACATTCTTTCATCCCCACCCCCCACCCCAAGACTGAATATACACGTCACAACCTATTTGTGTTTTCAGATCAATGGCCCACTGAACTACTATTCAACTATATATCCGGAAGGGATGCGTGCATGAAAAGAGTTCATTCCCTTTGTCCACTGTAAACAAAGACAGACGGACCAAGAGCATGAATGTAACTTAAATAGAAACTGACCAGGGGTTTTTTTTCTGGGAGGAAGGCTCGGTTGAAACATTGGCATCAGTATTTACAACAACAACAACAACAGTATTCAGAATATTCCAGGTTCGTATTCTGGCAGGCTTGACTAGGGTTCTTTAACACATTGTCAGCCCATAGGGTTTTGCACAGGCTCGGGAAGTCTGTCAGGGAATTGCTGACAGATTTGGGTGAAGCGCATATGGAGATTTCCGAGTGCAGTGAATCCCTCTTGAACAAACTCCAAAATCCAATAATCAGAAGTATGATGAATTACATCGACAAGAAACTGGATAAGACATATTCAAAATGTCAAAATATAGAAACTGTCCTAGCAGAAACAGAACAGTGGACAGCAAACCTTAGCATGTACCACCGTGGCTGGAGCAAAATTATGTTATAAATAGAAAGGCAAAAATCAAAACAACAACAACAACGACTGCTACAACAACAATACCATCACCACCAACAACAACAGCATCAAATCAAACATGGTTTTCTTACAAGACTGTTTTATCCAAATAAAACAGGTAAGGTCCATGATAAATACATTGAAAAACATCCATTTCAGCCAGCAAAATATTCAAAATACATACGGCAATGCTCAGGAAACACTTCAACGGACAACAAAGGAAAACAAGTCCGTATACAGATACAAACTAATGAATAGCTGTAATATTACCATTGAGAATAACCTAGCGTCCGTATGGAATTTTTTTTATCGGAATAAAAGAACACAGGCAGAGCCACAAAGTCACACAGACGCACAATTAACAAAGAAATTGGATTAATCATCTGGAAAATTTGAAAAGCAATAATGTATGCTCTGACAAAGAAAGAAAACGAGAGCTCAAACGGAACTAGATAAAATTTAACAGGATATAGTAATGCTAATCGTACCACCATGAATAATCTTCAAAAAGTAATATGTCCCCAGATAACCATGAAATTACGAGTGTAATGCTTAAAGTTAGCGTCCACTGCATTGATACTATTGTATGTAAGATGTTTAACGGTGTACAACAATCGGGATCATTTATTCAGACCTGTGAAGAGATGGAAATAAATATTACTATATTAACAAATTCTAACAACTGTCATCATATACCGTTTACGAGCAGTTTCGGAAAAGTGCTCTGTGAAATAAGAACAAACGAATCGTGGTAACTTATCTTGAAACAAACAACCACTTGATAAAAGAACAAGCAGGCTTAAAAACAAACGTTTTATATTTTCATATCCCCCCAAAAAACTTAAAACATAAACAAAAAATTGCAGACTTTACAATTGCTTTTTAGACTTTCATAAAGCTTTTGATAACGTATGGTATGATGCACTAATAATGAAATTAAATACAACGGGAATAAATGGAGACGTGATCGGTATCGAAAAGTTATACAGAAATATGACTCTGTGCAGTAAAATAATTGATGTATACATTCTGTTTTCAGCCTCAGCCAGAAAAGAAGTACTTGAAGGTCACACAACGAGTGCTTCTCCATGTACTAGTGAGAAAACCAAGAGTATCTCCTATGTTTGCTATACACAGGTGACATTGTTCTCCTGCCTATCACAAAATCAGGTTACAAAGGAAATTAAACAAATTACATTAACCACTGACTCCCGCATCACATCC
>JAPXFY010000026.1:44659557-44677057 GCA_030674185.1 Monoplex corrugatus | reverse complement strand
AAACACCTGTCTTCAGGGACACACACGTTTCCACTGTGTTCATATACATCAACATCAGCCCAGTACGTTTTAATCGTGCAGTGTAACTTAGTTCCATGTCATCCATGTTACTTTGTAGTCATACACGGAGATCACTGTCTCTGTTCATTGACTGCTATATATTGGCCTCTGGATAATTGTGTTGTCAACGTAATGGTGAGTGTCTCATACAAACTTACTCACACACACACACACACACACACGTGCGTGCGCGCGCGTGCACACGCACACGCACACACACACAACACACACACACACACACAACACACACACACGCGCGCGCGCGCACAAAACACACACACATACACACAAACAGACACACACACACACACTATACACACACACGCGCGCACACAACACACAAACACACACACAGACACACACACACACAAACACAGACACACACACAAACACTTGCACACTCACTCACACACACACACACACTCGCTCTCTCTCTCTCTCACACACACACACACACACGTGCACACACACACAAATATATACATATATACATATATACATATACATATATATGTATTCATATCTATCTACCTATCTATCTATACATACTTACACACACAACTATATGTATGTATATATATATATATATATATATATATATATACATGTATATGCACATATACATACATGTATACGTATATGTATGTATCTATATACATATATGCGTATGTGTATGTAGTATGTATGTATGTATGTATGTTTGTAAGTATGTGTGCATGTATGTATGTTTGTATGTATTTATGTATGTACGTATGTACGTATGTACGTATGTATGTATGTATGTATGTAGTATGTATGTCTGATTGTATATATGTATATTGCTTGTATGTACGTTGTATCTGTATTACCTACAATTTGTCGAAGGAAAATCAATTACAATATAATTAATAAAAGACAAAGAAAGTGTGTGTGTGTGTTTATGTGAGTGTGTATTTGTTTCCTTGTGTGTGTGTGTGTGTGTGTGTGTGTGTGTGTGTGTGTGTGTGTGTGTGTGTGTGTGCGCGTGAAAGAGAGAGAGAGAGAGAGAGAGAGAGAGAGAGACATTTTGTGTGTGACATTGTGTGTACATGCATAAGTGCGCGTATGTGCTCTCTCTCTCTCTCTCTTTGTGTGTGTGTGTGTGTGTGTATGTGTGTGTGTGTGTGTGTGTGTGTGTGTGTGTGTGTGTGTGTGTGTGTGTGTGTGTGTGTGTGTTTGAGTGTGTTTCACGCGCGCGCACGTGTCATTGTTCTTTAAATGTCAGCGCATCAATACTTTTACCCACACACAAATTGTATACGATAATGATAATGGTGCGTATGTGAGTATATACATGTGTGTGTGTGTGTGTGTGTGTGTGTGTGTGTGTGTGTGTGTGTGCGTGCGTGCGTGCGTGTGTGTGTGTGTGTGTGTGTGTGTGTGTGTGTGCTCGCGCGCGTGTCATTGTTCTTAAAATATGAGCGCATCAATACTATTAACCACACAAATAATTGTATACGATAATAATAATGGTGCGTGCTCACACGGGCGCGAGTGTGTGTATATGTGTGTGTGTGTGTGCGTGTATGCACGCGCGTGCTTCCTTGCGTGCGTGATTGCGTGCGTGTGTGTGTGTGAGTTTGTGTGTGTGTGTGTGTGTTTGTGCGTGCGTGCGTGCGCGCGTGTGTGTGTGTATGTGTGTGTGTGTGTGCGTGTGTGTGTGTGCTTGTGTGTGCTTGTGTGTACCTGTTAACGATTTTCTGTATATGTGCGTACACATCTGAGGTTGTTTTTTTTTTTTTATACAACTTCATCTTAATTAATGTGGATAACTGTTTCCCACCACACCTAGCCCTTAATAAATTTGACGTTGCTCGTGAAACTTGAACAAGCGCCAAAGTTGTGAATCTTTACAATCAGAATGTAGCTGTCATGTGCGGTGTGTTTGTGCTGCTATCTGTTTTGTACATGTCATGACTAAAGCTGTGGAATGTATCATGGCACAACTAACGACAGTAACACACTTAAAAGGAACACCGTGTTCGCAATTTGTTTCAAGAGAAATTCGTCACGCTCGAACAATTCTGTATGCGCTCCACCTGAATGTGCCAGAAATTATCAGGCAGACTCCCTGAGCCTGCGCAAAACCCTATGCACTGAATTTATGCAAGAACAAAACATTAGAAATGAATAGCATAAAAACTATCTTCTTTCTACTGCCAGAGCTTAGTAAATTTTGCAAAATAGAAAAAAATGTTTCAATACCTATGGTTAAAACAACACTGTAGATATTTTTACAAGAGACTTGTTTCTTTCAGAAATGGAGTGCTAGATCTGAATTGCATGTGGGATGCGAATGCATACTTTCTTCAAATAACACAAACTGAAGAGATGTAGATGGTTTGTTAAATACCAACTTTAAGTTCAAAATTGAGTGAAATGTCAAAAGTTAAAACAACTTTGAGTTCAGAACAGAGTGAAATGTCAAAGTTAGCCAAGGCAATTATGTAATTCTAGCCACAGGCACACAAACATGATTGATAAATACATATAGACCAAACTGAGATAAGCCAACTGGTTTTTTTTTCAACAAACTCCAAAAAATAATCCAAGACTTTTGTATCTCAAATATAAGAATGCTAGGAAACTGGACTTTAGACCATTGCAATTATACATGCGAGCTGGCTGGTTCTTTTGATAAAGCCTTGGACTCAAGATCTGTTATCTTGAGTTGAATCCCGGTCCGCAACATTACAAACTGGCCTGTTTGCTGCCAATCGTAAAGTTTCCATCATTCCGGTGGTGTCAGCTTAGTGTTTCCAAGTCTTCCTCCTTCTCCTCCTCCTCCCTCCCTTCCTATTCCTCAGTTTAAGACCTTGCCAGCGTACAGCGTTTTGTGCAGGCTCAAGGAGTCTGCCAGTTAACTGCTGGCAGAATGGGGTAAATCGCATATGGAATTGTCCGAGTGTGATGACTCCATCTTGAACAAAATCCAAAGCTGAATAATGCTCAAACTGGAGAGACAGTGATAGAAATCATGTCAGAAATGCAACTTTCTGTTATATGGTCATTTTTTTCAGATTTCTTGAATGACGATAAAGGGAAAATTTAGTGAAATATATTTGAAAATGAATTATTCCCAATTGCCAGTTTCCTCAACCACCAATATTCCTGAATACATTCCCGATGAACAAACGCAAATAGTCACAGAGGAGAATGGTATAGGCTCAACTGTCTTTCTCCATGAATTCAATACTGTGTTGTGGCTGGTAGTGCCTCCTGTGCTTCTGGTCTGTGGGACTTTGGCAACGTGATGATAATGGTGGTGATGCGTGGGATGCGGGCTTCACAGTCCACTGCCTGTTTGTCTTATTACTTCACTGCCCTGGCTGTGTCTGACCTGAATAAACCTTCTGGTGACTGTGGCATGGTACTGGGTAGTCATGGCCTTCACTTGGCCTGCTTATGTTGATTACAACCTTTGGTGTATAATTCCTAACCTTTTAGGGTACATCTTCACCCTGACGTCAGCGTGGTTTCTGTTGGCAATGACGTATCAACGAGTGACGTCAGTGGTCGTGCCGCATCGTGTTGGGGTTTTGTGCACGGTGAGAAGAGGAAAGATTATCATTGCTACGATCGTGATCGTTGCCTTTATGGCTAACATACATTTTGTGTTCACTTATGCCTATGACCCTGAATCCCAGTCATGCCAGTCTGTCCAGCAACACTATCACGTTGCACATTTCTTCACTTGGGTTGACCTTGTCTTGGCTTCAGTGCTACCCTTTGTTTTCCTGATCATTGGAAACTCTATTCTTATAAGTCAAGTTATCAAATCTATACGGATTTCCTATAAAATGACAGGGAAAACTGATCAGCAGGACGCACCAAGAACAAGTAAAGTGTCCTCCATGACAACAACCTTAATACTGACATCAACAGCATTTCTGATACTTACGCTTCCTACTTGCCTTTATGACGTGTACTCTGAGACGGCTGAAGCCGTGCAGACTGACGAACATTTCAATGCGCAGTTAGACCTGATGGAGATGTTTGCTTTGTTCTTCTGGTTCAGTAACAGTGCAGTCAATTTTTATCTTTATTTTCTGAGTGGTAGCAAGTTCAGAGAAGAAACAAAACGCTTGTTATGCTTTTGCTCTGAAACCTAGCAAACCTTACGTGTGATCAGTGTGTATAAGTTGACGATTTGTTCAAGTGTCCCTCATTAGCGTTTCCTGGAAAATGGTGACCCATAAAATGTTTTACGCACAAAGAATACACACGCAAAGAAAACAAAACGAGACAGTTTTGATGGAGGCATTTACAAGAAGATCGTTGATAAGAAAGATTACGAAAAGACTAGCAACATTTATGGGCCATTTTATGAGGAAGGGGAAATAAGAGCACCTGGTCACAACAGAAAAGCTAGAGGGAAAGAGAACACCAGGTAAACTCGGGAAGAAAATACCGGATGGTCTTGCAGGGTGGCTGAGGACAGAGAGGGTGGAAGACGTGCTTACGGCAACAAGGGATAGATGCATATGGAGGGCCGTAGTTAACAACGCCATGTGGCAGGGCACATGATGATGATGATGAATACACACGCAAGTATTTAAGTAAGACACGTGGTAAACACACTGTGACAAACAAAGTAAATATGGTATACGAAACATCAACATGAATGCACACATACATAGATATAGATATAGGTGTACAGATATAGATCTAAACACAAATACAGATATGGGTATAGATATATGCATGGCCAAATACCCTGTGATGAGATTGTGATAATTTGTGATGGTTAAGTCTTTGGAGGCGAAACTGCGTGATAATTACAGCACTTGATCCCCAGAGTTGAGCTTCACTGCATTCAACAAGGTTAAACGTGGTTACCAACTGGAAGAGTGATCATGTTCATATTCTGACATGATGGCATCACCCCAGTCCACCCAGCTGTAAACAGATGCATGTTCCTCTTTAGAGATGAAAACACAAGCATCAATAGAGAAGAGAAAGGAATTACTTCCCACTGCTGTGCCGGAGACAAAATGAAGACACTACTGCTTTTTACCCCAAGGAACACTGTGAATATGGGAAACACTTATCTAGAATTCAAATTTTATGTATCATATGGCTCACTCTCGCTCTTGACCAAAATTTTGTGATGGTTCTATCGCCTTTCATATCTTTACTGACAAAGTTGGATAAAGTGCATAGGAAGCTGTTGGCTTGTGATACGCATTTCTTAATGTCTGAATCCCAGTTTGCAATGCTGACATGAAAAGCAATGAATTCCATCAATGACAGACATACTTACTTTAAACACTCACATACTCTCGCTACACATGTAGTGACAATTGCTTTTTCAATACGAAAAATGATAATCGCTGCTGCGGTAATGTTAACACTTTCCTATGCATACCATCCTCTGGTTTAATCTTAAAATGTGCTACAAGCGTGATAATGTTCGTGTTGTGGATCAGTTCTAAATTCCAAACACAGGTTTTGAGTCCAAAGGAACACAACCAAACCTCTTCTTTACAAGATGAGAACTTAGACCTCTCAGTTCCCTGGCACACTCGTAACAACGTACCAACTTTCCGTCAGAACAGTGCAGAAGATGCTCTTTTTTTTTTTATAAAATGTCAAAATTTTCTAAGGCTACTCCATGAATAATAATACTAAGTTATGTTTGTGCATAAATAATAACACTCAGTTGTGTTTTTGCATTAATGTGTTCATGGGTGTGTGGGTTTGTGTGTCTTTTTTTTTCGGATTGTGGGATGTGTTTGTCTATTAATCAATTCGTGGGTACATGGATTAGGGTGTCTTTTGTTTTCACTGATCATATACATGTACCAAGTATTCGGTATTACTTGAACCTATAAATGCAAAAAGAGTTAACCATATAAAGCCATACAATTTCACGACTTTTCATTAATGTTTTGGTGCATTAAACAGAGTGCTAAAATACAGTAAATTGTTAACGTTGTTTTCAGTGTCTGATAACTTACTGCACAGTATCTTGCATCAACTGAATTATAATCTTATTCCATGTGCCACTTCTGAAGCTCGTCTTTAGATTAGTATTTCAGGCTCTGTTCCTGAAAGCCCATTATTCCCCTGCTTTAAGAAGGAAGGAAGATTTGTCTTCCTTGTGAAGACCATCTATTTATTTCTTGCCATTTTAAAGGGCATTCATTATCTATTGATTTACTTATCTCTATATTCATCTATCTATTATCATGTTCTTCGTCATGGACATGCTCCTGTTTCTTCTCATCATTACCGTCCTCGTCAACACCACTGTCTTTTGTCATTATGATCATCAATAGTGTCATCGTCGTCGTCGCCGTCCTGCTTCGTCTTCTCTTTTTTTGTGATTATTACCGGCTGCATTTACACCCAGTGCAGCAACTCCACGGTATGAGCATGGCACGGCACTGCATACTTACTGCTGTGCATTTACTTGCAGTATGGAGCTGTGCTAGCTGTACGCATGACCGCACATATTCCCTCTAGAATGAAAGATGGGGTGTCCAAAAGCAAACACGTGGTATCCCCACGTTAAAAGCATGGCTGATGAAAGAGAGCTGGTGAGGATTTTAGACACTAACATCATCAAAACAGCACATTTTGCACAGACAGTAAACGTGATTTGAGACACTAACGTCATTAATACACTACATTGTGCACATACAGCACACATGATTTTACGCACTAACATCATTAATACAGTACATTATGCACACGCAGCACACGTGATTTTACACACTAACATCATTAATACAGTACATTGTGCACAGGCAGCACACGTGATTTTACACAC
This sequence comes from Monoplex corrugatus, assembly GCA_030674185.1. NCBI lineage: Eukaryota > Metazoa > Mollusca > Gastropoda > Littorinimorpha > Ranellidae > Monoplex > Monoplex corrugatus. The sequence goes on along the minus strand of JAPXFY010000026.1, from coordinate 44,670,204 downwards.
TAACATCATTAAGGGGGCACTGCTAGCTAAATTTTTACGAAAAAAATCGATTTGTTCCATTCCTGAATGTGTTTAGGATTTTTAGAAAGCTGAAACCTTTATCTTTCAAATGCAGTGTGAATTATTTGTTTCTGATCAACCGTTTGCTAGCAATAGGCTGCTAAACTGAGTAGGGTGTTTGACGAAAATCACTTTTTCGTCAGTCATTTTGGAGAAAGTGGCACTTTACTTCATGTTGGGTATTTTATGGTGATAATGAGCAACATTTTGCAAGTTTCCATGTAATAAGACACACACAGAGTTGCTTCCCTTTGTATTGCAAATGTCTGCCCCCACAGTCAGTTATTGAGAATTGATTTCTGTGATTGTTTTTGAAGTTGTACAAAGTTCGAGGTACAATTCATATCAAACATGTCTATCAGATTTCCTAAAAAAAACGTAAGTTTCATGGAAATAGATTCACTAGAAGAGCAGAAATGGATATGGAGGAGATGTTAGCTAGTAGTAGTACTTCAAAAGTAGCTCAGTCTGGCAGTGTACTAAAGAAGGCCACGCCCTCTAGATCAGAGATGAAGTTGAAAGCTTTATATGACATTATGAAGACCAGCAGTTTGGAATCAGAAGAGGATCATAGTGATAGTGATGGTGTGTTAGATACAGATGGAGATTTAGAACTAGAAGGCAACCGGATAATCGATGTTAGCATTTTGAATATAAACATTGCGTCCAAACTTGTATGTGGTTTATGTCATTCTAAAGTTCAATGGTATGAAGTAAAAAGACAGGGACTAGCTAGTGAATTTGCATTTAGCTGCAGCAATATGACCTGTACTGAACAAACACCATTTCCTTCATGTGCTAAAAGTGATGTTGGCAACTTGACTGTGAATTCTGTGAATCGTCGGGCTGTTCTGGCAATGAGGTGTGTGGGAGGTGGACGTGCAGATCTGCAAACATTCTCTGTGTGTTCAGCGTTGGGCTACTGAGACATCTTTGGAGGCCAGGAGAGCAAAAAGGAGAAGAAGACTTGCCCTAGATGAACACCAAGAGCAAGTGGAGGGATTTCCTTACCAGGCAGGACAGCATTAGAAAGAAGTAAGCTCTCTTAACAATCCTTTTTTTGTAAATAACATGCTGAAAGCTGTGTAAAATTCTGTCTGCGAACTTTTACGAAAAATCGCTGTATGTACCCAGTTTTAGGGTAATAACTTTTTTGTTTTTAGAGCAATTTTCACCACATGTTGCACATATACTTATTGTTTCTGTACCTTTGGCGTGAACTATCAAAAATTATTATCTGCAGTACATTGTACACATACACCAAATGTGATTTTAGACACTGACATCATTAAGGTGGTGTAAAATATGGGGGAAAAAAAAGAGGTGAGCACAAAGGTAACCTCCCTGAGTGCGATAATCCTTAAAAAAAATAAAAAGAGAAAAAAAGAGTTTTGGCTAAAAAGGACTAAACCCCCAAAGAACAACTAAACACATGTGATTATGAGTTAAAACTGTCCCACATATTTGCAGCTGAAAAATTGCTGTTACTTCAATGTTGATGGTACATATTGAATATTTATTCTTACAGGACTTTCTGTTCTTCATGATCATCAATTTATTTTGTTACTGTAAGCTCTTTCTGGAATTGCCTTGCCAGACAAACTCAATATTATGGAACAAACAAACAAAAGGTGTGCTTTGGGATGAACAAACATCAAATTATGAGGGACGAAAAGCAGTATGTCAGTATGGTATTTTGAAGAAAAAAAAAAAAGGGGGGGGGGGTTTAAAATCAATTGCCTTATGCCTTCAAGCCAGCACAAACAAAGCTTGCAACAAACAATATACAACTTGAAAAAAAACAAAAACTGGTAATAAAGACAAAATGACTACTTTTAAAGTATCTCATCTAACAATAACATTAAGGACTTCACTCACACACACACACACACACACACACACACACACACACACACACACACACACACACACACACACACACACACACACACACACACACACACTCAAAATGAGAGACAATGACAGACACGTGTAAAGGGAATACATGTTAACCTCTATGCTATAATGAAAAAATAAACAAAACAAAAAATAAAAAACACCAAAATACTTTTACTGGAAAGATTGACTCACAATTTATGTTTGCAAGCTTGACCATATACTTTCAGTTAAATATGTTCTTAACATCTCTCTCTCTTCTCTCTCTCTCTTTCTCTCTCCACACACACACACACACACACACACACACACACACACACACACACACACACACACACACACACACACCTCACTGTGCAATTTGGCTATTTCAGGCTCCAGAAAAAAAAATTGAAATAAATACTGACAAGGATTAACTTCAAATACATTGTCTTGTAACTGTAAGATAAATTCTATCATAAATGAACAGATCCAATTACCATGTTCTCATTATGATTAAAAATAAAAATAAAACAAAAAAGCAAAACAACAATGAGAAATAAACGAACACACACAAAACACAAGAAGAGTTACAATCAAAATAACATCGCCAATCTTTGCGATCAACCGGTAAATATATCCCGATAAACTAACATTAAAAACATGTATGACATTTGCACAGGTTTTTCCTGGTTTAAAAACACCCAACCCTCATAACGCACCCATAAAAGTAAAGACAACTCTTCATCCCTGGGAAATTAAAACGTCAGAAATTATGTCCCTTGTTACAATCATCCTAGTTTAATTAATACTAAACTTCACTGATTGTCTCCCCTTTCGGTACTAGCGATCCTTTCAACATGATTTATCATAGCAATCCTTGTGACGAATACACGGCTTAATAATGAAATCAATACAAAGAAACCACCACTCTGAACATAACAAAACACGATCCCATCCATAGCTTAGAGCAGTTACAACAAACCACAATCTTATGCTTGAGGACTGTGCATTGTTCCCACTCCAGCATGTACTAAATGGGGATGTCCCACACAGATGAATACCCATGCCAGACAGGACCACAGTCTCCAGAGTATGTTCTACAGTTCTGCTCACTGTTCAGAAATAAAACACATGACACAATGGTCAAATGGGGCAGCTCTCAGGCAACAAAGAGGACTGGGTGAAAGCCACATCTTTCGTGCAGACCACTGGACTGACCATTTGAGGCGTAACCATTCGCGAATGGCAAAACAACAACAATAACAACAACAACAAAAACAGCACACACACACAGACACACACGCACGCACGCATGCACGCACACACACTCACACACACTCTCTCTCTCAAACACACACACACACACACACTCTGGGCCTTATTGTACATGAAAATGAAGCTTTCAACATTGGTGATCTTGAGAATTCAAACAAACAAACAAAAACCCCAAACAAACCCCATCCCCTGTTTCCCTCCCTTTAAGGAAAAAAACCCTGCCTTTAAGAAAAAATAAACAACAAACAAAAACAAAAACCAAACCAAACCAGCCCCCCAAAAAAACAAACAAAAAAACACAAAAAACCAACAACAACCAAACACCAAACTGGTAATTGGTATTACTGAGTCTGTGTTAAATTTCCAGCCTTCTCTAATTTCCTCCTCATGGTTTCTTGTTTAACTCACATCAAAATGTAAAGCACCATACAATAGAAATAAATAAATAACTAAATACACAATAAACTTGCTGACCTTGCATAGTTGTTTCTAAGAAGCAGACATTCCACAAGAGTAATAATAAGCACAAAGACTTAATGTCTTATAAATGGATATAATTCATAAGCATTTCAGTTCTGCATGCAAAAATAAGCATTCTCACACTGAAATAATTTTGGCAGTTTTCTGGCAAAATGCACCAACACTGATCATTATTTATAAACTTTTCAAGCAAAACGTGACACCGATGATTCAGGCATGAACTATGCCCCAGGATTTGTCATCCCCTCACCTTGCCATTCAGTTTTTAAACAAGGTAACTGACTCCAAATGGGTCACGTAGTGCATGGACTTTGTTTGGCAAAATGGCTACCGTTTGGTGTTTGGGTCGGAGGTGATAGTCTGGCCAGTGTTAAGGTTTTACTGCTCTGAGTCCCACCTAGCACTCTCTGAAGTTCCTTGATAGTTTATGAGTGTCAATTTATTCATGAAGTATATATATTATTGTGTGCATTTTTTCGTATCACATTGTGGTTTCCCAAACAATATTTTGTTTCCAAACATCCCTTTCAGGGTGTTAAAAATGAAACAAAGTATCAAAGAAAGATGAGTGATACTGGAGTGTGTTTCAAATCTGAAAACCAGCAGTGAAGTGGATGTTCTAGCAACGTTTTTGGCTTGAAGGGTCCAAATCAAATTCCTTCATGACAGAGTGTGTGTGTGTGTGTGTGTGTGTGTGTGTGTGTGTGTGTGTGTGTGTGTGTGTGTGGTGTGTGTGTGTTGTGTGTGTGTGTGATGTGTGTGTTGTGTGTGTTGTGTGTGTGTGTGTGTGTGTTTGAGTGTGTGTGTTTGTGTGTGTGTGTGTGTGTGTGTGTGTTTGAGTGTGTGTGTTTGTGTGTGTGTGTGTGTGTGTGTGTGTGTGTGTGAGTGTGTGTGAGTGTGTGTGTATGTGCGTGCGTGCGTGTGTGTTTTTGTGTGTAGGTGTGTGTATTCATGCGTGTGCGCGCGCGCGCGCGTGTGTGTGTGTGTGTGTGTGTGTGTGTGTGCGTGTGTGTTTGAGTGTGTGTGTGTGTGTGTGTGTGTGTGTGCGTGTGTGTTTGAGTGTGTGTGTGTGTGTTTGAATGTGTGTGTGTATGCGTGTGTGCAAAAATCTTTCATTGATCATCTTGCTCATCTTGAAAATTTTTCATCATTTTAGCAATTTTTTTTTTATTGTTTTACTTTTGTGTGTGTGCTATGGGTTGGTTGGTTGGGATGTTTGTGTGTGTATACATGTGGGGGGGCATGCATGCCCACATGTGTGTGTGTGTGTGTGTGTGTGTGTGTGTGTGTGTGTGTGTGTGTGTGTGTGTGTGTGTGTGTGTGTGTGTGTGTGTGTGTGTGTGTGTGTGTGTGTGTTGTTTGCTTTTGTTTCAATCTTTTTCTACTTCCAACAAAGCACAAATGACTATATATAAAAATAAAAAAGCAACAAAAAAAAAGCAGAAGCCATATAGCATCAAAACTAATGCAGGACACCCAAAAATAATCAATGGCATCTCATCGAGCATCTCCACCCAGTTCTGAATAATGTTTCCAGCTTTTGGACAACATACACCATGTTTCCATAAGAATACAATAAAAAGGTAATAAATAATGTGTGTAGGCAATCAAAACAAACAAACAAACAAACAAACAAACAAACATAAAACTACAAACACAGCAGAAGAACATTAAATGTTTGTGCTTTTTGCATACATTTACAATACATATTGTGACTTTGCTATTGCCATCAAACAGTTTCTCACTTTTCTGTGCTCTTGCCAAAAGGAAAAAAAAACTCGAAAAGAAAATTAAGTACACATATCAATGCATTTGCGGACATAATCTAAGAATACACCCCTGATGTTGACCACTCCGTCCAATGTATTTCCCAGGGGATTTAAAACAAAACTGAATACAAATACAAACATAACTAAGGACACCAAAATATGTATAAAAACAGGCCAAAATTACCAAAAATTGCTTCTGCACATCACATTTCCTTACAGCCAAAAATGCACTTAATATATGTACCCAATTATTAATCCTAAGGGAAAGTATTAGGGCTTTACAGAACACATACCAGCAATGCAGAAAATGATAGGAAATGATGGTGGGAAAGCAAAGGAGCAAGGCAGAAACAAAAGAGAGTGACAATAAAAGGAAATTTCTAGCACAGAATTATCCAGAATGTGAGGATATTATTTATACTGTAAAAGCCCCTGGCATCCCCCGGGGGGAAAATGCTACTTAATATTTGCAAATGTACAATTCACTCCCCCACCCCCACCCCCCACAACTAGTACACTATAATGGCAACAAGAATGATTTCAGCATGAAATGGTTTCCGCAAGTGATATCAGTGAATGTTTCACAAATGAAAGAATAAACTAGTTACCAGGGTGTTTCACAAACCAATGTATGAATGAGTCAATACTTGGGTCAATGGATTTGTTTCAGTCTTTCACAGACTGATCAGTTATCACTACCCTGGGTGTTATTTCTTTCACAGACTATCCAGATTGGGTATCTTGGGAGTTTCACCAACCAACAAATTGAATCAATGACTGGGTGTGTTTCAGCTGACTGGTTGGTTACAAGTAACGCTAGAATCTGCCACTGGTTTTCCAAGCGGCAGGCAACTAAATCAGCTTCACACAGACACACACACACACATAATGTTGTGAAGAAAGGGACTGCATGGTATCGGTGATTGTGCTGAGTATCACAGATAGCTTACAGCTGGTCCAGTTCTGTGACAGTGGTGCCAGGTGGAGGCATGGCGGATCCCACACGGGGTATGAATCCCCCTCTGGGAACGTAGTCGATGGCTGTGGTGTGCATGGTCGGGGGGTAGGACCCAGGAAGGGGACCCTGACCTCCTGTGTCAGTCCCGTACCCCAACCCCTGACCCCCACCCATCCCCATCATCGTTCTCTGGTTAGCCAGGGCAATCTGAATTCCCGGACTCTGGATCCCCTGACCCTGAACACCGTACATGTGATGACCCTGACTGGTATACAGCGACCCCGGAGGGTTCGGTGGGTTCGGCCCCGGAGTTCCTGCAGCTGTGCTGACCACCCCGAGCTCTGTCATGCCCTCGGTTTTCCCTTCTGATCCAGGAAGTCTAGTCTGGGTTGTGTGTCCTGAGCTCTCCACAGACTGGTCAACGCCACCAGGTGTCATCAAACCTGATGGTGCAGGAACAGGGGCAGGTGGCGAGGATGAGAATCCGGACAGTCCCTGGTCGGAACTGGGACCAGAAGCGGAGGAGCTGTGGGAAGATTGAGAGGTGGGCATGTAAGAAGGGAGGGGGCATAACCAACAGGATAGGGAGTGGTGTAGGCATCAGGAGGGATGGTGGGATAGGGGTGCTGGGGAGCTTGTAAGTGCTGGTCCATGTGCATACCACCTGCTCAAAATTGGACAGAAAATGCACATAGCCAGTTCAATTAAGTTATATACTGCTTATAGCTTAATAGCCTAGCCAACTACTAGAACCATATCAGGGCTAACACCACATCAAAAAAAGACAACCCGTTAAGATAAATGACAACAGTTAAAAACCATGCTTGCAAATCTAAAATGCGATTAAAGAAAAACAGACGTAATATCAAATCTGGTGAAACTTATTGATCTCTTGTGAAAACTGGAAAATTGCATCAGAAGGGACGTCTCAGAGGAGGTTCTTTAAGGAGTCTGCCATGTAGTGCTTTTGTCTCACATCGTACAAGTCCCAGCAATCGAGGAGGAGGTGTCTGATGCTCAATGACTCGTCACACGATATATACACCACGGTGCTTCTTCATTTTTGAAAAGGCACGAGTGAGTGTATGATGTGCGACCCATGTGTAACCTACATAACACTGTCTCTTTCTTACAATTTCCTGCAGCAGATGGGTGAATTTCTTTCAGGTTAGGGTGGATTTGGAAAAGTTTGTTGGGAGAATTTCTTTCAGGTTAGGATGGATTTGGAAAAGTTTGTTGGGAGAATTTCTTTCAGGTTAGGGTGGATTTGGAAAAGTTTGTTATCTGTCTGTTCATTCCTATCCTCCTGCCACAGATTTCTCACGTAACTGTGCACTTGACAGATTTGACATAGATCTGCGTAAGGAGTCAAGGATCTAGACATCTTTTCCCTTGTGCACCTAACCAGAGTCCTAAGTTAAACAGTTTAACCCTTTTCCTACCAAGAAAATAGGTCACCGTACTAACTATTGACCAAGTAATGTTAGGAGATGACGTCAGAAACACTCAAATTACACCTGTTTTTTTTGCCATTTTTACCGTTTCAAACGTCGTGTAAATGCAGAAAGGAAATGACAATAGTATACTCCCTTTGCCGGAAAAGGATTACGTCAGCAATGCGGTCATTTTCTATTCTTATACTCGAAACTGAAACTACGGTTCAGGGCACAAAATCCTCGTGACGCGGTCCACGAAGACAGAAAGCTGAGTCACGAGGATCTCGTGACGCGGTATGGAATGTGTTAACCGATGTGAACTGACACTAATAAGCTGACCTGTGTATATGAAAATGTGTTCACAATGCTGCTTTTTTGTTGTTTTTTTTGTTTTTTTGTTCACATGATAATGATGATCACAATCTTTTTTATGGACATAAACTACAGATTCTGCACACACCCCACTCCCCAAACTATTAAAATCTTGTTCATATCTATGATGATAAGAACCATGGAACAATAGTCTTTCTCTGTTTCCAATTTCCCATTCAACAACACAGAACATTAGCTCCCTTGAATAACACAGAAAATGCAGTTCATCAGTAACTACCCATTGATATATTATCTGCCTTGAACAGCAGACATCACTTACTAGGTCATCGCATTTGGGGCTTTTCTTGCTCTTTGCTTTCATAATTCCTCCCTTTTCTTCTCTCGCTTCAGAAATCTGAAGCTTCAAAATAAGACTGCCCTATCATTGCATCAACAACATGAAATGCAAAGACTTTAGAAGAGCAATTCTTACCATTTTTATATTTCTCTTGCATTCAAAGGTGTTGAAAGAAACATAGACATGCCCATTATCTTATTCTTTAGACTTTCAAAATCTGTTTAGATTCAAGACCTTCCACAGTCTTCAAATCTGCAAAGCTGCTGGTTTCGTGTTCATGCAGACCCTGGGCTCTGTCAAAACCAACACGGGATCTTGCAACAAGGACATCAGATCAAGAATAGGCATGGCCAAGTGAAAAATGGTCCAGTTGAACAACATATGGAGAGACAGAATCTTACGCTGCTTAATTTGGCCTGTTGTCATGTACGGATGTGAAGCCTGGACTTTGAAAATAAAAAGTAAAATGGACAGACAAGAGACCAACGAAAGCGTGCTAAAAGAATTAGCTGTCCAACGTAAAATGCTCCCAGAGATCAACAAAAGAAAATTGAACAGAAACACAAGAACCGACTTGATGACATCAGTCCTGCTGGGCAGAGTGGAGGCAAAGAGAAAACAAGGAAGGCCAGCAAAAATCCTTAATGGACAACATCGCTGACGCCTGCAAACTGGGGCTCCATGACATCATACATAGGAGCAGAGACCATGTTGCCTGGCGATCCTTCGTGACAAAGAGCAGAGCTCCCATCATCGTCCACAGCGATGGAGATAGATGAAATAAGATGAGATGCAGACCTTGGGCAAGTATATCAGGCCAGACTCCATTACTTACAACAATACAAAGGCTAACCTAACTCTAACCTTTATCCTAGTTCTAGTTTTCTACCCCTCACAGTTAGGGTCAGCAATTTATTCAGAGGAACAAACTGACCCTGTGTGTTTGGGTTCTGTGTTGAGCTTGGGTTAGTATCAATAATGGCTTGACAGGCACAACCGTCCAATGAGTAAGACGTCAGACTTCCAGTTGGAACCTCGGGGTTCGATTCTGCCTGGATACCTCCTGCCTGGTGAGTACAGGGTGGAAGTTTTTCCAACCTCCCAGGTCAACATACGTGCAGACCTGCTAGTACCTAAATCCCCTATATGTGTATATATACATATACATATATGTGAGCTGTTTTAACAAAATGAGTCCTAAGGTGAAAATAACAGATTTTAGGATATTATGATTTTCAAAATGTCCAGATTATTAACTTTCTTTTCATATGAAATGTATATTCTACTCCTAAAAATAAGGAAGTTATGGGTTTTTCAAGTGTGTAACATAGCGAACAGCCATTTTGAGAAAATCAAGTTTTAAAATTTTCACCACTTCAGTGAAGTTTTACCTTAGCAACAGGTATTTCTACTTCACCAATCTTTACCAAATTTTGTACCATGGTAAAACACATCATGCTACAATAGCACACAAAACTTGGTGTGAAAATCTACTGTAATTGTCTTGTTATTTAAGTTTATATATCCATTTATCTGACACAAAAGCATGCCGTTATCTGGATAAAACGCATTTGAAATACATTTTCCGTTTGAATTATGAAAGTGCTCAGTGCATGTACATGTAATTTAAAGATTAAACATTCCATTTTTGACGAAAAGTAAAAATTGACAAAATCGACCCATCACACTTTTTCCGGGCCTCTACGCTTTTCGCTGCCTGCGAGTTAGGACTCATTTCGTGAAAACGGGCCACATATAGTGTTTTGTGTAAGCTCGGGGAATCTGCTAGATAATTGTTGGCAGATTTCGATGGGGTGCATATGATATTTTTTTCAAGGATTATCGCACTAAGGGAATTATCATTGTGCTCACTCTTCCCCCCCCCCCCCATTTTCTATGTCACCTTGATGATCACAGACGTGGCACAGGTTTTCTTTTTCTTTTTCACAATGCAATGATGATGATGTTGATGATGATGATAATCGTAATGCTATGGAGTTCCATTCAGGATTGAGTCTGCGTGACAGGGCTGTACTCTTCGCTTACTATCATAATGTATCCTAGCGTCAACCAGGCCCGAGAGATACAGACACCTGTGGTGCTGGTTAGAAGACTTGAGCA
>JAPXFY010000026.1:44639557-44654557 GCA_030674185.1 Monoplex corrugatus | reverse complement strand
AGAACTAGAAAAAAAAACACCATAAAAGAATCACGAACGCGTATTCAATACAACGAGAAGACAGGCAGAGATTTTCGGCCGCCTGTCTTTTGTCAAGCTAAGATCGCAAACAACAAAACCAAACACTCCGGAGATACAAAAGAATTAGGTACATGGAAAATAGACGACTGGACCAACTTACCCTGCTGCAACTCATCTCTCTCCTCCTTCATGGAAGGCGGCCTTGTTTTCTGGCAGCGTCTACAGTGCGCGTTCAGCCAGAAGGTCTGCACGGCAGGGTCACGTGCGATGAAGAGAAAGAAGATGATGAAACCCTGGAGGGTGGTGGTGCCGGTGAACAGAACCTGGAACACCTGGCGAGCCTCTCCAACGGCAAAGAAGGCGAAGACCCAACTGATACCTTCAAAAGAAGAGGTTTAGTCATTATAGTATATCATTTTTTCAATACTAACATGTTTACAGGATAGTCAAATTTAATGTTTTTCATCATTCAAATTTGGTGATTTTCATCATTCAAATTTGGTATTTTCATCATTCAAAATCGGTACTTCTCAAAGTCAAAGAGATTTGAAGAAGCTTCACCCCCTCTATCAGAAAGAAAACCGTTACATGAAGCGTCCACGATGGCCTACCAAACAGAAGTGGCTAAAGACTGATTTGCCCGTACCCTAATCTACTCTGGGGCAAAACGACAAGTCACCAAACTGATCATCAAAGCCAACACTGACTTATATTGTTCTATGATATCGAATATCAAATCTTCTCTGTAGTTGTGAAGTATATGTGACAATCTTTGTGGTCGCCAAAAATCGTACCACTTCTCACTCATCACCCACGTTCTGAAGTGCCTGGCGTATTTTATGACCTTTTCTTTTTTCGTAGAGTTTCTGGTATTCTTTGTGTCTTTGACAGCCACTGGTATCCTCTGTGACCTTGACAGCCAGTCTCTTGATCATCATCATCATCAGGTGCCCTGCCGCATGGCGTTGGCGATCATGGACTTCCATCTGTCTCCATCTCTCGTTGCCCCTGGCCCGGTGCTCTCTTTCCCTTCAGCTCCCCCGCTGTGACCAGGTGCTCCAATCCCCCTTCCTCATAAAATGGCCTATAAATGTTGCCTTCTTTTCCTAATCTTCCTTATGAGTGATCTACTTGTGTCTGCCTCCATCAAGACTGTCTCGTTTGTTTTCTTTGCTATCCATGCAACTCTCAACATTCTTCTTAGAAACCACATCTCGGCTGCCTCAATCTTGTTCTGGCTTTGCTTGTCGACTGTCCACGCCTCACATCCGTACAACAGTATTGGTTCTATATAACATTCAAGAACTCTCTTCCTGATGTTAATTTATAGGCATTTGTTGGTAAGATTGCCTGTCATCTTCCAGAAATCTTAATACTGCTAATGCTAATAAATCAAAACAGTTTCAACAAGACACAATACAACCATCTTGATATTACAAATGCTAATACATTAAGACATGTTCAACAAGACATAATGCTATCATCTTAATACTACTAATGCTAATAAATCATAACAGTTTCAAGAAGACACAATACTATCATCTTAATGCTACTATTACTAATACATTAAGACAAGTTTGATGATGATGATGAGTCCCCTGTCCATATGAATGTTTACATCATTGTACTGGTGTCATATTAACGTGTCATAGTCTGTTGATACATCATATTTTTGTGTCATTTGTGCTGCTGTTATATGTGTAGAATAACAAGGACTAGCTGTGAGACGGGTCCAGTGGGAGCTAGTTCTATTATCATGAGTAACAGACTATAGTGAAGTGTTAATAGGGTTAATTAATGGAAGGAGCCAAAGGTTTAATAGCCTGAGAAAGTTAAAGATTAAGCACGGCGTTTTTGACATTTGTAGGAATTGTTGTAGAAAACTGTTTGTGCTACAATTTCAGGGCCTCGAGGTCTGGTTCTGGAACGCTATCACACACAGCAGTGTTATTGTCTTCATTGGCTGTGTCCCTGACAATGCTTTGTGACTGTGATGGACTCTGTGCCCTGTCCCTGTGCCCTGTGCCCTGTGCCTTGTGCCTTGTGCCCTGTGCCCAACCTTCTATGTCATTGGCAATGCTTTGTGACTGTGACTGGACTCTGTGCCCTGTGCCCTGTGCCCTGTGCCCTGTGCCCTGTGCCTGTGCCTGTGCCCTGTGCCCTGTGCCCTTGCTTTGCCTGTGCCTGTGCCTGTGCCTTGTGCCTTGTGCCTTGTGCCCTGTGCCCTGTACCCTGTACCCTGTGCCTTGTGCCCTGTGCCTTGTGCCTTGTGCCTTGTGCCCTGTGTCCAACCTTCTATGTCCTTGGCAATGCTTTGTGACTGTGACTGGACTCTGTGCCCTGTGCCCTGTGTATTGTGCCTTGTGCCCTGTGCTCCCTGTGCCCTGTGTCCAACCTGCTATGTACCTGACAATGCTTTGTGGCTGTGACTGGACTCTGTGCCCTGTGCCCTGTACCCTGTGCCTTGTGCCCTGTGCCCTGTGTCCAACCTTCTATGTACTTGGCAATGCTTTGTGACCGTGACTGGACTCGGTGCCCTGTGCCCTGCACCCTGTGCCCTGTGCCCTGTGCCTTGTACCCTGTACCCTGTGCCCTGTGCACAACCTTCTGTGTCCCTGACAATGCTTTGTGACCATAATTGGACTCTGTGCCTGTGCCCTGTGCCCTGTGCCGTGCCCTTGTCCAACCTGCTATGTACCTGACCATGCTCTGTGACCATGACTGGACTATGTGCCCTGTGCCCTGTACCCTGTGCCCTTGTCCAACCTGCTATGTACCTGACAATGCTTTGTGACCTGACTGGATTCTGTCTGTACCCTGTGAGACAGGTCAGAAATAGACTTACCAAAGTTGGCAAATCACATTATGTGGACACAGACAGGACAAAGTCAGACTCACCAAAAGCTGACAAAGCACATGATGGAGGCACGGACAGACCAGAGTCAGACTCACCAAAACTGACAAAGCACATCATGTGGACACAGACAGTGCAGAGTCAGACTCATCGAAGTTGACAAAGCACATTATGTGGACACAGACAGACCAGAGTCAGACTCACCAAAGTTGACAAAGCACATGATGGTGGGCCAGACCAGACTCACACTCACCAAAGTTAACAAAGCACATAAAGGAGACACAGACAGGGCAGTCAGACTCACCAAAGTTGACAAAGCACGCACATCATGTAGACACAGACAACCTGCTATGTACCTGACAATGCTTTGTGACCTGGCTGGATTATGTACCCTGTAAGACAGGTCAGAAATAGACTTACCAAAGTTGGCAAATCACATTATGTGGACACAGACAGGACAAAGTCAGACTCACCAAAGTTGACAAAGCACATGATGGAGACACAGACAGGGCAGAGTCAGACTCACCAAAGTTGACAAAGCACATGATGCAGACACAGACAGGGCAGAGTCAGACTCACCAACGTTGACAAAGCACATGAAGGAGACACAGACAGGGCAGAGTCAGACTCACCAAAGTTGACAAAGCACATAATGGAGGCACAGACAGACCAGAGTCAGACTCACCAAAGTTGACAAAGCACATTATGTGGACACAGACAGATCAGAGTCAGACTCACCAAAGTTGACAAAGCACATGATGTGGACACAGACAGACCAGAGTCAGACTCACCAAAATTGACAAAGCACATGATGGAGGCACGGACACTGATGACGGTGTAGCTGGTGCCCTGACAGGTCAGGTTGGGACGACGACAGAGGTTGACCACCACCAGGACGTAGATGACGATGTTGATGGCGACGATGACAGCAATGGGCGCCAGGAAAAAAGCGTAATAGAACGAGGATGACGACATCCAGCAACTGAAAATGATGTCTAGTCACTGAGCTGACGATTTCATGAACAATAAAATATGCCAGCTAAAAAAAAAAACAACCAAACAAACAAACAAGCAAGAAAGCAAGCAAGCATGCAACCAACCGACCAACCAACCAACTAACCAACCAATCAGTGAACTAACCATTCAAGCAACTTGTAGTTGTGCCTGGAACCTACGTGCCAACCAATCAATGAATTAACTTCCAGTTGTGTTGTTTGCCAGCACATTTCTGCTTATCTTTTTTTTTCTTCTTATGCCTGTATTTTCTTCTGATTTTTTTTCCTCCTCTGAATCACTCGTGTGTCATACCCCCACACTGCTCATTTCAGCTCTTCAAAACATCTCCAAATCAACAAAACTGAGGCCATATGAGGTAAGTGTGAAGGCCACAGAATTTGCATTATGAGGTAAGGTGTGAAGGCCAAAATTTGCATTATGAGGTAAGGTGTGAAGGCCCACAGAATTTGCATTATGAGGTAAGTGTGAAGGCCACAGAATTGCATTTGAGGAAGGTGTGAAGGCCCACAGAATTTGCATTATGAGGGTAAGGTGTGAAGGCCCACAGAATTTGCATTATGAGGGTAAGGTGTGAAGGCCCACAGAATTTGCATTATGAGGGTAAGGTGTGAAGGCCCACAGAATTTGGAACATGTGTTTTTTACACAGCTGTAATGCTAGGAATAGGAAGCTATCTGGTTCCACTTCACATTGAGATTACGTGACGAGGCGGTATTTTACACTTGTTTTCATAATATATCCAGGCGTCAGCCAGACGTGAGACATACGTATACCTGCGGGGTTGGTCAGAAAAATTGAGCAACACTTTCAATGACTCGTCTGTAAAATGGATGAGACTTAACGATGCTGGTCTTACCAATGACCCTCTAGCACAGTGACTCTGTGAAGAGCTAAATGGAGGTGAGAAATTCCATAGTTGTTTTTGGAGGGATGGCAGCTAAAACTTATGACTTTCCAGTCAGTGTTCTGTTGTTTTAACCACTGGGCCATTTTGACTGGTTGTTTTCCTCTGTTTCAGTTTCAGTTTCAGTCTGTCAAGATTCTATTTCATATGTGCTGACGTCACTGATGTCACGTAATGGAGAAGATTCACAATGTTCATGACATAAGCCGTAAGCGTGTACACAGCAAGCCCTGTGTGCAGACAAGGTCTCCAAGTCCTATCTAGTATATAGGTTTTATTTTTATATATCTATCACGTCAGTGTGTGAGTGGAACAACCTAAATTACATTGTAGAGAAATAGTCATTTCTCTTTGCAATGTAAAACAATAATAACAGCGAGAACAATACACCCATGGAAACGGATACTAACACATCCAGCCACCCCCACCCACCACCCCCACCCCCCGATATGAAGTGACGGCACCAAACCCCATAGAACCACATCACAAACTCCCTGCCCGACCAGCAGGGGACACAATCTCCATCTGCCCACCAACATACTGTACCG
The DNA here is from genome assembly GCA_030674185.1 of Monoplex corrugatus. Classification (NCBI taxonomy): domain Eukaryota; kingdom Metazoa; phylum Mollusca; class Gastropoda; order Littorinimorpha; family Ranellidae; genus Monoplex; species Monoplex corrugatus. Next base: position 44,649,213 of record JAPXFY010000026.1, on the reverse strand, counting down.
TCTCCATCATCCCATCTTCCTTTGTCCATTCTCCACAACCTTCAAAAGATGAAACTCACCACCACAACCAACACCACCACCACCATCACCACCACCACCCACCACCACCACCACAAACTATGTTCTGTCCACAGATGAAACTCACCACCAACACCACCACAAACTATGTTCTGTCCACAGATGAAACTCACCACCATCACCACAAACCACCATACACCACCACCACCACCACCATCACAAAACTATGTTCTGTCCACAGATGAAACTCACCATCACCACCACCACCAACTATGTTCTGTCCACAGATGAAACTCACCATCACCACCACCACCATCACCACCACCACCACCACAAACTATGTTCTGTCCACAAATGAAACTCACCACCACCATCACCACCACCACCACCACAAACTTTGTTCTGTCCACAGATGAAACTCACCACCACCATCACCACTACCACCACCACAAACTATGTTCTGTCCACAGATGAAACTCACCACCATCACCACCACCACCATCACCACCACCATCACAAACTATCTGTCCACAGATGAAACTCACCACCACCACCACCACAAACTATCTGTCCACAGATGAAACTCACCACAAACTATCTGTCCACAGATGAAACTCACCACAAACTATCTGTCCACAGATGAAACTCACCACAAACTATCTGTCCACAGATGAAACTCACCTCAAACTATCTGTCCACAGATGAAACTCACCACAAACTATCTGTCCACAGATGAAACTCACCACCACCATCACCACTACCACCACCACAAACTATGTTCTGTCCACAGATGAAACTCACCACCACCATCACCACTACCACCACCACAAACTATGTTCTGTCCACAGATGAAACTCACCACCATCACCACCACCACCACCACCATCACCACCACCACCATCACCACCACCACCACCACCACCACAAACTATGTTCTGTCCACAGATGAAACTCACTACCACCATCAATACCACCACACCACATACTATGTTCTGTCCACAGATGAAATTCACCACCACCACCACCACCACAACCACCACAAACTATGTTCTGTCCACAGATGAAACTGACCACCATCACCACCACCACCACCACCATCACCACCACCACCACCACCACCACAAACTATGTTCTGTCCACAGATAAAACTCACTACCACCATCAATACCACCACATACTATGTTTGTCCAAAGATGAAACTCACCACCATCACCACCACCACCACCACCATCACCACCACCACCACCACCATCACCACCACCACCACCACCATCACCACCACCACCACCACCATCACCACCCACCACCACAAACTATGTTCTGTCCACAGATAAAACTCACTACCACCATCAATACCACCACATACTATGTTCTGTCCACAGATGAAACTCACCACCATCACCACCACCACCACCACCATCACCACCACACACCACCACCACACCACCACCACCACCACCACCACAAACTATGTTCTGTCCACAGATAAAACTCACTACCACCATCAATACCACCACAAACTATTTCTGTCCACAGATGAAACTCACCACCATCACCACCACCACCACCATCACCACCACCACCACCACCACCACATACTATGTTCTGTCCACAGATGAAACTCACCGCCACCACCACCACAACAACAACAAACTATGTTCTGTCCACAGATGAAACTCACCACCACCACCACCACCACAACAACAACAACAACAAACTATGTTCTGTCCACAGATGAAACTCACCACCCACCACCACCCACCACAACAACAAACTATGTTCTGTCCACAGATGAAACTCACCACCACCACCACCACCACAACAACAACAAACTATGTTCTGTCCACAGATGAAACTCACCACCACCACCACCACCACCACAACAACAAACTTTGTTCTGTCCACAGATGAAACTCACCACCACCACCACACCACCACCACCACCACCACCACCACAACAACAAACTTTGTTCTGTCCACAGATGAAACGCACCACCACCACCACCACCACCACAACAACAAACTATGTTCTGTCCACAGATGAAACGCACCACCACCACCACCACAACAACAAACTTTGTTCTGTCCACAGATGAAACTCACCACCACCACCACCACCACCACCACCACCACAACTACAAACTATGTTCTGTCCACAGATGAAACTCACCACACCCACCACCACCAACCACCACCACAACAACAAACTTTGTTCTGTCCACAGATGATACGCGCACCACCACCACCACCACCACAACAACAAACTTTGTTCTGTCCACAGATGAAACTCACCACCACCACCACCACAACAACAAACTATGTTCTGTCCACAGATGAAACGCACCACCACCACCACCACCACCACCACAACAACAACAACAACAAACTTTGTTCTGTCCACAGATGAAACTCACCACCACCACCACCACAACAACAACAACAAACTTTGTTCTGTCCACAGATGAAACTCACCACCATCACCACCACCACCACCATCACCACCACAACAACAAACTTGTTCTGTCCACAGATGAAACTCACCACCACCACCACCACCACCACCACCACAATAACAAACTATGTTCTGTCCACAGATGAAACTCACCACCACCACCACCACCACTAACACCACCATCATCACCACCACAACAACAAACTTTGTTCTGTACACAGATAAAACGCACCACCACCACCACCACCACCACCATCACCACAAACTATGTTCTGTCCACAGATGAAACGCACCACCACCACCACCCACCACAAACTATGTTCTGTCCACAGATGAAACTCACCACCATCACCACAACCACCACCACAAACTGTGTTCTGTCCACAGATGAAACTCACCACCATCACCACAACCATCACCACCACCACAACAACAAAATTTGTTCTGTCCACAGATGAAACGCACCACCACCACCACCACCACCACAACAACAACAAACTATGTTCTGTCCACAGATGAAACTCACCACCACCATCACCACCACCACAACAACAAACTATGTTCTGTCCACAGATGAAACTCACCACCATTGCATTCTCACAATTATATAATCATTAACTAGGCAATAACCATATTTCTAACTTGAAATATTTTGTACAAACGCATAACAAATAAGCGAAAAGAAAATGAGACACAAACATTCTATTCATATTCGAGCCTTGCGTCCGTTGGGTAGAATTAATTCTAAAAACAACTCAAGAATTGCTGAGAGAGAGAAGAGAGAGAGAGAAGAGAGAGAGAGAGAGAGACAGACAGACAGACAGACAGACAGACAGACAGACAGAGATACAGAGAGACAGACAGAGAGACAGACAGAGACAGAGAGAGAGACAGAGACAGACAGACAGACAGAGACAGACAGAAACAAGAGAGAGAGAGAGACATAGACAGTGACAGCGACAGACAGACAGACAGACAGACAGAGAAAGACAGAGAGAGAGAGACATAGACAGAGACAGAGGCAGACAGACAGACAGAGACAGAGAGAGAGAGACAGACAGAGACAGAAAGAGACAGACAGAGAGAGACAGACAGAGACAGACAGAGACAGAAAGAGACAGACAGAGACAGACAGAAAGAGACAGACAGAGACAGAAAGAGACAGACAGAGAGAGACATAGACAGTGACAGAGACAGACGTCAGACTTCAGACCACCTTATTACTCAAGGATAGCAGCATTGGGTCCCACTGTACCTGTCTTACAGCTAGTCCTTGCTGCTCTACACACAACACATGAACATAAAAGACAAACAGAACCATAACACATAAAGTGTGAGACGACGTATAAACTGAGCTGTGATAATATATTGACTGTTATCTGTACGCCATTTGCTCATGCGTTTTACAAAACAAATGAGAGACAAAGACAGAGATATCATATTATATTTAACGCTCAGCAAATTAGAGCGAACCAATCAATTGTGAAAATTGGATGCTGTTCATGTTCATGACAATTGCTGGGGAAACGCCGAGGAGGTCAAGATCATTCGTAACATCAGCCTTCAGAGTCAGGGTTCTGCCTTGTCCACGTCGATGGTTGACACGATCGCTGAGGTTGGCAGACAATATGTCACCCAGGGGAGTGGGACACCTTGTCTGCATTCGAAGGCTGTGCCCGATCAGTCTCAGTCGGCGTCTTCGAAGCGTCTTACTCAAGGGTGAGAGCTTAGTCCGAGAGTAGAGCGCCTTGGTGGAGATTTTCTCTGGCCAGTAGATGCCGAGTGCCGAGCGGATCATGCGCCGATGAGAAGAGTCGATCAACTTCGAGAGAGTTTCGGTCAGAGGTATGGACTCGAGACCGTAGCATACGATGCTCTCTACTGCCGCCTTGAAAAGTCTAATCTTGGTTTGGTCATCGGCCTTCGAGCTGAAAATCGGCTTCAATTTGTTCATCGCTGCCCATACTTTGGCGAATCGTTCGTCTACCACTGAAGTTGCAGACGAGGTGTCAATTCCGAGGTAACTGAACTGCTCGCATGTCTGAACCACCTCGCCGGACTAGAAAAAGTTTTGACGGGGAATGGTGTCGTGAAGGCAGAGATAGAGGGAAAGGCAGAGATAGGTAAATGAATACATGTCAACTCTTAAAAACAATAACGACAACAATGACAATCTATCACAATACTGCACACAATTGTATTGATATTCTGTTTAAAACATGAAATAAAAAAAAATACAGAGAAATAGTCAAAGCAGAAGAAGGAAGTGTAGGAAATGTGACCATATACTCCTGCAAGGACTTACAGATGTACACAGAAAAGCTGATTTGACGATGTATTTGCAAACTACCAGGAATCTTTTGCACAGTCCTGTGGGTCGTTTTCCGTTGTCTTTGGTTAAGTCTGATTGTTCTGACCAGTCGCCGTGGTGTAGTGGTTAACGCAACAGACTACTGACTGGAAGGTCGTGAGTTCGAATCCCCATCAGTCCCTTCAAAAATCAATTCTGGGATTTTTTCGGCTCTAACCGCTCCTGACCAGAGTGGGGCGTTCTATGGGCTCATTGGGAAGACTGGGACCACACAGTCGAGTCTCATCCACATCACGGATGCTTCATTGAGGATATTGCTCAAATATTCAGACCAGCACCGCAGGTGTCTGTGCCTCTCGAGCCTGGTTGACTCCAGGATATATTATGATAGTAAGCATAGAGTGCAGCCCTGTCACGCAGTCTCAATCCTAGATGGAACTTCATAGCATCATGATTATCATCCTCATCGACATCATCATCATCGCATTGTATAAAAGAAAACAAAAAAACTGTGCCAGCTTCTGTGGCCATTAAAGTGCCGCAAAAAGATGAGAAAAAAAAAGGTGAGCGCAAAAGGTAACCTCCCCGGGTGTGATGATCCTTAATAAGAAAAAAAAAGTCTGATTGTTCTGAACCAGATTTCCCCCCTTGTTTGTTTTCGTGTTTGATTATTAATTTTTATCATTTTTCGTTACAATGCCTCACCCCCTTTCCATTTAACCCCTTTCCCTTCATTCGCACGGGTTTTAATCAGTTATCTAATAGCGCTATGATATATAACACGCATGCACACACACACACACACCACACACACACACACACACACACACACACACACACACACACACACACACATACACAGACACACACACACAACACACACACACATATATATATATATATATATATATGTGTGTGTGTGTTGTGTGTGTGTGTCTGTGTCTGTGTGTGTTTGTCTGTGTGTGTGTGTGTGTGTATATATGTAAGTCTTACACAGGTGTTTCAGGGAGATCTTAAACAGGTGTTTCAGGGAGATTTCTTACACAGGTGTTTCAGGGAGATTTCTTACACAGGTGTTTCGGGGAGATTTCTTACACAGGTGTTTCAGGGAGATTTCTTACACAGGTGTTTCAGGGAGATTTCTTACACAGCTGTTTCAGGGAGATCTTCTTACACAGGTGTTTCAGGGAGATTTCTTACACAGCTGTTTCAGGGAGATCTTCTTACACAGGTGTTTCAGGGAGATCTTGCACAGGTGTTTCAGGAGATCTTGCACGGGTGTTTCAGGGAGATCTTCTTACACAAGTGTTTTAGGGAGATCTTCTCATGCAGGTGTTTCAGGGAGATTTTACACAGGTGGAGATCTTACACAGGTGTTTCAGGGAGACCTTCTCATACAGGTGTTTCAGGGAGATTTTACACAGGTGGAGATCTTACACAGATGTTTCAGGGAGACCTTCTCATACAGGTGTTTCAGGGAGGTTTTACACAGGTGGAGATCTTACACAGGTGTTTCAGGGAGACCTTCTCATACAGGTGTTTCAGAGAGGTTTTAACACAGGTGGAGATCTTACACAGGTGTTTCAGGGAGACCTTCCCATACAGGTGTTTCAGAGAGGTTTTACACAGGTGGAGATCTTACACAGGTGTTCCATGTATGTAGGCCTACAGCTGGCAGTGTCATCCATCATATAACCGAGTCCATATGAAGGCACGGTCGAGACTCTGTTGCACATGTAAAGACTGACGCTTCTTTTGCGTAAAAAATGTTGCATGAATAAGGTTGTATAGAAATAGATCGGAGACTGTATTATACACGTATTAGAAAAGATGAAAGTAATTCTTTACCGTACTATACTATACTATACTATACTATACTATACTATACTATACATATACTATACTATACTATACTCTACTCTACTCTACTCTACTCTACTCTACTCTACTATACTATACTATACTATACCATACTATATGGTTTGTTTCAACTGAAGTCTGCCATATGCATGAATTGTTCGTTTATTGCAACTGGTCTGCCATATTATATGAAATGTTCGTCGTTTCGTTTGACGTTTTCAATATACCTCGATTGTTGGTTGTTTCAAATGAGGTTAGCCATAATTATATTTGAATTGTTTCTTTGTTTGTTTGTCTGTTTGTTTGTTTGTTTGTTTGTTTGTTTGTTTGTTTGTTTGTCTGTTTGTTTGTTTGTTTCAACTGAAATATGTCACATACGTCAATCGTTTTGTTATTTTTTTGGTCTTTTATTACTTCTCTGCTTGTACAATTTTAGGTATCGGGGGGAGATACAGTTGATGGTTAGCAGCGAGGCAGAAGGACTGAAGAAGAGAAAACTACGTGACGTCAAGGCTTTCCTTGGTTTGCCTCTCGCCTTAACCCACACAGCTTCTAATAATGCATAATTGAAAACTTGCTTCGTCTGACTGCTTAATTAAAGACATGAAACTGCAGGTTATATGTGATAACGCAAGTAGCCCCTATAAGAACTCCCTGAAATTGGGTTGTATTGGATTAGTTTGTTGTTGTTGTTGCTGTTGTGGTTGTTGTCGTTGTGGTTGTTTGTTGTTGTTGTTGATGTTGTTGTTGTTGTTGTTGTTGTTGTGGTGGTGGTGGTGGTGGTGGTGGTGGTGGTTGGGTTGTTACCAATAGATCATATCCGACTGCAATGTATTACTTTTCCTAGAGAAAATAACTCGTCGACAGTAAGGAACCATCTTTTTTTTTTCTTTTCTTTTTTTTCCTCTCCTCTCCCCTCCCATGTACATGCGTATTTTCGTAGGTTCTACATTTTGTATTATTTGTGTTGTCACAATTAAAGGTGTGGGCAAACCATCATTACTAAAACTGCCCATCATGTCGTCAGAAAACTGTCATCTATGTTCCCAGACCGCCAGAAATCTTTGTCAGCTGCCATGTGATGGTGTCGTCTGTCTGACCTGTCTTCAAAACCTGATTTCCCCCTTACAGAACACACTCGGTGACATCACTTTCTTTGAATTTTGCTGAAAACGAATGCAAATAAAATTTCAAACAAAGAAACAAACAAGCAAGTAAACAAACAAAGAAATAAGCAAACACCAACAATAACAACTAAAAGCTGAAACTGTATAAATTAAATGACTTTGTATTTTTAAAAAAAAAAAAAACATAATTATAACAGAATAGTAGATATGACGTATGTATATGAGTTCTGTTCAATCCATTGTATGCAAATCTTGTTCAGTTTAGTTTTCTCAATGATATCGTAATAATGTTTAGCAAACATTGTCTTTATTTGTGTTTTTGTCACAAACGAATTAAAAATGATACCAAAGAAATAAGAGGGAAGCAGGGGGAATTTTTTAATAATATCAACCAAAGGACATAACTCTTGAGAGTCACGTCGGAATTATCTCCCATGTTGAGGAACTTCTCAAATCTAACATAGTTTGCGCTACCCATGGGCGTACCCATGGATAGCGCAAACTATGTTAGATTTGAGAAGTTCCTGGGTAGCGCAAACTATGTTAGATTTGAGAAGTTCCTCAACATGGGAGATAATTCCTACGTGACTCTCAGGAGTTATGTCCTTTGGTTGAATTAAAAAATAAGTTTAAAATAAACAAGAATAAGCAGTTCATCCTTTTTTGTATCATCTCCCGGCTCTCTTCTTCTCACTCCCTACTCCTTGCTTCTGCCCTGTCAACATCCCTCTTCCACCTTCAAAAAGCCCCAAAACCAAACACTTAAACAAACAGACAAGCAAAAAGACCGTCAGGCCATTCTAATTCTCTTATCACAGGAATTGCCACACAAAATCAGGTGTGTGTATTTCTCAGTGCCACCGTGACTTTTGAGTAAGCTACAGATGAAAGGAAAACTTGACACGAAAAAAAAAAGACGTGGGTAGACTGTTGCAACACTGAAAAAAAAAGCGTGTAAAATATATTACCCCTAAGTTCCTAAGAAAGTGCTGTTCACATACCATCTTGAAAAAGTCCCGATTTTCATCATCATCATGTGCCCTGCCGCATGGTGTTGGCGATCATGGCCCTCCATATGCATCTATCCCTTGTCGCCGCAAGCACATCTTCCACCCTCTCTGTCCTCAGCCACCCTGCAAGTCCGTCCAATATTTTCTGCCTGGGTCTATCTGGTACTGAGTTTACTTGTTTTAAATCCATGTCACTTTAACCTTGGCACCAAGCCTTTCAAATTCATTCAGCGGTGACTCCTTCTTGGCCCACTTCTTTGACCTACATTTAGTGAACATCCGTCCAGAAACAGCTGAGAAAAACTTGCTGACACGTTTTTGTCCACACGCATACACAGGCAACATTTATAGGCCATTTAATGAAGAAGGGGGATTTGGAGCACCTGGTCACAACGGGAAAGCTGGAGGGAAAGAGAGCACCAGGTAGACCCAGGGAGAAAAATGCTGGACGGACTCGCAGAGTGGCTGGGGATGAGGAGGGTGGGGGAGATGCTAGGGGCAACGAGAGATAGAGACAGATGAAAGTCCATGATCGCCAACGCCATGCGGCAAGGCACCTGATGATGATGATGATGATGATGATGATGATGATACACAGGCCTCCTTCCAGTCGATATAAAACGACGCCTCTCTCTCTCTCTCTCTCTCTCTCTCTCTGTGTGTGTGTGTGTGTGTGTGTGTGTGTGTGTGTGTGTGTGTGTGTGTGTGTGTGTGTGTGGTGTGTGTGTGTGTGTGTGTGTGTGTGCGTGCGCGTGCGTGTGTGTGTCTCAGTGGGCCTTAATGCTAGAATCCTTGATAAAGGGAATGTTCAAGTTTAATCAAGGGATCTCTCTCTCTCTCTCTCTCTCTCCTCTCTCTCTCTCTCCTCTCTCATCTCT
>JAPXFY010000026.1:44622057-44632057 GCA_030674185.1 Monoplex corrugatus | reverse complement strand
AAGAAGATGAATAAAAAAAAAAAAACAGAAGAACAACAACAAGAACAAGAAGAGGAGGAAGAGGAAGAAGAAGAAGAAGAAGAGGAGGAGGAAGAAGAAAAAGAAGCAGAAGAAGAAGAAGAAAAAGAAGAGGAGGAAGAAGAAGAAAAAGAAGAGGAGGAAGAAGAAGAAAAACAAGGGGAGGAGGAGGAAGAAGAAGAAGAAGAAAAAAAGAAAGATAAAGAATCATAATCATCATCATCAAAATGATGATGATGATGATAATGATGGGGAGGAGGAGGAGGAGGAGGATGACTGCCACACCTGAATCTGTCCACTCCAACAAAGTGACCACAACCTGTACGAGTCTGCCAACTCTTCTTTTGACAGACATGGATCACAGCCAAGCACTACTGCCACGTTGACATCTTTTGAGTAGTAGTTGTTGTTGTTGTTGTTTTTGTTGTTGTTGTTGTTGCTGCTGCTGCTGATTATATGAATGTGGGCTGGTTAAATAGTGGTAGCAGAATTATATTTTAAAAACACACACACAACAACAACCCAACAACAGCAAAAATAAAGAAAGAAAACAACAACGACGACAACGATGACTTACCTCCTTCATGGACATGCGACCACGGAACATGGCAGCCACGGTGAGGTATCGGCCATGGCGAGGATCGCAGGCAGCCATCATGTTCTTGGCGTCAAACATCTGCTGGGTCAGCTCAGGCACCGTCAGAGCCCTGTACTGCTGGGAACCACGGGAGGTCAGGGGAGCGAAGCCAGGCATGAAGAAGTGTAGACGGGGGAAGGGGACCATGTTGACGGCCAGTTTACGCAGATCGGCGTTCAGCTGACCAGGGAAGCGCAGGCATGTGGTGACACCTGAACAGCACAGGCACAACAGTGCTAGTGGTTAGAACATTGGTCTTTCCATTGAAAGGTCTGAGTTCGGTCCCTTTCTGGGTACCGTCTGGTGGGTAATAGTAAGGATTGTTTGGTTTTGTTGTTTGGGTTTAAGGGTCCCCCCCCTCCCCGATCTTCCATGTGCAAACCGTGCCTCTGTGTTTATACGCATGCCACCTGTCTCACCTCACCTGTCGGTGTCACCGGGTGCGGTGTTGGTCACTGCACATCTGGATGCCACCATCTTCCTCCAGGCCGCTCTGCCTCGACTTTTGTGGACAACCTCTTGAATATTCAGGTTACCGATGTCGGTCATGTTCTCGATGTATGAGATTCGAGGTCTGCTTTTCTTCCTTTTTGCCTCTGTTTCTCCTTGAAAGATGATTGCCATGAGGTCCGTGTTCTTGTTGCGTGACACATGGCCAATGTATTTTTGTCTTCTCTTGCTGATGTCTGCTCGTAGTTTTCTGGTGGTATCAAGTTCTTCCAGGACACTTTCATTAGTTCTTCTGTCTGTCCATTTGACACGTAGTAGTCTCCGATAAAACCACATCTGTGCTGCCTCAATTTTTCTGCAGTAAGTTTTCTAAAAATCCAGGCTTCGCAGCCATAAATCATGACTGACCAGATCAAATATTTAAGAAGTCTAACCGTCAGGCCATTTGGTATGCCTGTCTTTCCACATATTGTTGAGTTGGGCCATTTTTTGCTTTGCCATTCCAAACCTTATTTTGATGTAATTGGAGCAAGTTCCATCATCAGTTTTTACAGAGCCAAGATATTTGAAATCCTTAAAATGCAAAACATCAAAAATGTCAAATAAATAGAAATCCTGTAAACCATGTCAGTACTCGGTGGCTTATGTAAGCATGAAAACACCCGACTTGCGCACCCCTGCAAACGGAGTATGGCTATCTTAATGAGGAAGTACAATACTGGGCAATAGACGTAAAAAGCAATACGTCTGTAAGTGTGTACTTACGAATGACACCCCATGAACGAAAACACACACACACACACACACACACACACACACACACACACACACACACACACACACACACACACACACACACAAACACACACACACACACACACACACACACACACACACACACACACACACACACACACACACACACACACACACACACTCGAAAACAGACACATACAAAACAAAACAGCAACGACAACGACAAAGAAAACCCCAACAACCAACGAAAAAAATAACAAACAAACAAACAAAACAAACAAACAACCATCCAAAACAAACAAACAAAAACTTGCTGTTTAGCTTCATCCCATTATTTCTGTTGTCTATTTCTATAATATTCACGAGATTTTGTAGGTCTTTTTCATTTCCTGCAATTAGAACTGTGTCATTTACGTAACGTAAGTTTCTCATGATGGCTTCATTGTAAAGTGAAAACAAATCTGGTGACAGAACACATCCCTGCCTAACCCCTCTTTTGACATTACGGAAAGAGTTTATATCGTTTTATATTCTCATTGCGGCTATTTGTTCCCAATGCATATTTCTGACTATTCTTAGATCTTTTCCATCAACATTGAGCCTTTATAGTTGGTTGATCAACTCTTCGTGTCTTACCCGATCAAAAGCCTTGGCATAATCAACAAAGCACAAGTACAAATACTTTGTCAACTCGTGCCAATCTATTGGAGGGGAGTAAAGAAGAAAAAAATGGTAAATGTCCACTCAAAGATAAATTCAAGCCAGCGGGAAAGATGTCGCTTAGTCACCAAGAAAAAGACCAACAATTCCATGCTCTAAGAGCAGCAATAATCTTAATTTCTGCAAGATTTTTGTTTTTTTGTTTTGATATTTTTCAAATGTTTCACACTACTACTTCTACTGTAATGGACTGAGAGATGGAAGACAGACAAAAGAGTCTGCTTCCCTCACCTGACATGGTGGCAGAGACCAGATGGTTCAGATCTCCGTAGGTGGGGGTGGTCAGTTTCAGCGTATGGAAGCAGATGTCGTACAGAGCCTCGTTGTCGATGCAGTATGTCTCGTCTGTGTTCTCCACAGCTGATGAACTGACAGGTGGCGTTGTATGGCTCCACCACTGTGTCAGAAACCTGCAAAACAACACAATGTATGCTGACATCACTGTGACAAAATCCCCCAAAACGAACACAACATATGGCTCCATCTCTGTGTCACAAACCTGTAAAACAATGCATGGTTTCACTGCTGTATCAAAACACTGTAAAACAATACAATGTATGGCTTCACCATTATGTCAGACATCTGTAAAACAACACAATGTATGGCTTCACCACTGTGTCAGACACCTGTAAAACAACACAATGTCCGACAGGTAGTCCGTTGCGGTAACCACTACACCACGGTGACTGGTTGACTAAGAAGAAACTTAAGGTATAAGACCCTGAATCCGCAGCGCTATCACCAAATCCACAACATTTGTTGTTATTGTTGTTATTTTTGTGTAAAGCCCAGCCGACTCAACAGAGCCATATCAGGGTTAAAACCATCACAGAAAACACACAATACCTCACTGAGAAAAAACAAACACACAAAAAAGGAAATTCAGTACATATATATCAATACATTTGCACACACGCACACATAATCTGAGGATATGCCCATTGTGCCGACCACTCAACCTAATTTATCACCGGGGGGTGGGGGGGGGGTTAAAAAGCAAACCTGAATACAAACATAGCTAAGGAATCTAAAACATGCATTAAAATGAGCCTAAATTCCTTAAAATTGCTTCTGCATTCCGATTTCCCAAGAGCCAAACATGCACTTAATACATGTACACAATTATCAATCCTGACAGAAAGTATGCAAGGATCTATATAGTACATACAGGTGAATGGACCATTATCATCATCATCATCAAGTGCCCTGCTACATGGCGTTGGCAATCATGGCCCTCCATACGCATCTATCCCTTGTTGCTGCAAGTACATCTTCCATCCTCTGTGTCCTCAACCACCCTGCAAGTCCGTCCAATATTTTCTCCCTGGTGCTCTCTTTCCCTACAGCTCTCATGTTGTGACCAGGTGCTCTAATTCCCCTTTCCTCATAAAGTGGCCTATACATGTTCCCTGTCTGTTTCTATTCTTCCTTATCAATGATCTTGTGTCTGCCTCCATCAAGACTGTTTCGTTTATTTTCTTTGCTGTCCATTGAACTCGCAACATTCTTTTAAGAAACCACATCTGGGCGGCCTCAATCTTGTTCTAGGTTTGCTTGTTGACTGTCCACGTCTCACAACCGTATAACATTATCGGTTCTATATAACATTCAAGAACTCTCTTCCTCATTGATAGGCATTTGTTGGATAGAATGTTTTTCATCTTACTGAATGCTGTTTAGGCTTGGCCGATTCTGCTGGCTATTTCTGATGTGCCGTCTGATGAGATGATTGTCCCCAGATATTTAAACTTATCAACCTGTCTCAAGATTGTGCCGTTTGCTGTTATTTTGCATGAGGGAATTTCTTGTATTTTTTACTGATTACCATGACTTCAGTCTTCTTGTTATTTAGCTCCAACTCTTTACTTGGACCAGCAAGGCAGAATATGGTAGGTAGAAATGACAGAAAGCAAAGGAGCAGGGCAGAGACAAAGAGAGTGACAGAAAAGAGGAAATTTCTAGCACAGAATTTCCAGAAGGTGGGGACACTATTTTTACTGAAAGTACCCCGGCATTCCCACGGGGGGGCTCAAAAAGAGGTTTAAACTAGAACTGATGTGCTTGACTCTTACTTCAACAGGAGTGTTAGGGTTTAAAAACTAAATACCAGGAACAAACACACAAGGAAATCAAAGATGAGGAGAGGGATGGAGACCTTGTGCTAAATGAGAAAACTGAAAGGACATGTACTAGTTTTCCCCGTTTTTCTTTTAAAGGATACAAATTATGACAAAAAGTGTATTATTTCATTTAAATTTTAAGAATAAGAGTGGAAATTTAAATGAATTCTGTCGTTTTTTTTTTTTTTTTTTTTTTTTGTCAAAACACACAGCATTCTTGAATATTCCATCTGTTCTTACCTTGGGGGAAGGTACCACAGAAAAAGTGTTCATGATTCTGTCCGGGTATTCTTCACGGACTTTGGAGATGATCAGGGCACCCATGCCAGAGCCCGTGCCCCCACCAAGAGAATGGGTCAGCTGGAATCTTGAAAAAAACAAAACTCTTACTTTTTTATGAGTTGCTCAGTGTTCTTTGTATGTTCCTGCAAGCAAGCAAACAAAAGATTCATCATTACATCATGATTTAATCCAACAGGTGCATTTAGCCTGTCTGAAGACCACCTGTATTTCTTTTTTAATTTCAATTTCTCAAGATGACGTCTCCGCGCTCGGTATGAATTCCATATGCACTAAAATAACAGGTGCCATGTGACGGAGCAGATCAGAATGATCATGGCACAAGCCTTAAGCCTGCACATAAACCCACGAGCTGGTCAAGTCTTGAGGTCCTACCTACATAGTTCTATCACTCTGGGGTCGTAGGGGGAGTGAGGTGGCAGAGACCTCAACATTTCCCGGGGCCAGCACCACGAGGGTGGCGCCCATCCACTCTCGCTCGCTTCAAGGTCATATTCATATTCACATTCTTCTTTTACAAAGACTTCAAAGGGCAAGAAGGCTAATTGGTAATCAAGGGGTGGCACCTGGGAAATCAACCTATCTCTCCAATGTTTTTTACCAAGGCAGCCGGGTAATGCCCTGCTCTTCACGATTTGCAACTGCCATAGGATCTTAAACGTGCGCAGCCAGAAGGCACAAGAGTCCGATTCGTTTTCTGTCCCCTTCCGAAGGACTAGACGGTCAGTGCGATGAAGACCACCTGGAAAACAGGCCTTATAGATCGCCACCTTGTTGTGGTCAGGGGAGCTTGTGTGGTGCCTTAGGGACACATAGAGTGATGCCGGCAATAGCCTTGGCTACCGGTAGGGCCATCAAAGCCTAAAAGATCAAAGGGTAGAGGCCTGACAAAACATAAGGCGTCGTCCTAACAGATGATTATCTTTTGATACTAAAGCCTTGCCTGAAAGCCTGATTGTCTTTCGATGACAAAGATCCAACCTGATACCCGCAGACTGATCATCATTTCATGTCGAAGATCTCACCCAGATAGACAGGTTACTATCCGATGACAAACACCCCCCACCCCCCACCCCCCACCCATCCCGGACTGATCATCTTGTCTTGGTAAAGACCTGGTCCAGATAGACTGATTATCTTTTGATGACAAGGACTTTACACTAATAGAGTGATTATCTTTTAATGAAAAGAACTTCAAATTGATTATCTTTTAATGAAAAGAACTTCAAACTGACAAATTGATTATCTTTTGATGAAAAAGACCAAATACTGATAGACTGATTATCTTTTGATGACAAGGACTTCAAACTGATAGATATATTATCTTTAAATGAAAGGGACCTCACACTGATAGACCAATTATCTTTTGATGACAAGGACCTCACACTGATGGACTGATCATCTTTTGATGACAAGGATCTCACACTGATGGACTGAACATCTTTTGATGACAAGGATCTCATACTGACAGACTGATTATCTTTTGATTGACTGATTATCTTTTGATGACAAAGACCTCATACTGACAGACTGATTCTTTGACGATGATTATCTTTTGATGACTGATTATCTTTATGAAGGACCTACTGAGACTGATTATCTTTTGATGACAAGGACCTCACACTGATGGACTGATTATCTTTTGATGACAAGACCTCATCTACAGACTGATTACTTTGATGACAAAGACCATACTGAAGATGTATCTTTTGATGACAAAGACCTCATACTGACAGACTGATTATCTTTTGATGACAAAGACCTCATACTGACAGACTGATTATCTTTTGATGACAAAGACCTCATACTGACAGACTGATTATCTTTTGATGACAAAGACTTCATACTGACAGACTGATTATCTTTTGATGACAAAGACCTCATACTGACAGCTGATTCTTTGATGCAACTCATGTGACAGACGATTATCTTTGATGACAAGGACCTATCTACAGACTGATCTTGTGACAAAAGATCTCTATTACAGACTGATTTTTGATGACAAGGACCTCATACTGACAGACTGATTATCTTTTGATGACAGACTATATACAGACTGATTACTTGATGACAAGACTCATATCTGACAGTCTGATTACTTTTGTGACAAGGACCTCATACTGACAGACTGATTATCTTTTGATGACAAGGACCTCATACTGACAGACTGATTATCTTTTGATGACAAGGACCTCATACTGACACACTGATTATCTTTTGATGACAAAGACCTCATACTGACAGACTGATTATCTTTTGATGACAAAAAGATCTCATACTGACAGACCGATTATCTTTTGATTGACTGATTATCTTTTGATGACAAAAACCTCATACTGACAGACTGATTATCTTTTGATGACAAAGACCTCATACTGACAGACTGATTATCTTTTGATGACAAAGACCTCATACTGACAGACTGATTATCTTTTGATTGACTGATTATCTTTTGATGGAGTATCTTTTGATGACAAAGACCTCATACTGACAGACTGATTATCTTTTGATGACAAGGACCTCATACTGACAGACTGATTATCTTTTGATGACAAAAAGATCTCATACTGACAGACTGATTATCTTTTGATGACAAAGACCTCATACTGACAGACTGATTATCTTTTGATGACAAGGACCTCATACTGACAGACTGATTATCTTTTGATGACAAGGACCTCATACTGACAGACTGATTATCTTTTGATGACAAAAAGATCTCATACTGACAGACTAATTATCTTTTGATGACAAGGACCTCATACTGACAGACTGATTATCTTTTGATGACAAGGACCTCATACTGACAGACTGATTATCTTTTGATTGACTGATTATCTTTTGATGGAGTATCTTTTGATGACAAAGACCTCATACTGACAGACTGATTATCTTTTGATTGACTGATTATCTTTTGATGACAAAGACCTGATACTGACAGACTGATTATCTTTTGATTGACTGATTATCTTTTGATGGAGTATCTTTTGATGACAAGGACCTCATACTGATAGATTGATTACCTTTTGATGAAGAGGACCTCACAACAATTGATTATCTTTTGATGAAAAGGACCTGATATTCATAGACTGATTATCTTTTGATGACAAAGATCTCATACTGATAGACTGATTACCTTTCGATGAAAAAAACCCCGTCATACTGATAAGACTGATTATCTTTTGATAGACTGATTTTTTTTTGATAGAGTATCTTTTGATGACAAGGACCTCATACTGACAGACTGATTATCTTTTGATTGACTGATTATCTTTTGATGAAGTATCTTTTGATGACAAGGACCTCATACTGATAGACTGATTACCTTTTGACAAAAAGGACCTCACACCGATTGATTATGTTTGATGAGGAGGACCTCATATTCATAGACTGATTATCTTTTGATGACAAGGACCTCATACTGATAGACTGATTATCTTTCGATGACAAGAACCTCATATTGATAAGACTGATTATCTTTCGATGACAAGTACCTCACCCTGCAGACAGTCACAGCTCTCAGCTTCCTTCCTGATCACACATCCAGAACGGAGTCCACCTGCTCAGCGCCCTCTGTGTAGTGACCTTTGGCCCAGTTGTTGCCGGCTCCTGATTGGCCAAACACAAAGTTGTCTGGTCGGAAGATTTGGCCAAAAGGACCACAACGGACAGAATCCATGGTGCCTGGTTCCAAATCCACCAGTATGGCGCGAGGCACGTATTTACCACCTGGATATAGAGAAAAGCACATGAAACGATATCCAAAGAGGCACGAATTTACCACCTGGATATAGAGAAAAGCACATGAAACGATATCCAATGAGACGTGTATTTACCACCTGGATATAAAGAAAAGCACATGAAATTATATCCAACGAGACACATACTTACCACATGGATATAAAGCAAAGCGCATGAAACGATATCCAACGAGGCACGAATTTACCACCTGAATATAAAGAAAAGCGCATGAAACGATATCCAACGAAGCACGAATATACCACCTGGATATAGAGTAAAGCGCATGAAACGATATCCAACGAGGCACGAATTTACCACCTGGATATAAAGCGAAGCACATGAAACGATATCCAACGAAGCACCAATTTACCACCTGAATATAAAGAAAAGCACATGAAACGATATCCAACGAGGCACTATTTACCACCTGAATATAAAGAAAAGCACATGAAACGATATCCAACGAGGCACTATTTACCACCTGGATATAGAAAAAAGCACATGAAACGATATCAAACGAGGCACGAATTTACCACCTGGATATAAAAAAAGCACATAAAATACTTACATATGTAATGAAGCACCTGTTCACCACCTGTACGAGCAAAGATTTTCTTGTGCGTATTCTATTTGTCTTGTCATAAGACATTTCCCGTGTCTACTTGTAATACATTCCAGCAACAAATCGTTCTCTCTCTCTCTCTCTGTCTCCCTCTCTGTCTCTCTCTCTCTATCTCTCTCTCTGTTTCCCCCCCTCTCTCTCTCTCTCTGTTTCCCTCTCTCTCTCTCTCTGTCCGTGTGTGTGTAAGTGTGTGTGTCGTGTGTGTGTAAGTGTGTGTGTGTGCCTCTCTCTCTCTCCGTCTCTGCCTCTCTGTCTCTCTCTGTCTCTCTCTGTCTCTGTCTCCCTCTCTCTCTCTCTCTCTCTCAACCACACACACACACACACACACACACACACACACACACACACACACACACACACACACACACACACAAAACACACACACACACACACACAGAGGAAAACTGGAGAGAAAGAGAACACCAGGTAGACCCAGGGAGAAAATATTGGACGGACTTGCAGGGTGGCTGAAGACAGAGAGGATGGGAGACGTACTTGCAGCGACAAGGGGATAGATCGTGTGGAGGGCCATGATCGCCAACGCCAAGCGGCAGGGCACAAGATGATGATGATGATACACACACACACACACACATACACAAACACACACACACATACACATATGTATATATTTAG
>JAPXFY010000026.1:44617057-44619557 GCA_030674185.1 Monoplex corrugatus | reverse complement strand
GTCAAGCGTAAGATTACAAACAAACAAACACTAGATACAAAAATTCGAGAAAAAGACTGAAACTTCCCTGCTGCTATCTTCAATGTGAGAAAAGGAACAAACTGACTAAGAGAGATAGATAGAGAGACAGATAGATAGATGTAGATATATTATATATATATATATATATATATATATATATATATGTATGTATGTATACACATGTATATATATATATATAATATATATACATATATATATATATAACATATACATATGTATATGTATCTGGTCTTAGTCAGTTTGTTCCTTTTCTCACATTGAAGACAGCAGAAGGGAAGTTTCAGTCTTTTTCTCAATTTTTTTGTATCTAGTGTTTGTTTGTTTGTAATCTTAAGCTTGACGAAGGCCAGTTGGCCTAAAATTTGCGCCTGTCTTGTTTTGTTGTATTAAATACGCGTTCATATTCTTCTTTCGTATTTTTTCTGGTTCCTGTTTGCTTGAACGCGGGCAGTCACACTTGTTTTGAATTTCACACACGATTGTTAAAGAATGCTGAGTTTAGGCAACGTTTAGGTCTGTGTGCTGAAGTTAGGCACTCCTTAGGTCCGTGCGTTGAATTTAGGCACCGTTTAGTTCCGTGTGTTCAATTTGGGTACTATTTAGGTCCTTGTGATGAATATAGGCACTGTTTAGGTCTGTGTGCTGAATTAAGGCACTGTTAGTCTGCGTGCGATAAGGAACTGTTTAGATCTGTGTGCGGAATGAAGGCACTGTTTAGATCCATGTCTGGAATTAAAGCACTGTTTAGGTCCGTGTGCTGCTGAATTAAGGCACTGCTTAGGTATGTGTGCTGAATGTAGATACTGCATATGTTCGTGTGCCGAATTAAGGCACTGTTTAGGTCCATAAACTGAATTTCGGCACTGTTCAGGTCTGTAATCCGAATTAAGGCACTGTTTAGTCTGTGTGCGGAATTAAGGCACTGTTTAGGTCTGTGTGCTGAATTAAGGCACTGTTTAAATCTGTGTGCTGAATTAAGGCACTGTTTAAATCTGTGTGCTGAATTAAGGCACTGTATAGTCTGTGTGCTGAATTAAGGCACTGTGTAGGTCTGTGTGCTGAATTAAGGCACTGTTTAGGTCTGTGTGCTGAATTAAGGCACTGTTATAGGGCTGTGTGCTGAATTAAGGCACTGTTAGTCTGTGTGCTGAATTAAGGCACTGTGTAGGTCTGTGTGCTGAATTAAGAGACTGTTTAGGTACGTGTGCTGAATTAAGGCACTGTTTAGGTCTGTGTGCTGAATTAAGGCACTGTGTAGATCTGTGTGCTGAATTAAGGCACTGTGTAGGTCTGTGTGCTGAATTAAGGCACTGTGTAGATCTGTGTGTGAATTAAGGCACTGTGTAGGTCTGTGTGCTGAATTAAGGCACTGTGTAGGTCTGTGTGCTGAATTAAGGCACTGTGTAGGTCTGTGTGCTGAATTAAGAGACTGTTTAGGTACGTGTGCTGAATTAAGGCACTGTTTAGATCTGTGTGCGGAATTTAGGCACTGTTTAGTCTGTGTGCGTAATGAAGGCACTGTTTAAATCTGTGTGCGTAATGAAGGCACTGTTTAATCTGTGTGCGTAATGAAGGCACTGTTTAAATCTGTGTGCGAATTAAGGCACTGTTTAGGTATGTGTGCTGAATTAAAGCACTGTTTAGGTATGTGTGCTGAATTAAGGCACTGTTTAGGTATGTGTGCTGAATTAAAGCACTGTTTAGGTCTGTGTGCTGAATTAAGGCACTGTTTAGATCTGTGTGCGGAATTTAGGCACTGTTTAGGTCTGTGTGCGTAATGAAGGCACTGTTTAAATCTGTGTGCGTAATGAAGGCACTGTTTAAATCTGTGTGCTGAATTAAGGCACTGTTTAAATCTGTGTGCTGAATTAAGGCACTGTTTAGTATATGTGCTGAATTAAGGCACTGTTTAGGTCTGTGTGTTGAATTAAGGCACTGTTTAGGTATATGTGCTGAATTAAGGCACTGTTTAGGTATATGTGCTGAATTAAGGCACTGTTTAGGTATATGTGCTGAATTAAGGCACTGTTTAGGTATATGTGCTGAATTAAGGCACTGTTTAGGTCTGTGTGCTGAATTAAGGCACTGTATAGGTATGTGTGCTGAATTAAGACACTGTTTAGGTCTGTGTGCTGAATTAAGACACTGTTTAGGTCTGTGTGCTGAATTAAGACACTGTTTAGGTCTGTGTGCTGAATTAAGACACTGTGTAGGTCTGTGTGCTGAATTAAGGCACTGTTTAGGTCTGTGTGTTGAATTAAGGCACTGTTTAGGTATGTGTGGTAATTAAGGCACTGTTTAGGTCTGTGTGCTGAATTAAGGCACTGTATAGGTCTGTGTGCGTAATTAAGGCACTGTTTAGGTCTGTGTGTTGAATTAAGGCACTGTTTAGGTCTGTGTGCTGAATTAAGGCACTGTTTAGGTCTGTGTGCTGAATTAAGGCACTGTTTAGGTCTGT
>JAPXFY010000026.1:44609557-44612057 GCA_030674185.1 Monoplex corrugatus | reverse complement strand
AGATGGGCTGTCTGCTTGGTCCAAGCAGCGTCGCCTGTGACTGTACAGACCAATACGAGAGAGGCAGTCTCTGTCGCAGCGGTCGCATGTGTATGCTGATGCTGATCTGTTGGCTGTCATCCCTTTTCTGCGAACTCGCTTTTCTGCTGCAGCAGCTGACAGTTTGTCCTCACCAAACCGCAGCTGTTTCTTGAGAGTAGTTCTCCAGCTGTTGCGGTCGTCTGCGAGGTCCTCCCAGGACACAGTGTTGATCTCAAGCGCCTTCATGTCACGCTTGCAAACGTCTTTGTATCTCAGCTGTGGGCGGCCAATGTTTCTCTGCCCTGTGGCAAGCTCACCATAAAGGATGTCTTTTGGGATGCGACCATCTTCCATGCGGCGAACGTTGCCCAACCAGCGCAGCCGACGCTGTCTCAGCATGGTATGCATGGTTGGGAGGCTAGCGCAGGTTAGGACTTCGGTGTTGGTCACCTTGTCTTGCCAGGAAATGCCACGTATGCGCCGTAGGCTTCTCAGGTGGAAGGTATTGAGCCTTTTCTCCTGGTGAGCATGCGTGGTCCACGCCTCGCTGCCATACAGCAAGGTGCTGAGGACACAGGCGTTGTATACAGCCATCTTTGTCTTTGTGGTCAGCTTGGGATTTGTCCACACCCTTTGTGTGAGGCGGGCTAGTGTTGTGGCTGCCTTCCCGATCTTCTTGTCGACCTCTGTGTCAAGGGAGAGGTTATCGGTGATGGTGGACCCAAGATATGTGAATTGATGGATGGCTTCAAGCTCGTAGTCATCAATGGTGATGGCTGGTGGAGATGGCGTGTCTTGGCCCAGGACGTTTGTCTTCTTAAGACTGATGGTCAAACCAAAATCTTTGCAAGCCTGGGAGAAGCGGTCCATTAGTGACTGCAAGTCCCGCTGAGTATGGGTCACAACTGCGGCATCGTCGGCAAATAGCATGTCTCTGATGAGGGCTTCACGGACCTTTGTCCTTGCTCTGAGGCGGGCGAGGTTGAAGAGCCTGCCATCTGATCTGGTCCGCAGGTGGATCCCTTCTTGCGCTGTGCTGAACGCATGCCTCAGGAGGAGAGCGAAGAAGATTCCAAAGAGGGTTGGGGCCAGGACGCAGCCTTGTTTCACACCGCTGCGTACGTCGAAGGGCTTGGAGAGGTTTCCGTTGAACTGCACCATCCCTTTCATGTTTGAGTGGAAGGACTCAATTAAGCTGTGCAGTTTGGGGGGCAGCCGATTTTTCGGAGAGCCCTGAAAAGGCCATCTCTGCTGACTAGGTCAAAGGCCTTGGTGAGGTCAATGAATGCCACATACAGGGGCATCCGCTGCTCTCTGCACTTCTCCTGGATTTGGCGAAGGGAGAAGACCATGTCTACCGTGGATCTCTCTGCTCGAAAACCACACTGTGATTCCGGGTAAACACGTTCAGCCAGTTTCTGCAGGCGGATTAGGAGGACCCGAGCATAGACTTTGCCAACAATGCTGAGGAGCGAGATACCTCTGTAGTTGTTGCAGTCGCTCCTTTCGCCCTTGTTTTTGAACAGGGTGACGATCTTGACGTCCCTCATGTCCTGTGGTACAGCTCCCTCATTCCAACACTGACAGAGAACTGCGTGCAAAGGGTGCAGAAGAGAAGTCTTGCAGTGCTTGATGAGGTCTGGGGGAATTCCGTCGTTGCCAGGTGCCTTCCCTGATGCCAGGCTATCAATGGCCTTGCTGAGTTCGTCCGCAGTTGGCTCTGCGTCAAGTTCTTCCATTACCGGCATGCACTTGATGGCATCGAGGGCTGAGGGGGACACCATGTTCTGTGTGGAGTAGAGGTCGGAGTAGTGTTCCGCCCATCTTTCCATCTGTTGGCTAGGATTGCTGATTACTTCCCCAGTAGAGGATTTGAGGGGGGCGATCTTGCTCTGTGTTGGTCCCAGTGCCTTCTTGATGCCATCATACATTCCTCGGATATTGCCTCTTTCAGCAGCACTCTGTATCTCTTCGCTGAGCTCTGTCCAGTACTCGTTTGCGCAGCGCCTGGCGTTAAGCTGAACCTTACTTCTGGCAGCCCTGAGGATTTGCAGGTTCTTCTCACTGGGTGACCGCTTATACTTGGTGAGTGCGGCACGCTTGGCCTCAACAGTGGGAGTCATCTCTGATGATTTGGCCTCAAACCAGTCATGGGACTTCACAGTTTTCTTCCCAAAGGTGGCCATAGCAATGCGGTGCATGGTGTCTCGTAGCGTTTCCCATCTCTCAGTGGCAGAGTCTCTGGGCTGCAATGCATCGTATTCTCTCTGAAAGGCCTCTGCGAACTGTTCTACAAGATCTGGCTGAGGCATCTTGCTGACGTCAATGCGAGGGTTCCCTTGTTTCTTTGAGCAGTGGAACTTCTTTGGTTGTAGCCTGATCTTGCAACATACCAGAGAGTGGTCTGTGTCGCAGTCTGCGCTGTGATAAGAGCGAGTGTGGAGAACGTTTTTGATAACGGCACGTCTTACTAGGATCA
>JAPXFY010000026.1:44556392-44593733 GCA_030674185.1 Monoplex corrugatus | reverse complement strand
TGCAGGGTGTTTTGACTCGGCTGGATGAGCTGATCACTTGGTCCAGGATGAAGTTTAAAGCCAAGAAATCTAGAAGCCTGACTATTCACAAAGGGAAGCAGAAGCAACAGAAGTTTACAATCGCAGGGGAACAGATGCCTACAGTAAAAGAGCAACCTGTGAAAAGTTTGGGACGGTGGTATGCAGGAACCCTGTCGGACAGGAGTCGGGGTGTGGAAATCATGAAGCAGGCTAAAGATGGGCTGAAAGCGATTGACCAAACAAAACTGCCAGGAAAGTATAAGATATGGTGTTTGCAGTTTGCCCTCTACCCTCGACTGGCATGGCCGCTGATGACGTACGAGGTCGCCGTGTCGAGAGTTGAGATAATCGAGAAAACATGTAACACCTACATCAGGAAGTGGCTGGGGCTGCCTCGCACAACCAACACATCAGCCCTGTACAGGCAGAAGGGAGCGCTCCAGCTACCCCTCGCATCCATTGTGGAGATCTACAAGGCAGGAAAGATCAGGACTGTGATGATGCTGAGGGAGTCGAGGGATCAAAAAGTCAGCGACGACCCACCAGAAGTCAGAACAGCGAGAAAATGGAATGCGGAGGATGCGGCTGACGAGATCATCTCTTCGTTGGAACATGGCGACATTGTAGGTCCAGCACAGACGGGCAGGTTGGGACTTGGCAACGGCGACTTCAGACCTTTTAGGAAGATGTCCCAACGAGACAGAAGAGCAGCTGCAGCAGGGCAGGTGCGAAAGAATGAGGCTGAAAGGCGAGAAGTTCACCTCATCCAGTGTGCTCAACAAGGGCGGGTGACCGGGTGGGAGGAGCATGTAGTGGAAAGAAAGATTGGATGGAGTGAGATCTGGGAGTGGAACACATCGAGGTTAAGCTTTCTTCTCCGGTCCATCTATGATGTTCTGCCTTCACCAGTGAACTTAGTCAGATGGAAGGTCCAGGAAGATGACAAGTGCAGGTGCGGCAAACTAGGAACCATGAAGCATATCCTCTCAAACTGCCACCTGGCCCTGAATAGATACACCTGGAGACACAATGAAGTGCTCAGGGTGTTTACCAAGATGGCGAAGGAGCCGGTGGAGGAGGGAAAATACGCTCTTAAGCCGCAGAAACAAGGACAGGGCAAGATCATGTTTGTACCGCAAGGAAGCAAGGTTCCTGATGGAAAGAAGGCAAGCGAGGCCACGGATGGCCAGTGTGGTGGTCTGTGGGAGGTAGCTGCAGACCTTGAGGGCTGCGAGAGATTCTTCCCCATCCCAACAACGAAGAAGCCAGACCTGGTGGTATGGAGCAAGGAAGAGAGAGAGGTGCACCTTGTGGAGCTGACGGTGCCCCACGAAGACAATATCAGGGCTGCACACGAGCGGAAGGAGAATCGCTACGAGGCTCTTGTCGATGAATGCGAGGAGGCGGGATGGAAAGCAACGCACTTCCCAGTCGAAGTCGGCTGCAGAGGTTACATCGCAAATACCGTCAGAAAGTGGATGAAAGTGGCTGGACTTGGTCCGAAGAAAGTGAAAACCATGACAAAAGCTCTACAGAAGACCGTAGAGAAAGCAAGTCATTGGATCTGGTTGAAGAGAGAGGACACCTCCTGGAGCGAATCCTGACGGTTGATGGCAAAGGCATACAGTCGATCTGGCAGGGAGACCTCACATCGGTGAGGGGGCTCGGTGCGTCATTGAAGCTGTAGAGAGGAAGAGCCCGAAACTGCGACACATTCTCTCCTGATGATCTCCACGCCAGAGTCCGGCCCTCGGAACTTTCGACTGTTAGCAGTGTAAGCTGTTTTCAATGATTTTTAGTCAGTTGAGAATCAGACAGCGACGAGTAAAGACGAAGAAGCATTGCCCTGTCTTCCGTGTTGGTTGTAGAAAGAACGAAACATGGTGTCAGAATCGTGATTACGAACTCCAACAAAAATCCAGAATATTGAAGACTAAAGTTCAACCATGGAAGATGAACAAGAAGAGAGAAAAGCCAGTCGACGACATGCCAAGATTCCCTTGCCTCCTAAATTTGATGTGAATGGAGGAAACCTGCAGAGCAGCTGGAGGAAATTCAAGAGGCTTTGGGACAGCTATGAAATTGTGACAACACAGACAGAAGAAGACTCAACATACAGAACAGCAGTTTTTCTTTCTTGCATCGGGCTGGATGCTATGGACATCTATGAAGGATTGGCATTTGCTAATGAAGCTGAAAGAAATGACATTGACACTGTTCTCCAGAAATTCGAAGAATACTGTGTGGGTTCAACCAATGAAACTTTACGAAGCATTCAGATTCAACTGCAGACATCAAGCAGCAGGAGAATCTATCGAACAGTTTGTAGCAGAACTGCGGAGACTGATCAAGACCTGTAACTATGGTACACTGGAAGACAGACTGTTGAGAGATCAAATCGTACTGGGTGTACACGACGAGACTCTGCGATCAAAATTACTGGAAGTGCGACAGCTGACATTGACTGCATGTATTGATATGTGCAGAGCGCATGAATCAAGTCAACATCAAACCGTCCAAATGATGAGAAAAACGCAGGACACGCAGGAAGTCCAAGCTTTCAAAGAAAAGAAGACAGCAAAGCAGTATAGCAAAGGAAACAAACCAGAGTACAGACAGAAATGCGGATATTGTGGTGGAAAACACCCAAGAGCAAAAGAGAAATGTCCAGCATTTGAAAGAAAATGCAAAGCTTGTGGAGGAAATAATCACTTTGCTTCATGCTGCAGAACACCCAAGAAAAATCAAAAGAAAACAAGAGTTCGGCACTTCGAAGAAGAAGAGACTGACACTGAAAGCGATAATGAAATCCTCGGGATCGAAGACAAAACCAGAAAAAAGGAGAGAAACATACAAGCAAAAATGCTGATAAATGAGATGCCAGTAACATTTCTTCTTGACACAAGTGCAACAACAAACGTGATGTCTGAGAGCCTGTACAGAGAAGTCACAGAAGATGAAAGAAAGTCTGATCTGCAAGAGACGAAGAAGAAGCTGGTGATGTTCAACGGAACAGAAATGAAGCCTGTGGGGGAGATAGTGCTGCGAGTGAAAAACCCCAAGAACAGAAGGAAATACAAAGTCAACTTCGCGATCACCAAAAGGGACTGTAAGCCAGTACTGGGACTGAAAGCTGTACAGCACATGCAATTGTTGACGATCAATGAAGAGAACATTGCAACGATAGCGGCGAATCAGAAAGAGGAGGAAAATGCAAAAGATATGCTCACAAAGTACAACGATGTCTTTGAAGGAGAAGGAAAACTAAGAAGGGAGATTACACCTAGAAACAGACCCCAGTATTGCTCCAGTGAAGATGCCTTGCTGAAAGTGGCCGATAGCAGTGCAAGAGAAAGTGAAGGACGAGCTAAAGAGGTTGAAAAAATTGGACGTGGTCACTAAAGTAGACACGCCAACGGAGTGGATAAGCAGTTTGGTCGTAACAACAAAGAGCAATGGGAAGGTCAGACTGTGCATCGACCCTAAGCCACTGAACAAAGCCCTCAGGAGAAATGAGTACCCCATGCCAACCATTGATGACGTACTGCCTCTCCTCAAAGATGCAAAATACTTCACACACCTGGACGCGAAAAACGGGTTTTGGCACGTTGAACTGGACGAAGACAGCAGCTACCTGACAACATTTGAGACGCCTTTTGGCAAATACCGATGGAAACGAATGCCCTTTGATATTTCACCAGCCCCAGAAGAATTCCAGAGGAGGATTGACATCGCTCTGGCAGGACTGCCAGGCGTAGTGGCGGTTCATGATGACATCTTTGTTTTTGGCAGAGGACCAACCGACGAAGCAGGAGCACAAGTTCATGATACCAACCTGAACCGTTTGCTACAACGATGCCGAGAGACTGGAATCAAACTCAACAAGGAGAAGGTTGAGATGAAACGAACAGAGATATCATATTTGGGACACAATGAAACTGAAGACTCTAGCACAATCAGATAAACTGAAAGCATTGCGAAATATGGACATGGTGATGATGGATAGCATGATGATCAGAGATAAAATGAGGTGAATGAATGATTGGGCCCTGTGCGTGAGAGAAAGAATGAGTGTTTGTTAAGTTAATGTTGTGATAAAGGTAGGAAACACATTTATTTCGTATGGACTGAAAGATAGGAAAAATGATTAATTGATTTTGTTTCCTTAAAGAAAGGGAGATGTGACGTGTGTTAACAGTAAACAGCGTGCGGATAGCAGCACGACATGATATTCGTTTAAATGATAACTGATTGCTGTTCACTGTGAAATGTATATATACTGTAGTCAGTTGAGAATCAGACAGCGACGAGTAAAGACGAAGAAGCATTGCCCTGTCTTCCGAGTTGGTTGTTGAAAGAACGAAACAAACAGTAAGATCCGATGACTTCCCCGGTATTTTGCTGAGCTAAAGAAAGTACACCTGGTATTAAATAAATTTGTGAATCATTGCAACTATGAGAAAAAGAAAGATAGAAAGAGAAAAAATGACTGACTTGAAATTTCTTCTGTGATTTTCAGTGAATCAGTCCCCAGAATGAAACTGTGTTTTATTGGATTGCATATGGGGAAAGGGGAATTAGAGCACCTGGTCAAAACAGTAAAGCTGGAGGGAAAGAGAACACCAAATAGACCTAGAGAGAAAATATTGAACAGCTTTTCAAGGTGGCTGAAGACAGAGTGGGAGATATACTTGCAGCAAAAAGGGACAGATTCTGTGGAGGGCCATGATCGCCAACGCCATGTGGCAGGGCACATGATGATGATGATGCTATGGGGGAAATAATGGTCGTTAATATTGTGAAGACGAACGTATTAGATATCCATACACAACTGCACCAGCCACAGAAGTACTAGTTTGACTTCAGGGTACCTTGCATACGGAGAAAAACTAAACACACAAAAACTATTGCACACTAACGTTCATTTAGTTAAAACCGTTAAAAAAGTATTGCGCATGGCAATGCGTTTAAATGATGGACACACAAAGAGTTAAAATAAGTTGTGTGCCATTATCCACTTGCTTGCCATGAAAGCAGTCCTTGCAAACTATCTACTGGTGTTATACCAGTTTGACTCGTCCGTTTGTGTTTATATCCTGTGTGTTCTTTCACAAGACCACATTTTGCTATATGTTGCAGTTTGGGTTAAGAATCAACATTCAACACTCATTAAGAAGGTTTGTAGTTGATGGCACAACGTTGCACGAAACAATATTTTGAGAATAATCGCAAACATCTGTAATTGGGGGCACATCTGCATAGAACATGATGTTTGTAGCTTGCACACAGTTTCATTAGAAATTTTGCCACATGTTGAATTTGGGTTAAGAATCAACGTATGAGAATAACTGAAAATGTTTGTAGCTGGAGGTACATCAGCAACGTGGTGTTTTATAGCCTGCACATAGCTTCTTCACAAACATTTTGCACATGTTGAATTTGGGTTGAGAATCAACATATGAGAAATCATTGAAAATGTTCAAGAACTGCTGAAGGAGGCACATTTCCTGACTACGTATGTGTCGAGTTTTAGTATGGTACTTTAGATAACAAATACGTTTGTACCTAAAGTGAGCTTTGATATCTTTTGACATATTTTATGATTTTAGACCAATCACTGTGCTGTGATGTTGTGGTTGGCGAGACAGACTACCAACTGGAAGGTTGTGGGTTTGATTCCCCATCAGTTCCTTCAAAAATCATTGTGGGATGTTCGGGTCTAACCGGCTCCTACCCAGAGTTGGCGTGCTATGGGCTCATTGGGAAGACTGGGATCACACAGTCAAGTTTCATCCACTTCACGGATGCATTACTGACGATGTGGCTCAAATCTTCTGACCAACGCCACAGATGTCTGTATCTCTCGGGCCTGGTTGACGCCAGGTAAGTAAGGGTAGAATACAGTCCGGTCAAGCAGTCTCCATTCTAAATGGAACTTCATAGCATCTTCATCACCATAATCATCATCGCACTGTAAAAACTGTGCTAGCTTCTGTGGCCATTATACTGACATAGAAAACAGGACACAGAAAATGTATGTTTTCAGACATTTGCACACATGCCAACTGGTCAAACCGACCATTTTACACTCGCTCACTGTCCATTTTGTCATTGGATTGCATGTGGAACAGCAACGAAGATCATCCGTTTCTGTCTCTTCTGGGCCATCCTTTCGTATTTCTTTGTTATCTGTTATTTTTGTTTAAAGCCTAGGCGACTGCGTACAGCCATATCTGCGCTATTACTGTTTCATAACATACACAATATTCAACAGGACAAAAAAAGGAAAAGAAAATTAAGTACACATGTCAATACATTCGCCTACATAATCTAAAGAGATGCCCCTGGCGTTGACCACTCCACCCAATTTATCGCACAGAGGGTTAAAAAAAACATACCTGAATACAAAATTAAAATGGTGATGGGGATTAAAAAAAAAACAATTGTAAGCAGAAGCGTTTGCAAGCCACAGCAAGTAGCCTACGTGAAATATAAATATGCGCTGATAGTCCTTGTGTGAGCATGCAAGAAAACAAAAACAAAAACAAAAGAAAAACAAACAAATATACCCCCCCCCCCAAAAAAAAAAGGAAAAAAACCCCGCCCTGCATCAGTATGATTTGTGTGTGTGTGTGTGTTTATTCTAAACGTCTTTTCGTTTGTAGCATTTTGCTATTAATGCTGAAGATAAAAATAAATAAAAAGAGGAAGGAACGTAGGGACCAGCGACCTCTCTGTCACTACTACCCAATACTGTGCTGTAGGCCTATCTGTTTCATGACTGGAAATGTGTCACATTGTGTCCTGATTGTCGTTTTCCAAAAACAAGTGTGACCGCCCGCGTTCAAGCAAACAGAAACCAGGAAAGCACGAAAATAGAACCAGAACGCGTATTTAATACAACCAGACGAGACAGGTGCGCATTTTTGGCCAACTGGGCTTTGTGAAGCGTGACAGTAAGATCACCAACAAACAAACACCAAATACAGAAATGAAGAGAAAAAGACTCAAACCTCCCTGCTGCTTCGTCCAGTTTCAGTCCTTTTCTCCTAATTTTTGTATCTGGTGTTTGTTTGTGATCTTACATTCACACTTGACAAAGGCCAGTTGGCCGAAAATTTGCGCCTGTCTTGTCTGGTTGTATTAAATAGGCGTTCTGATTCTTTTTTCGTGTTTTTCTGATTCCTGTTTGTCATATGATAAAAAGCACTGATTCTGTGATGATTCGTTGACAAGGAACTATAGGTATATCTATTTCACATGGAAGACAATCATGTGATGTGTCTGAATGCAGTTATGAACAAACAAACATACAAACAAACAAAAGCCCACAAAAAGAACAAAAAACAAACAAACAAACAAACAAACAAAAAACCGCGTGTACTTGACCACTGTTCATAGTAGGTCAACCGCTAAGTTTGCTTTGAAAAGCAGCTGGTGATTGACTTTAGTGTGTTTTGTGGCCTCAGCATGTGAACGAATCTAGATCAGGAATAGTATCATGCGTCACGTAATTAATGAGGAAGATGTGGATATACTCGAGAACATGAGACAACACAGACAAAAAAAAACAACAACAAACAAACAAACAAACAAAAACACACACACACACACACAAAAATGTTTGGCCAGAAATAAGCTATTCAGTTCTTTGATGTCAAGGAAAGGTTGGCACGAAGTCGTGTCTGCTGGTCTGGGTTACGTCCTCTGTTTCTGAATATACAGAGACTACTGTCAGGATCGATTAATTCTGTTCTTGCTTCACCTGAGATGACCAGGTCCGTTATTTTAGTGTGTGTGTGTGTGTGGTGTGTGTGTGTGTGTGTGTGTGTGTGTGTGTGTGTGTGTGTGTGTGTGTGTGTGTGTGTGCTTTAATCCGTATGTGTGTATTTGTGTGCGCGTGCTAGTGTGTGTGTGTGTGTGTGTGTGTGTGTGTGTGTGTGTGTGTGTGTGTGTGTGTGTGTGTGTGTTGTGTTTGCTCTTCGCGCGTGCATACGTGTATGCGCGATTACAAAAATAAACTGTTTTACGTTTATTCCTTCATGGCTTCGTTGTCTCACCAGTTCATTCTTCATTATTTCATTCATTTTTCATTCAGATATTCATTCATTCATTCAGTCATTCTTCATCCATTCCCTCATTCATTCATTTCTCATTAATCCATCCGTCCATTCATTCATTCTTCATTCATTTATCCAACCCATTTCTTCATTCACTCATTCATTCATTCCTCATTCACTTATTCATTTATTCATTCATTCATTCACTCACTCATTCATTCACTCATTCATTCATATGCTGATTCATTTATAAACCCATCTAGTTTTAAGTGATACACGCTAAGACAGCCTCCCACTGAAAAACCGCAAACTGGACTGTTTCAGGTGAACTGCAAATTAAGATTAACCTGCGTTGAGTACGTAGGTTTGTATGAATTTGTAAGCTGAGATAGGTAGTGCTCGTGGCAGCTGTAGACTGTGTAAGAGGAAGAGGAGAGATAACTGACGGCTGGGATGCTGTCGGCCTGGAACTTGGGCGTCATGGTCATCCAGCGAGCCGTCAGTGTCGTCTGGCTACACTAGGTACAGACAGACAGACACACACACACACACACACACATACGCACAAACAGACACATAGATACAGACAGACACAGACAGATAAACACAGACACACACACATACACCTCTTTATCTTATTTATTATTTATTTATTTATTTATCTATGTATTTATTTATTTTAGTTTTTTTTTTTCGTCTAAAAGCAGCATTTGTATAGACATTAAAATAAATAACGAACACACACACACACACACATACATACAGATACAGACACACAAACACTCACGCACAAGCACGCATACATAAATACACACAACCCTGAGCAAACTTATGAAGCTTGATTGTTGTTCTAATGTTCTGACTGCTTTTCTATTGTTCGTTAAATTGTTTGATATTACCTTATATGATACAATGCCTCTATGATTTCCTATATTCATTCACCCCATAGACACCTCTTTATCTTATCTCATCTTATCTTATCTGTTTTATTTACTTGTCTTTTTTTTTCGTCTAAAAGCACATATGTAAATAGACATTAAAAGAAATAACGAACGAACGAACACAGAGAGAGGGAGAGAGAGAGAGGAGAGAGAGAGAGAGAGAGAGAGAGAGAGAGAGAGAGAGAGAGAGACACAGAGAGAGACAGAGAGAGACAGAGAGAGAGACAGAGAGAGACAGAGAGAGAAACAGAGAGAGACAGAGAGAGAGACAGAAGAGAGAGACAGAGAGAGAGAATCTGTTCAAGGGTTTAATACTCTGACAATTCCACAAGCCCTCTATCCAAAATCAGCCGTCAGTTATCTCTCCTTCTTCCTCTTACACAGTCTACAGCTGCCACAAGCACTACCAACCTCAGCTTACAAATTCATACAAACCTGCGTACTCAGCGCAGGGAGCGGATTTTGTTGCGTGTCTGGTCTTTCTTTATATCGTCGTATTCCATTTTTGGACAGCCTCCACTTTTCTCCTCAGTTTGACCGATAAATCGAACTGAACGTCTAGTCCTTCGGAAGGGGACGAAAAACGAGTCGGACTCGTGTGCCTTCTGGCTGCGCGCGCTTAAGATCCCACGGCAGTTGAAAATCGTAAAGAGCAGGGCATGGCCCGGCTGCCTTGGTAAAATAAAAATATTGGCGAGATAGGTTGATTTCCCAGGTCCCACCCCTTGAAGACCAATAAGTCTTCTTGCCTTTCTGAAGTCTTGGTAAAAAAAAAAAGTGAATATGTGTGCGAATTTGAAGCGAAGAAGAGGGGATGGGCGCCGTCCTCGTGGTGCTGGCCCCAGGAAAAGTTGAGGTCTCTGCCACCTCACTCCCCTACGACCCCAGAATTATGGAACTCTCTAGGTAGGACCTCAGGACCTGGCCAGCTCGTGGGTTTATGTGCAGGCTTTAGGCTTGTGCTGTGATCGTTCTGGATCTTCTCCATCACATGGCACCTGTGATGTTAGTAACATGGAATTCATTCCGAGCGCGGAGACGTCATGTTGAGAAGTTGAAACTGAAACTTTTGGACAGCTACGGAGATAATTTAGTAGACATACAGTCGAATGGTCTGAAAGGCAGACAGATATAACAAAAGTTTTGTGAGTAAAAGAGAGCAAGACAGGAAAGAGAAACCCATATCTACCTAAACACAAACTGGACGGCTCATGTGGCTCAAAAACAGGAGGGGACCTTACTCTCTGCGTCCACAGTGTCACATGTAAAGATGTAGGCGACTGGTAGTGTCTTGCAGTTTATGCAGGTTCGTGGAGATCTAGCAGTTGATCATTCTTCTCAGAGACAGAATACACCAGTCCAGGTTAAATGAAAATGATCCTTTATTTGAATAACGTAGACAATATAATAGGAACTGGGTAAGACTTCACACATCCGAATGCACCACTGCTAGTTTGCAGAATTCTTCTTCTTCAGCCCTCAAATCTGCAGGCAGCAACTCAACGAGTCTACATCGACTTCTCTATCTCTGACAGCAGGCTTACACTTCAATTCTTTTATCGCTCTCTCAACCCACAGTCACGCTTTATTTATAACATCATGGAAAGTTCCACAATATTCTCGGCTTTTCGCTAGATTTTCAGCCAATCGTAGCCACATTCTCGAACTTTCCCTTTCTGGAATATTCTGTAGTTCTAGCCAATCATTGTACAGGTTAAATTTGTTTACGATTTCCGGAACATTCTCGAAACATCTAAGGTATTCTCCGTTTTTTCTTGTCATTTCTATATTGTTCCAAAGGATTCTACATATTTCCATACAACGCAATCAAACTTAAACATACATTTTCAGTGTTAGCATAAACCAAATCAAATATTCTCGATTCATTATCGAGTGAATCACAAACCAGTCTTAGAGAGCAAACAGGGGAGAGTTGCTGAATTGACAAGACACATTTTGACGTCACACTTCTCTTATCCCCATTCACACTTTCACACTGAGTTTCTGTTTTCTCACTTTTTTTTTAAACGTAACACAGTAGCCCGTTACAGGAACTTTTTTTTTCTTCTCTTTTCTCGTCTCTTCTCTCCCTTTTTCTGTTCTTTTCCATTCTCTCCTTTTTCCTTTCTCTTCTGTTCTCTGTACTTTTCTTTTCTGTTCTCTTCCTTTTCCTTCCTCTTCTCTTTTAGTTTTTCTTTGCTTTTCTTTTTTTCTTCTTGTCCCCCACAGTGAGTGTGATCATTGAGAGGAGGACAATTGATGGGACGCAGCAGCAGACACAATCTTTGTCTGTATCTCTGGGGTGCAGCAATAAGTAGTGTTTGATGAGAAAGGGCTGGGACGCTTCCATTATCTTTTTATTTATTTATCTATTTACTTATTTATTTATTTCAACCATCATGAAGCTCTGTAACCTAGATTCACTCTGATTTTGGTGGAGACAGCATTGGCAACGTTGTTGTTATTCCGTCAGACTAGGTCTGACTTTGGTATCCGTGGCATGATCATAAATACCTCGCTATGCCTTCAGAATCTTTTTGACATACTTCAAGGGACAAGCCTCTCTCATCATCATCAAGTGCCTTGCCACATGGCGTTGGTGATCATGCCCCCCCCCCCCCCCATATCCCTTGTTGCCGAAAGCACATCTTCCACCCTCTCTGTCTTCAGCCACTCTGCAAGTCCATCCAATATGTTTTCCTTGGGTCTACCTGGTGCTCTCTTTTCCTCCAGTTTTCCTGTTGTGACCAGGTGCTCCAATTCCCCTTTCCTCATAAAATGGCCTATAAATGTTGCCCGTCTTTTCCTAATCTTCCTTATGAATGATCTTCTTGTGTCTGCCTCCATCAAGACTGTCTTGTTCGTTTTCTTTGCTGTCCATGGAACTCTCAACATTCTTTTTAGAAACAACATCTCGGCTGCCTCGGTCTTGTTCAGGCTTTGCTTGTTGACTGTCCACGCCTCACAAGCCCTCTACTCAGCTGGAATTGTTTGTACCAGTGCAAGCGATGGTTTTGGGCAATCATTTCAATAGTCTGAGCAAAGTGGATAAGCTGTCGAAGGTTAAGTGGATCGAAAAGTTCTCCTGCAACAATGACAAGAACAATACCAACGACGACGACAACGACGATGATGATGATGATGATGTGTGTGTGCGTGTGTGTCTGTCTAGTCTTAATGTATGGTGATGGTGATGATAATGATGATTGTGTGTGTGTGTGTGTGTGTGTGTGTGTGTGTTGTGTGTGTGTGTGTGTGTGTGTGTGTGTGTGCGTGTGTGCGTGCGTGTCTGTAGTCTGAATGTGTGTGCGTGCCTGCGTGCGTGTGTGTGTGTGTGTTGTGTGTGCATGTGTGTGTGTGTGTGTGTGCGTGTGTGTGCGTGTCTGTGGTCTGTGTGCGTGCGTGCGTGCGTGCGTGCGTGCGTGTGTTTGTGTAAGACATAAAGACACAATGTATATATGCGTATTAGTAAAAGAAAGGAGAGACATAAAAAGAGAGAGTATGTGTGTGTTTGTCTTTGTGTGTGCGCTCGCGCGCGTTTTTGTGTGCGTGTATTTATGGAGCCTTCTTTGTTTTCATTATCACAAACACCATCTACGACCCACATGTACACTTTTCCTTCATTACATCACCTTAATTTCTAAACTTCTCCACTTCATCTTTCCCTTCTCAACAAACGTGCACTTTTTAAAAAAGTAGTGTTCGTACAAGAAATCCTTCATTATATGACCTTACTTTTTAAGCTCCTCCACTCCATCTTTCCCCTCTTAACAAATAAGAGCACTTTTTAAAAATAACGTTCGTATAAGAAATCCAACAAAAATGCACAAAATTCAGAACTGATGCATCTACCATACAAATAAAACAAGGGATTTTTAGGCACGTATTGTCTACAACAAGTTGAAATAAAGATCAGCTGTTGTTGCTGTTACTGCTTAAAGACCAGCCGACTGCGCAGAGCCATATCAGAGCTATAAGCATCTCAGAAAGTACAACATACCTCACTACAGAAAGAAAAAAAAATGCATGGAAAAGAAAATTAAGTAAACATATCACTGTGTTCGCGCACATAATCTAATTTGCCCCTGACGTTGATCACTCCGTCCAGCTTATCATCAAGAGTCTTAAAAACATTCCTGAGTACTGTTATTGTTGTTTAAACCCCAGCCGACTGCGTAGAGCCATATCAGGGCTATAACCACTTCAAAACATACAAAATACTTCAACAAGAAAAAAGAAAATATATCAATGCATTCGTGCACATAATATAAGGAGATGCCCCTGGCATTGACCAGTCCGTCCAATTTTGGGCACATGGGGATTTAAAAAACAACAACCTGAATACAAATTTAAACATAAATAAGGACACTAAAACATATATAAAAACAGG
The DNA here is from genome assembly GCA_030674185.1 of Monoplex corrugatus. Classification (NCBI taxonomy): domain Eukaryota; kingdom Metazoa; phylum Mollusca; class Gastropoda; order Littorinimorpha; family Ranellidae; genus Monoplex; species Monoplex corrugatus. The sequence continues at coordinate 44,580,321 of JAPXFY010000026.1, read as the reverse complement.
CCTAAATTACCTAAAATTGCTTCCGCATATCTCATATCCCTAGAGCCAAAAATGCACTCAATACATGTGCCCAGTTATCAATCCTAAGAAAACGTACTTAAGACTTTATCGAACACATACAGGTGAATGGACCAGCAAGGCAGAAAATAATAGGAAGAAAGTACAGAAAGCAAAGGAGCACGGCAGAAACAGAGAGTGACAGAAAAGTAGACATTTCTAGCACAGAATTTCCAGAAGGTGGGGATATTGTTTATACTGACAGTGCCCCCGGCATCCCCACGGTGGGGGTGTCAAGATCCGAGTTACCCATTTGATCCAAGGGAAGCAGCCGATACGATAGGTTGTCCGGTAGGGCAGGTTGTCTCCCCTTCCTAGAAATATGTATTGGTCACCGTGGAAACACTTTGTGACGTAAAGTTATGCGTATGCATTGTCAGGGTGCTTGCATGCGTGTAACTGTGGGAGTATGAATGTGTGAGTTGAATAAATGATATTTGATGTAGAAAGATCTGGAATACCATTATGTGTAAAAAAAAAAAAAATTAGGATTTGGCAGAGTAGGTCACAATTTGACCTCCCATGAGCCTCTGGGCGCCAACCGCCAGTCTACAAAAAATTGCCTAGCGAAGCGGACGTACGGTCCATTGTCGTTGTAATCTAAAATCTATGTGAAACCTCCCCGTTCGGAGGAAGCCCTGGATCAGAGTCCTAGTCTGACTGCTGTCAGTTGACTCTATAGATAAGTCTAGAGGAGCGTGTGTGTTCCAAAATCTATTTTTCTTGCTGTGGGAACATTTAGATCTACGTCGGCAAGATCTTGTTCTAAGAATTCAGCAAGGTTTTGATCAATCTGTGTGTCGTCGTACTTGTGAGCCTTCGGACGTGAAGGAGTCAAGTGAACTGTATTGTAATGTCCAAAGAATGTAGAGAGTGACCTCAGTGGGCCAGTGGCTGTGCGCTTCGGTGCTACGAGACGATGGAGAGAGAGGCACTCCGACTGTTTGGCTGCCTGTGAATGCGTTGCTGTCGGCAGCTGTGTGTTTTGTATTTTTGTCCCCGACCAGTAGGAGCAGCAAGACTGGAATTGTCAGCCCCCTGCTACAAAAACCTGTTGGCCCGTTGTGTTCCAGATCTTTCTGCACGGAGTATGGCTTAGACCTGGTGTGGACCCTCATCCCTAGGAGGAGACCTAGCTGGTAGGAGGGAATCAACCGGGGTTGCGAGTGACCGAGGTCGACCGTCACGTGTTGAATCATCGTTTCGTGAGACATATAATTTTGTGTTATTTTTTATTGTGCTCTTCGTCAACAATATTATTGATTGAATAGGCTCACCGCATTCGTCGCCAGCACGTCAACATTTTAAGTTGACCCCAGGAAGCAATAAATTAATTGGACATTTCAGAAAGACTGAGAGACACGGAATATAGGACTAAGAGTTAGACTTAATAATATGGTTGTGTGTCTGTAGGCCTGGTTGAGCCACAAATGTGAAGTCGCGATTCAAAATTTTCAAAATTATAAACGGAGTGAGTCCAATGCAAGAAGGTGACGAACGATAAAGTGTTTTTGAGCCTAGTGGCGACTTCGGATACTCTGTCATCGAGGGCTCGGTCTCATTGAGGTCAGAACAGGGGAGAAGAGGGGGAGAATTTTTATTATTGTTGTTGTTGTTATTATCATTATTATCATCATTATTATTATTGAGTTTGTTCACTTTCAAAGAAATATATATATATATTCTTTTTGATTTAACTTATGATGATGTAAGTCATAAGAGATTTCTGTAGCAGTGTGTTACTACTGCTGGGCATTGTATGTTGAGACTCTGAGACTTAGCGAGTCTATTGAGTTGAACCTGTTGAGGTTATAGAAATCCTTGTGTAGAGACTATTAAAATTTGTTATGAAACAAGTGTATGAAGAGCTCTGTGACGCTGAAATTGAATAGTAGGTTTTGGGAAAGAGGCAATTGAGGCCGTCCAGGGATTGTGGTTGTGTACACTTGGGATAACCCACCCAAAACGGAACCAAGCTGTTGGTGTGTCATACCAAGACCTGTTAGTGTATGTTCCAGTTTCAGAGTGCTATTGTAAGAGTGCAAGCTCAAGTAATAACAGGACATAGGAGCCTGCTGGTACGTTTCCTTATGCGCTCCACCCAGATTTGCCGGCAATTACCGTAAGAAAGAGACAGTGTTATGTAGATTACACATGGGTCACCGTGGTGTATGCCATGTGACGAGCCGTCGAGCATCAGACACCTCCTCCTTGATTGCTGGGACTTGTACGATGTGAGACATAAGACTACTTGGCAGACTGCTTAAAGAGTCCACCGTGTAGTCATATGTCTCACATCCTCTTCCGAGACGTCCCTTCTTATGCAATATTCCAGTTTTTACAAGAGATCAGTAGATTTTACCTGATATGGTTTTGCGTCTGAATATGTTTTTCTCTAATTGCATTTTAGACTTGTAAGGTTAACAGTGAGCATGATTTTTAACTGCTGTCTGTTATCTTAACCTGGTTGTAGTTTTTGATGCGGTGTTAGCCCTGATATGGCTCTAGCAGTCAGCTGGGCTTAAAGCAATATGAACTTTTGAATTTGAATCTGGCAGACTATGAGCTTACACAAAACCCTATACCTTGACCAGATCTTGAAATGGGCAGGGAGGGGGGGGGGGAGATGGGACCTAAGCTGGCACCACCAGAATGATGGAAAATTAAAATGGGCTGCGAATAGATCAGTATTTAATGTTGCAGGCTAGGACTGAACTCTTAGATATCAGATCTTGTGTTGACGCCTACATTAAAAGAACAACAGCAAAAATATGGCCATTTTTTTTCAAGGGATATTTATTGTGTTTAAATCAAAGCATGAATTGTGGAGCAGGATTCTAAGAAAAACAGGTTTGAATCTGGTTAGATATTAAGACTGAATGGATTGAGTAACAAGTTGTCAACACAGGAAAAAAACAACAACAACAATACCAGTGCTTTCGAGCAGTTAAATAGAAAAGTGTGTAGTCACAAGATGTTGATCTATTTTTTTCTTAAAAATGTTTCTCCAAAACAATTTTATTCAACCATAGGCATTTTTAGAACTGTCTACGTTTTTTTTTAATTCTCCCAAACAATTTTATTCGATCATAGGCAATTATAGAACTGTCTACATTTTTTTTTCAAGTCTCCCAAACAATTTTATTCGACCATAGGCATTTTTAAAACTGTCTACATTTTTTTTCAATTCTCTCAAACAATTTTATTCGACCATAGGCATTTTTAAAACTGTCTACATTTTTTTCAATTCTCTCAATCAATTTTATTCGACCATAGGCATTTTTAAAACTGTCTACATTTTTTTTTCAATTCTCTCAAACAATTTTATTCGACCATAGGCATATTTAAAACTGTCTACATTTTTTTCAATTCTCTCAAACAATTTTATTCGACCATAGGCATTTTTAAAACTAAACTCTACATTTTTTTTCAATTCTCTCAAACAATTTTATTCGACCATAGGCATTTTTAAAACTGTCTACATTTTTTTTCAATTATCCCAAACAATCTTATTCGACCATAGGCATTTTTAAAACTGTCTACATTTTTTTTTCAATTCTCTCAAACAATTTTATTCGACCATAGGTATTTTTAAAACTGTCTACATTTTTTTCAATTTTCTCAAACAATTTTATTCGACCATAGGCATTTTTAAAACTGTCTACTAAACTCTACATTTTTTTTCAATTCTCTCAAACAATTTTATTCGACCATAGGTATTTTTAAAACTGTCTACATTTTTTTCAATTCTCTCAATCAATTTTATTCGACCATAGGCATTTTTAAAACTGTACATTTTTTTTTCAATTCTCTCAAACAATTTTATTCGACCATAGGTATTTTTAAAACTGTCTACATTTTTTTTCAATTCTCTCAAACAATTTTATTCGACCATAGGCATTTTTAAAACTAAACTCTACATTTTTTTCAATTCTCTCAAACAATTTTATTCGACCATAGGCATTTTTAAAACTGTCTACATTTTTTTTCAATTATCCCAAACAATTTTATTCGACCATAGGCATTTTTAAAACTGTCTACATTTTTTTTTCAATTCTCTCAATCAATTTTATTCGACCATAGGCATTTTTAAAACTGTCTACATTTTTTTTTCAATTCTCTCAAACAATTTTATTCGACCATAGGTATTTTTAAAACTGTCTACATTTTTTTCAATTCTCTCAAACAATTTTATTCGACATAGGCATTTTTAAAACTGTCTACATTTTTTTTCAATTATCCCAAACAATTTTATTCGACCATAGGCATTTTTAAAACTGTCTACATTTTTGTCAATTCTCTCAAACAATTTTATTCGACCATAGGCATTTTTAAAACTGTCTACATTTTTTTGTCAATTCTCTCAAACAATTTTATTCGACCATAGGTATTTTAAAACTGTCTACATTTTTTTCAATTCTCTCAAACAATTTTATTCGACCATAGGCATTTTTAAAACTGTACATTTTTTTTCAATTATCCCAAACAATTTTATTCGACCATAGGCATTTTAAAACTGTCTACATTTTTTTCAATTCTCTCAAACAATTTTATTCGACCATAGGCATTTTTAAAACTGTCTACATTTTTTTTCAATTCTCTCAAACAATTTTATTCGACCATAGGCATTTTTAAAACTACATTTTTTTTCAATTCTCTCAAACAATTTTATTCGACCATAGGATTTTTAAAACTGTCTACATTTTTTTCAATTCTCTCAAACAATTTTATTCGACCATAGGCATTTTTAAAACTAAACTCTACATTTTTGTCAATTCTCTCAAACAATTTTATTCGACCATAGGCATTTTTAAAACTGTCTACATTTTTTTCAATTCTCTCAATCAATTTTATTCGACCATAGGCATTTTTAAAACTGTCTACATTTTTTTTTCAATTCTCTCAAACAATTCTATTCGACCATAGGTATTTTTAAAACTGTCTACATTTTTTTCTCAATTCTCTCAAACAATTTTATTCGACCATAGGCATTTTTAAAACTGTCTACATTTTTTTTCAATTATCCCAAACAATTTTATTCGACCATAGGCATTTTTAAAACTGTCTACATTTTTTTTTCAATTATCTCAAACAATTTTATTCGACCATAGGCATTTTTAAAACTGTCTACATTTTTGTCAATTCTCTCAAACAATTTTATTCGACCATAGGCATTTTTAAAACTGTCTACATTTTTTGTCAATTCTCTCAAACAATTTTATTCGACCATAGGTATTTTTAAAACTGTCTACATTTTTTTTCAATTCTCTCAAACAATTCTATTCGACCATAGGCATTTTTAAAACTGTCTACATTTTTTTTCAATTCTCCCAAACAATTTTATTCGACCATAGGTATTTTTTAAAACTGTCTACATTTTTTTTCAATTCTCTCAAAGAATTTTATTCGACCATAGGCATTTTTAAAACTGTCTACATTTTTTTTTCAATTCTCTCAAACAATTCTTTTCGACCATAGGTATTTTTAAAACTGTCTACATTGTTTTTCAAGTCTCCCAAACAATTTTATTCGACCATAGGCATTTTTAAAACTGTCTACTAATCTCATCCACAGCTACATTGACAGATTCCTTAACACATGGCAGTGGATTTTTCTTTTGATGTCATCCTTTCTCCCGTTCCTCGTTCTTCTTTTGAGCAACACGGTACTGATGTGGAAAGTGCTGCAGTCTGTCAGAACGGCCAAGCAGCGTCTGGCTGGTGATCGGGGTGCAGAACAGGCAGCCACCCAGAAAAAGACGCAGTCCTCCATGTCCGTAACCTTGGTAATGGTGTCTGTCGCCTTCATTTTACTCACAGGTTGGTCGCCTTCCTGTATAAAGTCATTGTGTTACTTGTCGATGAAGATGTGGATGTTGTTGTTTGTTGTTATCAGGTACAGATTGCAGTGACTATCTCGTGTTTTGTATCTAACGACACTTGACTCCAGGTTCACTGATCATATCACCAATGAACAAAAACTCCAGGTTCATGATCATATACAATGAAAATCAGTTCATGATCATATCAATAAAAACTCCAGGTTCACTGATCATATCACCAATGAACAAAACCTCAGGTTCACTGATCATATCACCAATGAACAAAACCTCCAGGTTCACTGATCATATCACCAATGAACAAAACTCTCAGGTTCACTGATCATATCACCAATGAAACAAAACTCCAGGTTCACTGATCATATCACCATGAACAAAAACTCCAGGTTCACTGATCATATCACCAATGAACAAAAACTCCAGGTTCACTGATCATATCACCAATGAACAAAAACTCCAGATACACTGATCATATCACCATGAACAAAAACTCTAATACACTGATCATATCACCAATGAACAAAAACTCTAGATACACTGATCATATCACCAATGAACAAAAACTCTAGATACACTGATCATATCACCAATGAACAAAAACTCTAATACACTGATCATATCACCAATGAACAAAAACTCTAGATACACTGATCATATCACCAATGAACAAAACTCTAGATACACTGATCATATCACCAATGAACAAAAACTCTAGATACACTGATCATATCACCAATGAACAAAAACTCCAGATACACTGATCATATCACAATGAACAAAAACTCCAGGTTCACTGATCATATCACAATGAACAAAAACTCCAGGTTCACTGATCATATCACCAATGAACAAAACCTCCAGGTTCACTGATCATATCACCAATGAACAAAACCTCCAGGTTCACTGATCATATCACCAATGAACAAAACCTCCAGGTTCACTGATCATATCACCAATGAACAAAAACTCCAGGTTCACTGATCATATCACCATGAACAAAAACTCAGTTTCACTGATCATATCACCAATGAACAAAAACTCCAGATTACACTGATCATATCACCAATGAACAAAAACTCTAGATTACACTGATCATATCACCAATGAACAAAAACTCTAGATACACTGATCATATCACCAATGAACAAAAACTCTAGATACACTGATCATATCACCAATGAACAAAAACTCTAGATACATGATCATATCACCAATGAACAAAAACTCTAGATACACTGATCATATCACCAATGAACAAAAACTCTAGATACACTGATCATATCACCAATGAACAAAAACTCAGATTCACTGATCATATCACCAATGAACAAAAACTCTAGATACACTGATCATATCACCAATGAACAAAAACTCTAGATACACTGATCATATCACCAATGAACAAAAACTCCAGATACACTGATCATATCACCAATGAACAAAAACTCCAGACACACTGATCATATCACCAATGAACAAGAACTGTAGATGTACTGATCATATCACCAATGAACAAAAACTTAGATACATGATCATATCACCAATGAACAAAAACTCGTAGACATACAGCTAACCTTATACATACATACAACAATGAACAAAAAACTCCAGACACACTGAATCTATCACCAATGAACAAGAACTGTAGATGTACTGATCATATCACCAATGAAAAAAACATAGATACATTGATCATATCACCAATGAATAAGTTATTGTTATTGTTGTTTAAAGCCCAGCCGACTGCGCAGAGCCATATCAGGCTATATACCTTTTCATAACATACAAAACTACTTCAACGGGAAAAGAAGAAAGGAAAATGGAAAAGAAAATTAAGTACACATAATCTAAGGAGATGCCTCTGGCGTTGACCACTCCGTCCAATTTATTGCACAGGGGATTTAAAAAACATACCTGACTACAAATTCAAACATAACTAACGAAACTAAAATATATGAAATATTATAAAGGCAGGCTTAAATCACCTAAAACTGCTTCTGCATATCTCATTTCGTTAGAGCCAAAAATGCACTTAACACATATACCCTATTATCAATCCTAAGAGAAAGTACGTAAGACTTTATTCAACACATACAGATGAATGGACTAGCAAGGCATAAAATGATAGGTAGAAATGACAGAAAGCAAAGGAGGAAGAAAGAAACAAAGAGAGTGACAGAAAAGAGGAAAGTTCTAGCACAGAATTTCCAGAAGGTGGGGATACTGTTTATACTGAAAGAGCCCCTGGCATCCCAACGGGGCCAATGAACAAGTGCGCCAAACTATCAATCGGCATAGTGGACCATGTGAATGTCTGCTGACTTCAGTTGAGAAAAGAAAAGAAACTACGTGGGCGTGGCCCATGTTACAAGACCCAACGGCCTCGCTAAATCATTCTTTCAGGAAACAGTTGAGGGAGAAAGACCAAAAAAAAAACCAACAAACAACAAACAAACAAAACCGACAACCACAACAACAAAAGAAAACAACAATGGGCTGACGACATTGCAGAAAGGATGTAGAAACCATTTGCTGATACCCAGGCTTTGGCACACGACTGACAGAGGTGAATGATGAATCGGGTGAACAGTCCATTAGTGTAGCGCATCAGTGACTCTTCATGGAGTTAAGAAGAAGATAGTTGCAACGACGATGAAGATAATGATGATGAATATCATGATAGCTTAACACAGGACCAGAAGAGGTATACGGAAAAGACAGACAGACATCAACAGACAACACACACACACAAACAACACACACACACACACACACACACACACACACACACACACACACACACACACACAACACACACCACAACACACAACACAACACACAACACACACACACACATACACACACACAGAGTTATAATGACCATTATGAGGTTCTTCGGGTTTACCAGAACGCTCGTCAAACATAATTACTTTGGAGGAAAACATCATTGATTGTGGGGTATTTGTGTATATGACTTTATGTAAGTTGTTAATCATTATCGAGAACACACGCTTTCAAAACCCTTTCTGTATCAGTCGCACTTGTTTTGGATCTAAAAAATTAAAACGAAACTTTCCTTTATTGTAATGATCATTTTCTGTATACCTGATATTAGTTCGCCAGTCTTTCTCCCTCTGTTTCCTAAACACACTCACACTCATACACACCACACACACACAAACATACACACCACACACACACACATACATATACACACACGCATGCACGCGCACACACACGTGCGCCCGCAAGTCATGGCATAAAAGAAACCCACACATAAACAAATACACATACACTCGTTCATTCTCACACACGCATGCACACACACACACACACATAAAAATGCACAGACTCAGACATGCACAACACGCACACACCACACACACACAACACACACACACGGACCGCACACACCACGGACACACCAACAGACACAACACACGACACACACACACACACACACACACACACACACACACACACACACACACACACACACCACACACACAATCTAGAATTGCGCCAGGAAAGGTTTCACCTAATGTGATTACATAATCCACTAACCCACAAGGATTTATCCAGTGCAACCCTGATGTGGCTGTACTAGTCGGCTGGGCTATAAGCAATATGAACTTGAACTTGAACCAGAGCAAAGTTTGATACAAATTACACTGAGAGTGATACAGAGAAAGATACCGAGCCCTATGTGTTAGCAGCTTATGATCTATCACGTCTTAATGGAAAACATCTGCATCATTAGAAATTATTTACTTATGGGTCTGTTTTAGAAAACGGTGAGGCTTGAGCAGGCTTTGGAATTCCAAATTTCACAGCAGAAAGGCTGTAGATTAGGGGCATTCGATCTTTTTTCTTTTTCTTTTTTTTTCTTTCTTTCTTTTTTGTTTGTTTTGAATGATTTTTTTTCAATCGCAGTGACATTGAGTTATATAGTATACGATGTGAGACAAAAGCAATGCACGGTGGACTCCTTAAGGAACCTCTTCCGAGACGTCCCTCCTGATGCAATTTTCCTGTTTTTACAAGAGATCAATAGATTTAACCTGATACGATTTTATGGCTGTTTTTCTTTAATTGCAAGGTGAGCAATGAGCATGGTTTTTAACTGTTGTCTTTCATCTTAACCGAGTTGTCGTTTTTGACGTGGTGTTAGCCCTGATATGGCTCTAGTAGTCGGTTGGGCTATAAGCAGTATAAACTTGAAGTCGAGTTATGTAGTAGATCTTCATGTTTTGATTTCAAATTTCCATTACAAACTCTAAAAAGTTAGAAAAATAAAGAAAACGGGGCTTCAATATTTCAAATAAAGTACTTGATTCATTGCTTAATAATAAATAATGTGTATGTCAAGTTTTAGGATTCCATCTCACTGTGGCATCGTATATAACGATTGGGTTGACAGAAAAGGTGCATCACTGACTAGTGCAGGCAGTACAAACATTGAATTTCAACTTTCTCAACGAGAAATGAACGCTATGTTTAGAAAACAAAGCACAAGTGCAGTGGTAAGTCGCGTCCCATTATCATAAACAAGTGTCTCACAAGAATGGAAATTACTTCACTTGCTGATCTTCTCTTAGTTTTCTTGAAACTGAGTTCAGTAAAACAATCCAATGCATCAGGAATGATTATATCGTAGTTAACCACCTTTTCTGTCGTCAGTAAATACAGTCGTGTTTCCTATATCATTTGTAAATTTAAACTAGAAAGATGTTGATTTGACGCTGTAATATTTCAGTTCAGTTTCAATTTCAGTTTCAGTTTCTCAAGATGACGTCTCCGCGCTCGGAATGAATTTCATATGCACTAATGTTACAGGTGCCATATGATGGAGAAAATCCAGAATGATCACGGCACGAGCCTTAAGCCTGCACATAAACCCATGAGCTGGCAAGTCCTGAGATCCTACCTAGATAGTTCCATAACTTTGGGGTCGTAGGGGAGCCAGCACCACGAGGGTGGCGCCCATCTCCTCTTCCTCGCTTCAAATTCACAATCATATTCACATTTTTTAAAAACCAAGACTTCAGGAAGGCAAGAAGGCTCTTTGGTCTTCAAGGTGTGGGACCTGGGAAATCAACCTATGTCTCCAATGTTTTTTTACCAAGGCAGCTGGGCAATGTCCTGCTCTTGGCGATTTTCAACTGCCATGGGATCTTTAGCGTGCGCAGCCAGAAGCCACACGGATCCAACTTGTTTTTCGTCTCCTTCCGAAGGATTAAAATATGTATTTATAAGCGAACTGTTGGGCATTTACTGAACATTGGTGTAAGTCGTTTTCTTTGATTATCAAGTTCGATAGAATTATACCTGCACCCTTTCTTGTTTGTTTGCTTGTTAGATTTTTCATTATTGCTTGAACTGAGACACAACGCCTTTTAATTTCAAAAGACAATCCTCTGCTTTCCCCATACTAATTTCTTAATATTTTTCATTTATGTTTTCAGTTTGAAATCTTCTTTTACTTGTTAAGTTTAATCTAGTCATTGCATATGTGTGAATGAACGTCAAGAGAAATAACGAATTTACATATAGTGTGCATGCACGCATGCACGCACACATGCACACACGCACGCACTCAAAACACATACACACACGTACACACGCGTGCACACACAGACACAAACACAGAAACACACACACACACACACACACACACACACGCACACATACACACAGGTACACACACACGCACGCACGCGCGCGCGCGCACACACACACACACACACACACACGGGCACACACACGCGCGCACACACGTACACATACACACGCACATGCACACATACACACATACACACCACATATACACACACACATACCATACTCACATACATACATACACACACATACTCTCGCTTTTTCTCTTACTTTCTCTCTCTCTCTGTCTCTCTCTCTCTCTCTCTTTCTCTCTCTCTCCCTCCCTCACACACACACACACACATACACACACACAACCCCCCCACACGCACAAACGCACAAAACGGATAAAGAAGATACTTGAACAAAACTGATTTTAATCTGTCTAAACACACAGGCCCGCATGTCATCGTTTTGCTGTTAGGTGAGGAAATCGTGGACAGCTATATGCTAATCTTGTGGACCGTAAGCAACCTGATGACCTACGCCAACAACGCCGTCAATTTCTTCCTCTACCTCCTCACTGGTACCCGCTTCAGACAGGAACTCAAGACACTTCTGGGTCTGGTCAGGGACGATTCTGAGGGACAAACTACGGATCTGTCAGTTTCCACACAATATTCGACGACCCGTGTAGAATTTTGAAGCCCACCAAATGCATTTGGTAGGACAGAATGATTTACAGATGATTGTAAAACATTCACGTTACAAAAAAAGAAAAAAAAAAAAAAAAGAAAAAACTGGGGGAAGAGGATAGAAATGTCGACGACTCATGTAAGTTTTTTAAGATCCACAAAGATATTTGATGAAGTAGGAAAATTTACAGATGATTATGACATATTTGTGTTACGAAACGAATAAGTGTATTTGATGAAGTAGGAAAATTTACAGATGATTATGAATCGTTTGTGTTAGGAAATGAATTTTATTTGATGAATTAGGAAAAGTTACAGACGATTATGAATCATTTGTGTTTCGAAATGCGTAAGTGTATTTGATGAAGTAGGAAAATTTACAGATGATTATGAATCGTTTGTGTTACAAAATGAATTTTATTTGATGAATTAGGAAAAGTTACAGACGATTATGAATCATTTGTGTTTCGAAATGCATAAGTGTATTTGATGAATTAGGAAAATTTACAGATTATCATGAAACATTTGTGTTACGAAATGAACAGGTGAAATATGGAAGCAAGAGGATCGTTTACAGGAAAGACAGGCGGTAACTCAGACGGGTCTGTCAACATTTCTTTGAACTTTAAGACTATTTCATAATGGTGGTGCATATTTGTATGTTCGGATAGAGCATTAAAGCAATTCGGACAGAACAATAAAACGAGCATGTTTGAAGATGTCAAAGGCTTTTAACCCTTCCCGTACACTGTGGGTGCAAGTGCACCCATACTTTCACTCATCGGTTCATTTTTTAAATATTATTCAAGCAATCATGCTGAAATTTTATGACTTTGTTAGTAAGGGGACTGACTGTGTGCTGACAAAAAATGACACAATTCTGTCTCATAGTAAACATGTAAACAAACAACAAAAACATCGTATATCCCTCCCCGTACCTCGTGGGTGCACACACACCCATACTCCTAAAGAAGGAACTATGCGCGCCGTACGTCGTGGGTGCACACACACCCATACTCCTAAAGAAGAAACTATGCGCGCCGTACGTCGTGGGTGCACACACACCCACACTCTAAAAGAAGGAACAAAGACTGCACACATCACTAAGTGTGTACACGTTGTTACAGCAAATGCACAGAACTGACTCATGTGTTCCCAGACAGTGTAGTAGCATCATCCAAGACTCACAGACTACTGCCGTGTGCAAAATTGTGGTGGGTTTGTTCGTGCATCCTTCAGCCGCAACCGTTTTTTGCAGTTGCTGAACTTTTTGAGGTTCGATGACAAAGAGACCAGGAGTGCCAGAAGGAGCCGAGATGTTTTCGCTCCTTTCAGAGATTTTTGGGATGACTTCACTAAGAACCTGAGTGACCACTACATCCCTGGCCCTTTCATCACCATTGATGAACAACTTGTCCCATTCCGTGGCAGATGTTCCTTCATTCAGTACCTGCCTTCCAAGCCAGACAAGTATGGAATAAAAATTTTTTGGGCAGCGGATACTGAAAACAATTTCCCCCTTGTCGCAGAGCCCTATCTGGGGCGACCACTGGGTGCTGACAGACAAGTCAACTTGGGGAGAAATGTTGCCCTCCGCCTGTCAGCTCCTTTCTTCAACACTGGGAGAAATGTCACCACTGACAATTTCTTCACTGACAAGGAGCTGGCTGATGGTCTTCAGAACAATGGGCTGACGTTTGTTGGTACTGTGCGCGCCAACAAACGATTTCTTCCTGAGTCCTTCAAAAACAAAAGAGGGCTGCAGCTGCATGCGTCATCCTTCCTCTTTCAGGACAAAACCACCATCGTCAACTATCAGACGAAAGCAAACAAAAACGTTGTAGTCATGAGCACAATGCACCATGACTGTGCAGTAGCTCCTGACGCCCCAAAGAAGAAGCCAGACATCGTTCGCTTCTACAACTCAACAAAAGGGGCAGTTGATTCTGTTGATCAGATGGCCCATGCGTATTCCACCAAACGCATCACTAAACGATGGCCAATGGTGCTCTTTTACAACACGGTGGATCTCAGCACCATTGCTGCCCGTGTTGTGTGGAGCATCAAGTTTCCAGGCCATCTACTTTCCAAAAAGGACGCCAGGCCTCAGTTCATCCTTCGGATCGCTGAACAGCTGTCACTTGACCATATGAAGAGGAGACTTTGTGCAAGGAACATGCCAAAGCTCCTGAAAAACACAGTGGAGATGTACGTTCAACACCTTCAACAGAAGGTAGCAACTTCACTGGACCAACGACAAATTGCCCGTGCTGGTGGCAAGAGAAAAAGACCGGCATCAGCACAGAGGCCTTCTACCAGCAAACAAATTGGGCAGAAAGAGCCAAAACAGAGTCAAGGTCGCTGTGGCTCATGCAGCTGGAAGCTTGATCGGAAATCCCGAAAGTCTTGCTTCTCATGCTGCTCATGGGTGTGCAAAGAACACACCGTGATTGTTTGCAAGCAGTGTGCCGATTCCATGTCATTGGTGGAGTGCATCACTGTTGTAAACAAATGAGACACCTCCTACTTGGTCATCTTCCAACTTTTACCTGACATCTTCCTTTGAATGTTCAGCAGCTGCAACAAACGGTTCTTGGTCACAAATCAGGATGGCCAGTGATCCCAATGAAAAGAAGTTTTCAGTTTTCAGTAAAGATGTTGCCACTGAAAGGCATTGATATTTTACCACTTCGTAAAATTTTGTATACACTCCGTGGTATTATTCAATTTCATTGTCAATAAAATTCCTTTTTTATTTTATTTTATTTTATTTTATTTTTGTGCGGACGTGCTTCTATACATCATAGTGTTTGCGTGCGTGTGCCTGTGTAATATATTTCAAGATAATAGGTGAAAACCTGTTTTGAAGCTTGTTCAATAAACACTTTTGTTGTCGTATCAATCTTGTTCTTTTAGCATTGAGAGTGAGAGATGGTGGAGAGAGAGAGAGACAGACAGACAGACAGACAGACAGACAGACAGAATACACATTCATTCATGCACGCAAACTCACATGCTAACATGCAAGCACACATGCAAGCATACACCAAAGCGATGCACACACACTAAACTGACTGTACGCAATATCTTCAGGTGATAAAAACGTGTTTACGTGTGCACCCAATGAATATTCTCTGTATTGCCTATAAAGAAACCATGGGTGTGTGTGCACCCACGACGTACGGCGAGGACTATTCACAACGCTGCCTATAAAGAAACCATGGGTGTGTGCACCCACGATGTACGGCGAGGACTATTCACTGCACTGCCTTTTAAGAAACCATGGGTGTGTGTGCACCCACGACGTACGGCGAGGACTATTCACAACACTGCCTATAAAGAAACCATGGGTGTGTGTGCACCCACGATGTACGGCGAGGACTATTCACTGCACTGCCTATAAAAAAACCATGGGTGTGTGTGCACCCACGATGTACGGCGTGCGAGTTTTTAGGCGACGTACGGGAAGGGTTAAAATGTATAGATATTCTTTAATACGACATATGGAATCTTAACACGCTTATGTTCACTATATTTCACTATATCTCGCAAAATGAAACAAAACAACCTCCCTCCACCCTCGCCCTCCCAAAGAAAATAAAGATACATGCGACGACGTCGACGACAGAAACAATAACAACAGCAACAACAATGACGACGACAGCAACACCAACAACAAAACGCAACACAGGAGAAAAAACAATTCTCGATGATGAAAGGAAAATGCACTCTATATCAGTGCTTTCTACACTGCCAACATATTTAAAGGTATCGACGAATATCGCACGAAAGTTGTCAAAGTATGTCAGGTCCATTTCATAATCATTGTTTCAATAACCTTACATGTATTATTTTCTCAGATGGTGCATGAAGATCTACAGTAGTGTTTGTGAGTCATGTGAAATCCTTCAAAGCTAAACCATGCCAGGCCAAAGCCCAAGCCCAGGCCCAAGCCCCAAAGCCAAAGCCCAAGGCCCAAGGCTAGTCCCCAAGGCCCAACCCAAAGTCCAAGACCCAAAGCCAGGCCTAAAGCCCCAAGGCCCGAGCCCCAAGGCCCAAAGCCCAAGCCCAAGCCCCAAAGTCCAAGGCCCAAGCCCTAAAACCCAGGCTCAAGGCCCGAGGTCCAAGGCCCAGAGCCCAAGCCCCAAGCCCCAAGAAGGCTCAAAACCGAAAGGTCTAAGGCCCAGGCCCAAAGCCCAAGGCCCAAGCCCCAAGAAGGCACAAAACCCCAAGGCCAAGGCCAAGCCCCAAGGCCCCCAGGCCCAAAGTCCAAGGCCAAAGCCCCAAGAAGGCCCAAAACCCCAAGGTCCAAGGCCCAAAGCCCAAGTCCCAAGAAGGCCCAAAACCCCAAGGTCCATGGCCAAGCCCCAAAGCAAAAGGCCCCAGGCCCAAAGTCCAAGGCCCAAGCCCCAAGAAGGCCCAAAACCCCAAGGTCAAAGGCCAAGGCCCAAAGACCAGGCCCAAAGCCCAAGGCCCAAAGCCAAGCCTCCATCCAAACCAAGTCAAGCTTAGCCAATCCCACAGCTAAGCCCCCAGATACCGTATACGTTTATGTATGTAAGAAAGAGCAAAACCGTACTTACATGTTGCTCTCTCTTATGGATCCGACGACCGAGTAGACATACTGGTCGTTGGTGTCATCTGGTATGGATGGATCTTCCTTTTCGTGCGGGAAACATGTCCGATCCTGGAGACACATATTCTTCCGCAGGCAGAGTGTAGAAAACAGTGCTGCGGCCTTGTGGTTCCTCATCCGCAGGTCTGTCTGCCGTGACTGTGTCCTGCGTGCACTCTTATGACAATGACAAGCACAGGGAATGTTTAACCCTTTGACTCCTACGCCCTGCCTGTCCACCAGTATCCTGCATTGTCAACCACGCTAGCAAAGCAAAAAAACTTAACCCTTTGATTTTCTCACCCTTCCTGCAGGAAGCTGGTGGATAGGGTGAGGGAGTCAAAGGGTTAAGTTTTTGCAGTTGGTGGATAGGGTGCGGGTGTCATAGGGTTAAAGTGGGGAGGGGGTGTGCAGTCCTCTTCCCATTCATTCTCTTTCATACTGACGCTTGGTGTTTCATGGATGCAGTGATATAATGTCTGAAAGGAATCGCGAACTACGAAACTCATTTATCGTCTTGATAAGATTAAGCAGAGAGGGAGAGAGACGGATGGAAGGAGACGGAGATAGAGGGAGGGAGGGAGGGAGAGAAGGAGGGGGAGAGAGACTGAATGCATGTGTGTATACGTGTGTGTATGCGTAAGTGTGTGTGTATGCACAAGTGTGTGTTTGTGTATACGTGTGTGTATGTGCATGTGTGTGTATTTGTGTCTATTGAAGTAATATTGACGTGTGCGTGTGTGTGGAAGTAGAGTGTGTGTGTGTGTGTGAAAATAAGACTATGTGCGCTGACCCGCGCGCGTAAACGTGTATGTGTGTACGTATCGACATATTTGTGTTGTTCGTGTACGCATGCGCGCGCGTTTACATAATGTTTATGTATTGATATATAATTATGTATGTTATGAATCGATATATAATTACAACTCTGTGTCTATGTGCGCACACTTCTGATATACACGCGCCTGCGCCTGCATTCATATATGTGTGTGTGCGTGAATGTTCACGCGTTTGTGTATATTTGTATGTTTTAAGCTGTGTTCATATGTACAGTTTTAGTGTATATGTGTGCGTGCGTGTATGTGTCTGTGCGCGCGCGCGCGCGCGTGTGTGTGCATTTGGCTTCATCGAATGGTACAATTTGCTCGCACACACGCGCATGTGTGCAGGAAAAATGGAGAAGAGAGAGAAGGGTGATGGTGGTGGTAGTACTTAGGTCTGCATGAATTGTTGCGTGTCCAGGTGTGTGTGTGTGCGCGCGCGTGCGTGTGTGTGTGTGTTATGCCTACACGCGTAGTTATTGGTTCCTCCATTAATTAACATTGTTTTTCCTTTCCATTGAACCTAAAACACCCCCACCATTAGCGCACCACTATCACCATCCACATGCTCTGCCGTTATTAATAGATCATCGGCTCACAAGTTGACAAAGCGAGATACAATCCAGAAAATCTGACAACAGCGTCGGTATCTCACAGTGCAACCAAAATGTTTTAAGGCTTCTTTAAGCAACGTTCTTATAGCTTAGTCCTCATATACTCTGAGAGTGGTAGGACTTTTAAACTCAACGAAACAACAGAACGTGACTCGGTGGAACATCGTAAGCATCAACAAGCTAACACTTCTTTAGGTAAGCAAATCAGTCAGCTAAGTGGAGAATTATATTTTCTAGTGATTTAGAGAGGTTAAGTCCTGCGCATTCTTGACTTGGTTAGCTATTCAGTGAAGTAGAGGATTGGTGAGAGAGAGAGAGAGACGGAGAGAGACGGAGAGAGAGAAAAGCTATATTTTCCCAACTGCATAAGTTTGAACTAAAAGCCTTTTGCAACTTGCCGTTGCTAATCTACAAATAAGAGAGAGAGATGGTGTATTATCCAATTACATAAATTTTAGCTAACAGCCATTTTGAAACTTGCTATTGCTAATATACTTGTAAACATATGTATGCTGTCCTTGCGTTGCATGACCCATTCGGACCCAGTCATCAGTTACCTGGGGAGATGACAAACCCCAGGACATAGCCACACAACGCGCACCAACTACTGCCATTCATTCTAAATCTGCCAGTAGCTGTCTGGCAGACTCTTCGGGCCAGCGCAAAACATGCGGCATGACCTTGTGATGGATGGGGGAGGGAGTAAAAAGGTGAAGGTAGAACAGGGCTTGTGAGACACGTAGCTGACACCACCAGAATAGATGGAGTATTGAGATAGGTAACGAACAGGAAAATGTGTGTGTGTGCGTGCGCGTGTGCGTGTGCGTGTGCGTGTGCGTGTGTGCAGCTTGAAATTGAACTCGAGATCTCGACTCCACGGAGCGACTTAGCCAGTATCAGTCTTAAACACATTAAAACTGATTATTTCCCCCAGCAACTTCCACTGCCTGTCAAATGTTCGGGCTTCATCTCTCTGAATCCAAAACAAGTGTGACTGCCCGCGTTCAAGCAAACAGGTACCAGAAAAAACACGAAAAAAAACAAAAAGAATAAGAACGCATATTTAATACAACCAGACAAGACAGGTGCAGGGTTTCGGCCAACTGAACTTAGTCAAGCGTAAGATCACAAATAAACAAATTTTTGTATCTGGTGTGTGTTTGTTTGTGATCTTATACTTGACAAAGGGCAGTTGGCCGAAAATTTGCACCTGTCCAAGAAATTTCCTCTTTTCTGTCACTGTCTTTATTTCTGCCTTGTTCCTTTGCTTTCTGTCATTTCTTCCTATCATTTTCTATCTTACTGGTCCATTCGCCTCCATGTGTTCGATAAAGTCTTCATACTTTCTTTTAGGATTGATAATTGGGTACATGTATTAAATGCATTTTTGGCTCTAGGGAGGCGAGATATGCGGAAGCAATTTTAGGTAATTTAGGCCTGTTTTATGTTTTGGTGTCCTTAGGTATGCTTAAATTTGTATTCAGGTGTGTTTTTTAAATCCATGTGTGATAAATTGGACGAAGTGGTCAACGCCAGGGGCATGCCTGAGATTA
Source organism: Monoplex corrugatus (assembly GCA_030674185.1). Taxonomy (NCBI): domain Eukaryota; kingdom Metazoa; phylum Mollusca; class Gastropoda; order Littorinimorpha; family Ranellidae; genus Monoplex; species Monoplex corrugatus. Next base: position 44,560,529 of record JAPXFY010000026.1, on the reverse strand, counting down.
TGTGCGCGAATGCATTGATATGTGTACTTAATTTTCTTTTCTTTTCTTTTTTTCCTGTTGAAGTTTTGTCGGTTTCGAAAAGGTTATAGCCCTGATATGGCTCTGCGAAGTCGGCTGGGGTTTAAACAACAATAACAATAACTTCTCCTGTGTCAACACACCTGCACCACTCATTTCAGTTCTACAGCACACCTCCAAACCCTCTGGAAATGAGGTCAGCATGAGTGCAGGGCTGGAACGGTCAGAGAACCTGAAACGGTTTCGCGCGCGCGCACACACACACACAAACACAACGCACACACAAACACACACACACACACACACACACACACACACACACACACACACACACACACACACACACACACACACAGCACAGAAAAACATACACACACGCACACACACATGAACACACACACACAATGAACACACCACACACACATGAACAACACACACGCCACACACAAGAACAGCAAAACACACACATGAACACGCACACACGACATCTCACATTCACACACAGACACAAAATGCCATGATGATGGAAACGGCGATGATGGTGATAGTGCAGTGGAGTCCTGTGTCCGATTGTGACTGTGTGACAGGGCTATACTCCATGATCACTTGCATTATACATCTTGGAGCGAAGATACAGACACTTGCGGTGTTGGTCAAGAAATCTGAAAGACACTCTCGATGACGTATTCGGAAAAAAAAAGATTCCATTGTAGTGTTCCCGTCTTCCCATCGAGTCCGGAGCACGCTCAGCCTCTGGACAGGAGCCGATCAAGGATAAGAAACAACAACAACAACAACGAAAAATAAAAACAAACAAACGGGCAAACAAACCCCAATACATTATTTAGACTAATGGCCATTGGGACCCCACAAGCGGTAGTACGTTATGCTAACCACTTCAGCACACTGACTTGTACTGTTATGATGATGATGGTGATGATAGTTATTCTTATATGATATGATGATTGTTTTATTTATTAATATTTTGTCGAGGCAGATTACTTTTATTTCTCTTGCAAGCTAAAGTTCCATTAATATTCTCATATCATCATACCATATCCTCATCATCATCATCATCATGTGCCCTGCCGCATGGTGGTGGCGATCATGGCCCTACACACGAATCTATCCTCCGCCGCTGCAAGTACATCTCTCACCTTCGCTGTCTTCAGCCACTCTGCAAGTCTGTTCAACATTTTCTCCCTGGGTCTACCTGGTGTTCTCTTTCCCTCCAGCTTTCTTGTTGTGACCAGGTGCTCTAATTCCCCATTCCTCATAAAATGTCCTGTAAATGTTGCTTGTCTTTTCCTAATCTTCTTTACTAATGATCTTCTACTTGATATAGCTGTAGACACAAGATCTAATGTTTCGAGTTCATTCCCAAATTCTCACGTGTCTCATCTGTCAGCATTCTCATGCTATTTCAAAATATGGCCCTTTGCAGTCGTTTGGTTTCATACTCATTTTATTTGTGAATTTCATTCAACTAAGAAGTTTCGCCTTCCTAGACTATCACTTCATAAACATGGCTGTGTGTTAGAACGTTCAGTTTATGCTAATTTCTCCAATACCCAAAGCCTGATACCTTACTGCCCCAGACAGCTAGCCTCCTTGATATACAAACTAAAGCTTAACTCTTGGAAAACAAAATATACACAAATGTATGTATTTGTTCAAAAGCATTATCAGTCCACCGTCTGCTCTTTGAAAATCCTATCTTACTTACGACATATAGAAATAACAATCTCGATTTTTCATGTACTGACTCTAGAGATATCCTTTACAACAAAAACAATGATATTAATTCGGTAGTCCAGCTGATTCTCAAATCCCCTGTTGGCAGATTGTTATGAAGAGTTAATTGTTGTATGTTATTATTTGACACTGTTAATTCAGTTGATTGTACTTGTTCCCCTTCTTACATTCAAGCTCCCACTCGCCCCTCCCCCTCCCGCGTCTTCTTTTTTTTCCTCCATTTCCTTCTCTCTCTCTCTCTCTCTCTCTCTCTCTCTCTCTCTCTCTCTCTCTCTCTCTCTCTGTATGTGTGTGTATGTGTCTAAAATCACTATTGTGAACAGACATTAAATAAAATATTCTTTCCTTCCTAACAGACGGCACTGTCAGACGCTAAGGAAGTAAAGGCTGTGACACTAAGAACAAGTTCCCAGTTGAAGCCAGAAACACTTTTAGAGTGCTGAACAACGTTTGCAGGTCTCACCCCCCCACCCCCACCACAGCACAGCACCAACACCAAGCTAACACTGTCCTTTCCATTCTGCTTCACAGCTCAGAATGCTGGAGAATGCCAGAAAACGACTTTACCAAGCAGTCAACCCTCTGGACAAAATACTTCCAAATTATCATGTGAATCTTCTGGTACAGCAACAGTTCCAATCAACAGTTACATGCCCACTGCCCAAGCTTCTGTGGCCATTAAGGTGGCGTAGAAAATGGGACAAAACAAACAAACAAACAAAAAAGGGCGAACATAAAGGTAACCTCTCTTGAGTGCGATGATCCTTAAAAACAGAAAAAAACAACAACAGTTACGTGCCCTATGCAGTGAAGAGAGTGTTGGAGTGTTGGCACTGCCATCATGAAAAGACGATGTAGATGGATGGATAGGTCACAGTATCCCAAGACAGCAGGATAACATCTCCGAGACTGCCCTTTATCAAAAAGAAGACTTACGAGGGGAAGACCTCAAAAAACACCTGGCGACAAACAATACAAGCAGCCCTTAAGGCCCTGTAACATGCTATTGGTTCTGTATAGACGCTGTATGCCGTTGGCGTAATGTGCAGTAAACATTTTTAATGCTCCCTACGTGTGTGTGTCTGTGTGTGTTTATAGTTTCTGAAAATTGAAATAACTGTATGCCTTTGGCATATATGCAGTAAACATTCTTAATGATCCCTACGTGTGTGTGTGTGTGTGTGTGTGTGTGTGTGTGTGTGTGTGGTGTGTGTGTGTGTGTGTGTGTGTGTTGTGTGTGGTGTGTGTGTGCTGGATGTGTGTCTGGGTGTTTGCATGTCTGTGTCTCTGAGTGTCTGTGTGCGTGCGTGCGTGCGTGCGTGCGTGTGTGTGTGTGTGTGTGTGTGTGTGTGTGTGTGTGTGTGTGTGTGTGTGTGTGTGTGTGTGTGCATAGTTTCTGAAAATTGAAATAACCTCACACTTACAGATCCTTTGTGCACATTGGCAGGGCTGTGGTCACATAAGTTATTCTTGTAAATACTAGTGTATTCTGTACTGATATGTTCCGCTTCTCGTCTTGTTGAGATGTGCTGTCAACCAGACCAGATGCAACATGATCAGAAACACTAAGATCAGAGAAACAGCAAGAACAACGCCAGTTCAACACCAAATTCATCAACACAGAATTCAAGTGGTTTGGTCGTCTGACCAGACTGCAACCCCACTAGCCGGCTCAACAAGCATATAACGAAATGATGCCTCGATTTAAAGCGAGAGGCACACCAAGGAAGTTCTCGATTGACGGTGTGAAAAGACAAATCCTGACGTCACATGGCATTTCTCCATTTCAGCATTTTAGCTCGTCCCCTCTGTTCCCCCCCCCCCCCCCCCCGTGGGTTGCCGGGGGCGATTTCAGTATGAACAGTAACTCCACCTTCTGGAAATTCTGTGTTAGAAATTTTCTCGTTTCTGTCACTCTCTATTTCAGCATTGTTCATTTGCTTTCTGTCATTTCTTCCTGACGTTTTCTACCTTGCTGGTCCATTCACCTGTATGTGTACGATAAAGTCTTACGTACTTTTTTCTTAGAATCGATCATTGTGTAGGTGTATTAAATGCGTTTTTGGCTCTAGGGATGTGAGATTTGCAGAAGCAATTTTAGGTGATTTAGACCCGTTCTTATATATGTTTTGGTGTCCTTAGTTATGTTTAAATAACTTGTCTTCAGGTGTGTTTTTTAAATCCCCTGTGCTATAAATTAGACGGACTGGTCAACGCCAGGGGCATCTCCTTAGATTATGCTCTCAAGTGCATTGATATTTGTACTAAATTTTCTTTTCCTTTTTCTTTTTTTTCCTGTTGAAGTACTGTATGTGCACTGAAATGGTTATAGCTCTGATATGGCTCTACGCAGTCGGCTGGGCT
>JAPXFY010000026.1:44533892-44551392 GCA_030674185.1 Monoplex corrugatus | reverse complement strand
TGTTGTGAAACAAGTTATAAGAAAGTCGGGATTCATGGATGAATGATAGATAAGGGAAACAATTTGTTGCAAGCTTTTGAGGTGAAGAAACGCAGTTGTGTAAAAGTGAAGTGAATTATTTTGGCAGTCAAGAGTTGTATTAAGTTGTAGTTCTTGATTTAATGTTTTATGAATTACTGTTTTGTGGTTTCGATCTTTAAATGATGTGCAGTTAGTGTGAACTTTATGGATAATTATATGTATTGAGAGTTTGGACTTTTGAAACATGAATGGCGAATTTTGTGTTAAATTCTTTATTGTGAGATGTTATTTTGTTAAATGAATATGAAGCTAAGTTAGTGGTCATTTTTTGGAAATTGAAGTTAGTGTAGAATATTTGCTGTATGGCGACTGTGAATGTAATTTGCCTGCGAGCTTTTAAAAGGCAAACAATATTATTTTGGGATAAACGTCTGTCAATCATATACATGTAATATAAAAAATATGGTGTGGCCATTGACCCGATACATTTTATTGACAATTTTGTAGATGGAAGTACTTAGCAAATTCTTTCCTATCTACAGCTTCTGACGTGGGGAGCTGTCTGGTCTGATTAGCTCACGAGGGAGCCACATACGTACGTGACTTTGTTTTGAGGGGTGGATGCCTGAACCAGTCCCTGGTCCTAAGCTGTTAGGAACCTGCTGGTTTGAGGGGTGGATGCCTGATCCAGTCCCTGGTCCTAAGCTGTTAGGACTCTGTTGAATACCTGTTGTTTTGAGGGGTGGATGCCTGATCCAGTCCCTGGTCCTAAGCTGTTAGGACTCTGCTGAATACCTGCTGTGGGCATGTCTGGTTACTGACGCCTCTGTGTTTCGTCTTGCTCCCTAGGATTGTGTGGTAACTGTATTTATATAGAGTGATGAACTGAATCCTCAACAATGATTTCGATGCTGTGAAACAAACTGACTGAAGTGCTGACGCAGTGAAAGAGTTCATGTGAAAGGACTTTTTGGGACGGAAACCTGAATCGATTACTTTCTATTGAACAGTGGTCAATGAACATTTATTTCTGTCTTATATGTTTGTTGATCCAGTTGGATGAAAAAGGAACTGATGACATCTGATTAATTATAAATATTTAAATATACTATTTTGTTTACAGAGGTCGTTGAAGTGACTGAATGGAAGGTTGTGTGTGGTTGGGGAAAACACATAGAACACGCACCTAGATACACACAATCTACTTTCATTCTATTTCTGTCAGTCACACATAAACGGACCTTCTGTAACAATGCCACTGACCTAAAATGTTTTGTTTTTGGTACTTGCTCTTCTCTCTTATCTCTCCGTCTGTGTCTGTCTGTCTGTCCTTCTCTTTGTTTGTTTGTGTGTGTGTGTGTGTCTGTATACACACACACACTCACTCACGCACACACACACACACACACACACACACACACACACACACACACACACACACACACACACACACACATGTATATATATATGTATGCAGATGGAAGGGGGCAGGCATAACATCAGGAGAATATGCAGTGATACACACTGGTGGCAATTCACATGAAAGAGGAGTAGGCATAATGGACAAAGACAAATCAAAAGCAGTTAAAGGATACAGGGCAGTGTCCGACAGAGTTTTACTGGTCAAATTCGGAGGGAAACCTTTTGATATCAACATCATACAGGTGTATGCACCAACATCCGCAAGTACTCAGAAAGACATCGACAACTTCCACGAAGTTTTAGAGATGGCCAAGGTCCAATGTAAATCACAGGAAGTTACAGCCATAATGGGAGATTTTAATGCTAAAGTGGGACAGGATAGGGTGGAGGATATAGTTGGACCTCATGGCCTTGATACACAAAACGAAAGAGAGGGGAAGCTTGTAGAATGGGCACAGATGAATGAGTTCATAGTAGGAAACACCTGGTTTGAGCAGCCTAACAGAAGAAAATGGACTTGGATGAGTCCAGGAGATAATACCAAAAATCAAATTGACTACATCCTGATCAACAAAAGATTTAGAAATTCTTTACTGTCAGCAAAAACACTACCAGGCGCAGACTGCAACAGTGACCACAGTCCTGTAGTGGGACGGTTTAGGCTGAAATTGAGGAAAAGGAAACAGACCAAAAGCAACATCAAACTAAACCTTGGACTCTTGAAGACAGATGAAATGATACGTCAAAAATTTAATGTACATGTTCAAAACAAATTCAGTGCTCTGGAAGACGTTGGTGACAGTGAGGAACAATGGATAAAGTTGAGTTCTATAAATGAAGTTTGTGAGGAAATCCCTAAGGCAAATAGAAAAGCAAAAAAGAGCTGGATGACTAATGAAATTTTAGGCCTGATGGAGAAAAGGAGGAAGGCAAAGAGAAACGAGGAGATATACAGGAAAATAAACAAAGAAATCAGGTATATGTGCAATGAAGCTAAGGAAGCTTGGCTGAACACAAAATGCAAAGAGATAGAAGAACGACACAAAATGGATCCTCAGGGTATGTACAGACGAATTGAAGAAATTGTTCACAGGAAAAATACATGCACATCAACTGGTTGCTTAAAATCAAAAGATGGCACGCTTATCATGGAAAAAGACAAGGTATTAGACAGATGGGGACAGTACATTAAAGACCTTTTTGAGGATGACAGAAACGAAGAACACATTATAAAAAAGAACTTTGAAGGACCACCCATAATGAAAGATGAAGTCAGAGCATCACTGAAAAAGATGAAACCAGGAAAAGCCCCAGGACCAGACAACATTACTACAGAGGTGATTGAAGCCCTGGAGGAATTTGGCATAGAAAAAATAACAGTCCTCCTAAATGAAATTTATGACACAGGAAAAATCCCCAAAGATATGTCAAAATTTTCATTGCACTTCCAAGAAGACAGGGGCTATAGAATGCGAACTCCATCGCACAATCAGTTTGATGAGTCATGTAACAAAAATCCTGTTAAGAATAATCATGATGAGGACAAGGAATAGAATCAAAAGAGAAATAGCAGAAGAACAGTGTGGATTTGTGGAGGGGAAAAGAACTATTAATGCCATATACATCCTAAGAACTATCATAGAGAAGTCAGTTGAGATGAATAAGGATTTGTATTTATGCTTTGTTGACTATACCAGGGCTTTCGATCGGGTACGACATGAAGAATTGATCAACCAACTGGAGAGACTCAATGTCGATGGAAAAGATCTACGAATAATCAGGAATATGTACTGGGAACAAACAGCTGCAATGAGAATAGAAAACAATATAAGCTCTTTTCAAAACATCAAAAGAGGAGTCCAACTATCTCTCTCTCTCTCTCTCTCTCTCTCCTCTCTCTCTCTCTCTCTCTCTCTCTCTCTCTCTCTCTCTCTCTCTCCACCCCCATAGCTCTGTCTCGTCTCGATCTCAGTACTGTTCAATTTTTTTCGTCGGTTGATCAACTGGTTCGAATGAATGAATGAATGGTTGGTTGATTGATTGATTATTGATTGGTTGGTTGATTGATTATTGATTGGTTGATTGATTGATTAGTGATTGATTGATTGATTTGATTGAAGGTGCGATCCTCCTGTACCAAACGCCAGGCTTATATCACCATTACGGTGCTGGTGTTGTCGATATCTTTGATGACATCCAATTTGCTTTTTGGTGTGGACATTCATCCCATGTGGAAGATGTGTACATATTCAGAAAGGTAAGTCACTTCAAACATTTGTTGTTCATTATACCGTGACATTTTGAAATGTCTTTAAAAAAGTAGGTTGGAAGACAGTAGTAAAGGAGGTTATTTTGTATTTACCACTGTGTGTGTGTGTGTGTGTGTGTGTGTGTGTGTGTGTGTGTGTGTGTGTGTGTGTGTGTGTGTAGTGTGTGTGTGTGTGTGTGTGTTGTGTGTGTGTGTGTGTGTGGTGTGTGTATGCGTGTGTGTATGCGTGTGTGTATGCGTGTGTGTATGTGTGTGTGTGGTGTGTGTGTATATGTGTGTGTGCGTGCATACCTGTGTGTATGTGTTTGTGTATGTGTGACTTATCTGTGTGTATGTATGTGTATGTATGTATGTGTGTATATGTGTGAGTGTTTATGTGCGTGCATGCATGTGTGTGTGTGTGTATGTGTATGTGCAGAGCGCGCGCCCGCCCAAGCGTGTGCGTGTGTGTGGAGGGTAGTGATGGTGGTGGGTGGTTAGACATAAAATTCAAAATAAGATAAAATAAAGCCTTCTCGACCGAACCGAAGCTGCAATAAATTAACAAGAAAAGAACGTATGTTCGCATAGCTTCTTCTCCTTCCACGTTCAATAGCCACGTCTTTTACGTTTATATCCACACAGTTACAGCGCCAGATTCGAGAACACATGGGTCTGGTCACAGCTTGTGCTGTCCTGCTTCGTTCCTTTCCTCGTTCTTATCCTGAGCAACACGGTGCTGATCTGGAAAGTGCTGCAGTCTGTCAGAACGGCCAAGCAGCGTCTGGCTGGGGATCGGGGTGCAGATCAGGTGGCCACCCGGGAAAAGAAAACGTCCTCCATGATCGTGACTTTGGTGATGGTGTCCGTCGCCTTCGTGGTTCTCACAGGTCAGTCAGGTTGTTGTTCTCAGGTAAAAAGTTTCAGTTACAGTTTCTCGAGATGACATTTCCGCGCTCGGAATGAATTCCATACGCACTAAGGTCACAGGTGCCCTGTGATGAAGATCCAGAATGATCATGGCACAAGCCTTAAGCCTGCACATAAACCCTCGAGCTGGACAGGTCCTGAGGTCCTACCTAGATAGTTCCACGAACCTGAGGTCGTAGGGGAGTGAAGTGGCAGAGACCTCAACTTTTCCCCGGGGCCAACACCACGAGGGCGGCGCCCGTCCCCTCTCCCTCGCTTGAAATTCATATTCATATTCACATTTTTTTAAACCAAGACTTCAGAAAGGCAAGAAGGCTAATTTGTCTTCAAGGGGGTGGAACCTAGCAAATCAAACTATCTCTTCAATGTTTTATTACCAAGGCAGCCTGGCAATGCCCTGCTCTTCACCATTTTCAACTGCCGTGGGATCTTTAGCGTGCGCAGCCAAAAGGCACACGGGTCCAACTCGTTTTTCATCCCCTTTCGAAGGACTAGACGTTCAGTTTGATTTTCCGGTCAAACTGAGGAGAAAAATTGAGGCCTCTATGGTAAGTGAAGGTATAGTAGAAACAACGAAGCTTTTCTCATCACCTTGGAGTCGTACAGTAGGATTGTATTGTTCTGGGGTTTAGGTGTTTTTTCTCTGAGGATCATCGCATTTAGCGAGATTTCCTTTGTGCTGACCTTCCTTCCCCACCTCTTTTTTTGTTTTGTTTTGTTTTGTTTTGTTGTTGTCCTGTTTTCTATAGCACCTTAATGGCCACAAGAGCTGGCGATAATGACGATGATAATCACGATGCTGTGGAGTTCTGTCTAGGACTACGTGACAGGGCTGTACTATGGACAACAAAGAAAACAAACCAGGCAGTCTTGATGGAGCAGACACAAGAAAATCGTTAATAAAGAAGATGAGGAAAAGACAAACAACATTTATGACATTTTATGAGGGGAGGGGAATTAGAACACTTAGTTAGAACAGGAAAGCTGGAGGGAAAGAGAGCACCAGGTAGACCCTGGGAGAAAACAGTGGACGGACTTGCAGGGTGGCTGAGGACGGAGAGGGTGGGAGATGTACTTGCAGAGACAAAGGATAAGATTCGTATGGAAGGCCATGATCGCCAACGCCACGCGGCAGGGCACATGATGATGATGATGATGATGATGATGATGATGATGATGATGATAATGATGATGATTGGAACAATAAGATGGACAGCGTGCTGGCCAGTTTTTATGCTGGGCACTGTGTCATTGGCAACTCGTGACATTGGTCCTGAATCTACCTTACACCTCTTCAAAGTTATCGTAGCTGATAATGTTGGAGCTCCAGTTGTTGCTGACAATTTTTGTTTTTGTTTTTTGTTTTTGTTTTTTGCTGTTTTTACTGCAGTTGTTATGTTGCTGTTTCCTGATGGTTGCTATAATGGTAGTAGTTCTTGTTGTTTTTTGTTGTTGTTGTCATTGTATATTCTGCAGTTTGGAATTTTGGAGTTTTTTTTCAGATGGAATCATCGCACTGGGATGAATCCATGTGCGTTCCATCCAAATCTGCCAGTTGATTGATTGATTGATTTGGTTCAGTTTTTACGTCGACACCCACCTCAGGTGATATGGCCGACGGGGATAACCATCCCGGGGAAGTGGGGGAAGGAGGAAGGGGAACCTATCTAATCCTATACATGCTTGTGTGTATGTGTACGTACGTGTGTGTTGTGTGTGTGTGTGTGTGTGTGTGTGTGTGTGTGTGTGTGTGTGTGTGTGTGTGTGTACGTGTGTGAGTATGTACGTGTGTGTGTGTATTATGTACACGTCTGATACTGGTCAAAGTGTTACTATCATATTCAGGACTATACTCAACCTTTCTCTCTCCTCACGCCCCCCTCTCTCTCTTTTCTCTCTCTCTGTCTCTCTCTCCTCTCTCTTTGAGCGTGTGTATGAGCATACGTGCGAGTCACATGCGTATGTGTGTGTTTATGTATTGTTTGTCTCTCTGTGTGTAGTGATTGTATGTACTCATGTGGGGTTTATGTAAAAACTCGTATTGTGTGTGTTTATGTATTGTTTGTCTCTCTGTGTGTGTATGTATGTATATTTGTATGTACTCGTATGTGTGTGTTTATGTATTGTTTGTCTCTGTGTGTGTATGTATGTATATTTGTATGTACTCGTATGTGTGTGTTTATGTATTGTTTGTCTTGTGTGTGTATGTATGTATATTTGTATGTACTCGTATGTGTGTGTTTATGTATTGTTTGTCTCTGTGTGTATGTATGTATATTTGTATGTACTCGTATTGTGTGTGTTTATGTATTGTTTGTCTCTGTGTGTGTATGTATGTATATTTGTATGTACTCGTATGTGTGTGTTTATGTATTGTTTGTCTCTGTGTGTGTGTATGTATATTTGTATGTATCGATGTGTGTGTTTATGTATTGTTGTCTCTGTGTGTGTATGTATGTAATTTGTATGTACTCGTATGGTGTGTGTTTATGTATTGTTTGTCTCTGTTGGTGATGTATGTATATTTGTATGTATCGTATGTGTGTGTTTATGTATTGTTTGTTCTCTGTGTGTATGTATGTATATTGTATGTACTCGATGTGTGTGTTATGTATGTTTGTCCTCGTGTGTGTAGTTATTGTGTACTCGTGTTGTGTGTTTATGGCTGGTGTGGCGCTGTGGTGTGTGTATTGTGTGGTTGCGTGCGTGCTGTGTAGTGTTTGTTGTGTGTGTGATGTGTGTGTGTTGTACTGAGTGTGTGTGTGTTTGTACTTAGCGGTGTGTGGTGTGTGTGTGTGTGTGTTGTTTGTACTTGAGCGTGTGTGTGTGGTGTGTGTTGTCGCGCGCGCGCGCGTGTCTGTGTGTTTAGCTAGTGTGGGTGTCGTGTTTTGTGCTTGTATTTTATGCTTGTGTTGTATGTGTTGTGCTATGCTTGTGTTACTATACCATTCACACGTTCTGTCCAAAAACAGGTCCCAGTGCCTTTTTCTATGTTGTGGCGGAATACACTTGGGAAACAAGACACAACGAAGATATCGGCACCAAGTATTCCCCACAGTAATTTCGTATCTGCCCTCACCGGTCTTCTGCATGATTCAAACAGCGCCATCAATTTTTTCCTCTACATTCTGACTGGAACCCGCTTCAGGCAAGAGTTCAAGGCTCTCCTGGGTATGGGTTCAAATCCGCAGCAGAGAGAAATAGTGGCAATAACGGCAGAGAAACATCAGGATCGAAAAAGCGTGTTTTAGTCTGAAAAGAAACAACGGGAAGCCCAGTTCAGAGACCCACGTCGATTTCCAAGAACCATGAACACGGGAGGCACACACATAAAGATCAATGATAAAGAAGATTAGGAAAAGACGAGCAACATTTATAGGACATTTGATGAGGAAAGGGGAGTTAGAGCACCCGATCACAACAGGAAAGCTGGAAGGAAGAATTATCGAGAATTTTTAGTTTTGATAGACAAACGCGCGGAATTTGATCACTGACTGTGGGGAATTGATGGTGTTTATATGAGCCGGTACTTTAAATGGCTTGTGTGCATTGTCTGTGAGCAACAGTTAAAAAAAAACTCCACCCATCTAACTGACTAATTAAAAGAGTGATGCTGAGGAACTGAGTTGAATTTATCAAAATGTACGTTTCTGACTTGTTATGTTACCCTGAAATCAACTTGTGTGTGTGTGTGTGTGTGTGTGTGTGTGTGTGTGTGTGTGTGTGTGTGTGTGTGTGTGTGTGTGTGTGTGTGTGTGTGTGTGTGATGGTCTTTGATTTAATGTCTATTCACAAAAGTGATTTTAGACAAAAAAACAAAAAACAAAACAAAAAAAAGGATACATGAGGAGAAAAGAGGAAACATGGAAATGGTTAATCTTCAGGAAAAAGAAATGAACCAGAATAACGATTGAAACAGCAAAATTGGCTAACCATAACATTGAACATGAGAAATAACAGAACGTTAAAGATAATTCGCTTTAGGACTTTTTGACAGGTTAACAAAAAATTCATGTTAAGGATGATGAGGCAAATATGTCAGAAACTGTCTTCGTTGATAGCGTAGGTATATGTCGTTTTACCCGAACGCATGAAAGAATATGACTATGTGTTATCTTCCTTCCACACAGACACACTACATTCCTAGTGTATTTTGTTTTGAATGCATCAAGTTTCCACCTATACATAAGGGATTGTATACTTCTGCTGGATGGAAACTGCTTCGGTGTTTTGCTAATTTCAAAGTTCATGTAACATTTTTCATACTTTTACTGTTTATCTTGAAACTGCTTTCATACGTAGATGTCCACTAAGGTATAACACTCATGCAATGAGAGGGAAAGTTGTATATGATTTGAATCTGGTGAGCTCTCGTTTGAATTACACGGTCTTCTAAGAAGCATTTGACGTGATTGGTGTATTTACGTAGTGCGTATTATCTGGGGCAGGATCCTTGTATACATCAGTCTTTTCTTCCTGTACCCTATAATAACAGAGATGGAAAGACTTAACATTGGTATTTTAGGACTAGGGAAATGAGATGGATGGGGGCAGGCATGATCATATCAGGAGAATACACAATGATATACTCTGGTGGTAACTCACATGAAAGAGGAGTAGGCATTATGATGGACAAAGACAAATCAAAAGCAGTTAAGGGATACTGGGCTGTGTCCGACAGAGTTTTGCTGGTCAAGTTGGGAGGCAAACCATTTGATATCAACATCATTCAGGTGTATGCACCAACATCCGCAAGTAATCAGGAAGACATCGACAACTTCTACGAAGTATTAGAGATGGCCAAAGTCCAATGTAAATCACAAGGAGTTACTGTAATAATGGGAGATTTTAATGCTAAAGTGGGACAGGAAAGGGTGGAGGATATAGTTGGACCTCATGGCCTTGGTACGCAAAATGAAAGGGGTGAGAAACTTGTAGAATAGGCACAGATGAATGAGTTCATAGTAGGAAACACCTGGTTTGTGCAACCAAACAGAAGAAAATGGACTTGGAGGAGTCCAGGAGATGATACCAAAAAGCAGATTGACTACATCCTGATCAACAAAAGATTTAGAAATTCTTTATGATGAAGTGATACAGATGAAGTGATACGTAAAAACTTTAATGTACATGTTCAAAACAAATTCAGTGCTCTGGAAGACGCTCGTGACAGTGAGGAACAATGGACAAAGTTGAGGAATTCGATAAATGAAGCTTGTGAGGAAATCCCTAGGGCAGATAGAAAAGCAAAAAAGAGCTGGATGACTAATGAAATTTTGGGTTTGATGGAAGGCAAAGAGAAACGAAAAGATCTACAGGAAGATAAACAAGGAGATCAGGAATAGGTGCAATGAAGTTAAGGAAGCTTGGCTGAAAACAAAGTGCAAAGAAATGGAAGACCGACACAAAACTGATTCTCAGGGTATGTACAGACGAATTGAAGAAATTTTCCACAGGAAAAATACATGCACATCAACTGGGTGTTTGAAATCGAAAGATGGCACGCTTATCATGGAAAAGGACAAAATATTAGATAGATGGGGAGAGTACATTAAAGACCTTTTTGAGGATGACAGAAACGAAGAACACATTATGAAAAAGAACTTTGAAGGACCACCCATACTGAAAGATGACGTTAGAGCGGCACTGAAAAAGATGAAATCAGGAAAAGCCCCAGGACCAGACAACATTACTACAGAGATGATTGAAGCACTGGAGGAATTTGGCATAGAAAAAATAACAGTCCTCCTAAATGAAATTTACGACACTGGAAAAATCCCCAAAGATATGTCAAAATCAATTTTCATTGCACTTCCAAAGAAGACAGGGGCTATAGAATGCGAACTCTATCGCACAATCAGTTTGATGAGTCATGTAACAAAAATCCTGTTAAGAATAATCATGATGAGGACAAGGAATAGAATCAAAAGAGAAATAGCAGAAGAACAGTGTGGATTTGTGGAAGAGAAAGGAACTATTAATGCCATATACATCCTAAGAACTATCATAGTGAGGTCAAATGAGATGAATAAGGATTTGTATTTATGCTTTGTTGACTACACCAAGGCTTTCGATCGGGTAAGACATGATGAATTGATCAACCAACTGGAGAGATTCAATGTTGATGGAAAAGATCTACGAATAATCAGAAATATGTACTGGGAACAAACAGCTACTATGAGAATAGAAAACAATGTAAGCTCTTTCCAAAATATCAAAAGAGGAGTCAGACAGGGTTGTGTTTTGTCACCAGATGTTTTCACTTTACAGCGAAAACATCATGAGAAACCTAGAAGAAGACCCTGGATTAAAGGTTGGAGGGAAAATGATAAACAACATTCGATACGCAGATGACGCCATGCTAATTGCAGAAAATGAAAGGAACCTACAAAACCTTGTGAATATACTAGAAATAGAAAGCAAAGGTAAGGGGCTGAAACTTAAACAGCAGGAAGACTGAAGTCATGGTGATCAGTAAAAAACATGAAATCCCCTCATGCAAAATAACAGCAAACGGCACAACCTTGACACAGGTTGAAAATTCAAATACCTGGGAACGATCATTTCATCAGACGGCAGATGCACATCAGAAATAGCCGGCAGAATCGGCCAAGCCAAAACAGCATTCGGGAAAATGACTTCTTACCAACAGATGCCTATCAATTAACATCAGGAAGAGAGTTCTTGAATGTCATATAGAACCAATACTGTCATAAGGATGTGAGGCATGGACAGTCAACAAACAAAGCCAGAACAAGATTGAGGCAGCCGAGATGTGGTTTCTGAGAAGAATGTTGAGAGTTCCATGGACAGCAAAGAAAACAAATGAGACAGTCTTGATGGAGGTAGACACAAGTAGATCACTCAAAAGGAATATTAGGAAAAGACAGGCAACATTTATAGGCCATTTTATGAGGAAGGGGGTTTGGAGCACCTGGTCACAACGGGAAAGCTGGAGGGAAAGAGAGCACCAGGTAGACCCAGGGATAAAATGCTGGATGGACTTGCAGAGTGGCTGGGGACGAGGGAGGTGAGAGAGATGCTACGGGCAACGAGAGATAGAGACAGATGGAAGTCCATGGTCGCCAACGCCATGCTGCAGGGCACCTGATGATGATGATGACCCTGTAATTTATACTAGAGGCAGGAAGTCCTTCTACTGATGAGCTAGGTAAAGGGTTGTTTTCTAGCTTTACTGGAATTGATGGCAACTTGATCCCATTTTTCATTGTTTTCAGTTTTTCACAAATCTTTTCCTATCTTTATGGTCACTTACTTCATATGTACAAAACGATGTCCAGTATTGTTCTTTAGCTTGTTCTATGACTCTGTTACAGTTTATATTGACACTTTTCATTGCCGTATGATTTTCAGATGACCTATTCACTATATATTGTTTGTATTTTTCTTTCTTTTCGTTGACTGCCTTTTCACAATCTTTATTCCACCGGACGTTTTCATGATGCTTTCCTGTTTTTGACGCTTTAAGTTCTGGAATTGAAATTTTTGCAGCCCTTAAGAGTGACTTACAGAGACATGCGTACATATCGTTTAAGGTCATTGTTTCAGATAAATCTGTTCTTGTATTTCGTAGGAAAGCTTTAAAACTTGGCCAATCTGCGTATTTATAGTTAAACTTGGGTAAACTATCTTGTGGTATTGCATCAAACTCAGTGATATGGTTAAGGGTAAGAAGTATGGGGATGTGATCTGATCCCAACAAATTATCCTCTGTTTGCCATGTGGCATTTGGTGCTAGCGATGGTGAGATTAAGGTAAGGTCGATAGCTGTGGGTCTGTGAGTTGGTATATCAGGGACACGGGTAACGTGTCCGTTGTTTAGTAAGTATAAATTGGAATCTATACTATTTTCAATCAACCTGTTGCTAGTTATGTTTTTACAATTCTTGTCCCAAAATGGGCATGAAAATCACCACCAACTATCCACTTGTCACGTTGGTCATGAAAATGTTTCAGCCACGAATCTATCCAATGTTGCTGCAAGTACATCTCCCACCCTCTCTGTCTTCAGCCAATCTGCAAGTCTATCCAATATTTTCTCCCTGGGTCTACCTGGTATTCTTTTTCCCTCCGGCTTTCTTGTGTGACCAGATGCTCTAATTCCCCTTTCCTCAAAACATGTTCTAATTCCCATTCCCCCATATGCAATCCAATAAAAGACAGTTTCATTCTTGGGACTGAAATTTCTTCAATTCACAGAATCGGGACCTCTTGGTAGATAAGTAGAGGCCAAATTCAGAACTAATGATGATGAACATGTTATAATAATTGCACACGAAGAAATAGATAAGGACGATTTTGGTACTGGCGATGATCTTTCACAGTAGTTCAGTCCTTCACGAACATATATAGCTGTTTGTATTCGGCCACCGTCATTGATAGAGTCATATACTGGCGGATAATAAAACCCCGATATTTTAGTATAATGGTATTGGTGGTATTCAGCGATTGTAGAAGCAAGCCTTGGATGTTTCTAGAAGATAGATAGTTACTCAAATAGGAGATATTTTTACCAATGGAACGTGTGTTCCACTGAACAATGTTGATGTCACTGACTACACACTTTTTCATGATGAACAGTTGAATAAGCTTGGATTAGTATCCTACATTTAGATAATTAGATAATCAATTAATCTAACGGTCAAGTAAAATTTATGAGTAAGCAAACAAGTATATAAGTAAGTAAAACAATACAGTTGAGTACTGAACAGAGAGGAACTGAATCTGGGCTGAATCTAAAATGACCTGAATCTAAAATGACCAGGGAGGGAAGAAAAACTGAGGGTGAAAGCCGGGTCTTGATTGATGGTGTTGATGGGTTGATCTCCTCCTCGGTTTTTCCCAGAAAAGCTTATGGATGTGCCTCCCTATATTTCTGGCCAGAACGCTCGCCCCTCTGGTGGTGGGATGTAGGTCGTCCTCGCTGACTTGGGTGTAACGGCTTGTTTGCAGATTATTGTGGCTGATGTAGTTGACATTTGCTGCGTTGAGGAGTCTCTCTTTGGTCAGGGCATTAAGGAGCTCCCTTTTCACGTTTAGGTGTTTGTTTCGCACAGGAGCGACCTGACTTAACACTACCTTGGCTTTTGGAAATTGGGTGTTAATTGATTTTACATAAAAGTCTAGATTGGTAGTCATACATTTGGCTCCTTTGTTTTTAGATCTGTTAAACCGATGTGTAAAAGAACGCAGTCAGGTTCAGGTGTCAGCTCTTCTTTAGATTTTTCAATAGCTCGCTTACAGTCCTCGATGGTACGTATTTTTCTCGTCGCCACCTGGAAACCATAGGACGATCCTAATCTCTGTCCATCCACTTTATTCAAGACAGAGTCATGAATAATGAGGACACGTGGGAGAACACTGGACTGAGATCTGGTATCTATAGATACAGTAGTTTTGACGTCACGTTTTGGTTTGGTAAAGACGTCATGTTTTACGCTTGATGTCAGTTCTCTGTCCAAGATCGTTTTCCTGAACTGCTTTGGGCGGTTGAGCTGCGCATTCTGCGTATGTTAAAAACTTGTCCATTGGTGATGTGGTGGAAAAGTCACAGTGGACTGCGGAATCAGTCTGGCACGCTGTGGTGGTGGTAGTTATTGTGCACTTTTTGACTTCGCGCAGCTCTTGTAACATTTTGTAGTTTTCTTGCTGGTTTTCTTTCTGATTGAAGCATGTCTGTGAGTCGGCCGATTTGCATGGACATTTGATGTATTGTGTTTTTGAGATTGTTTATTTCGCTTACCACCTCTTGACAGCCACATGATGGTACTGACTGTGGTTGTGGAGGTGGAGGCTGATTCGTGGACGACAAACCTGTCTGGTGGGAGCTATCACTATTGGAAAGATTGTCATCATCCTGGATGTTGCAAGTGGATGGCGTCTCGGTTTTGGTGGTAGCTATCTTGGTGGTGGTGGTCTTGGCTTTATCTTTGGTGAGACAACGTTTCGAGCGTGTCATTTTCTGCCCAGTTGATTCCTCTCTTAAACTGTTCAGTTAGTAAGCCGCCATCTTGGCGTAGGAATCGTGTGTGTGTGTGTGTGTGTTGTGTGTGTGTGTAGTAATGTAATGTAATGTATGTATGTATGTATGTGTGTATGTATGTATGTATGTATGCTTGCATGTATGTATGTATGCATGTATGTGTGTAAGCGCGTGTGCACGCACGCACACGTGTGTGTATGTCTGTATGTGTATATGTATGTATGTATGTCTATCTGTATGTACGCAGGCATGCACGTATTATAAACGTATATACGTACGTATGCATGTTATGTATGTATGTATGTACGTGTATGTGTAGATATGCATGTACGTACGTACGTAGCTACGTACGTGTTTATGGAGATTATGTGTTAATATATAACCGACATCAGTGGCCTAAATATTGAAGAAATTGTCCATAACAGTCAAGACAGAATGGCCTGGAGGGAGATGGTGATGACAAAGTGCGCAGCGGCCAACACTGAACCCGGTGACGCCGACAAGTGAGACAGGTGAGATATGTGTTAATATGTATCCATGTATATCCAGTCTGGATATGGTTATAGGGCAAGTCAGAGTGAATTATCCTCAATATGCCAGTCGACGTCAGACGTAGGGCTACTTCAGCAAGAACCTGTCTTGTCTTCCTATTATGCAATGTCTATGAGAAAGTGCTACATCAGTTTCGAAGAAGACGGCGTAGACGATCACGAGTTTAAAAAGTTGCACCGATACTTCAGTTACACGTATAATAAAGTCTAAGGATTTCAAGTTTAGGGGTTGCTCTGTTCAGAAAATCGTTTGTTTGTTTTCTTTTCTTTTCTTTTTCTTTCTTTTTTTGTTTTTTGATTACAACAAAGGCAACCACAAATGAT
The DNA here is from genome assembly GCA_030674185.1 of Monoplex corrugatus. Lineage (NCBI taxonomy): Eukaryota > Metazoa > Mollusca > Gastropoda > Littorinimorpha > Ranellidae > Monoplex > Monoplex corrugatus. The sequence continues at coordinate 44,535,893 of JAPXFY010000026.1, read as the reverse complement.
TAGAAACACACGAAAAGAGAATGAGATCGCGTATTTAACTGACGGAACAAAACAGGTGTCAATTTTCTGCCGACTGGTCTTACAAGAAGATTGATGGAGCATACACACGAATGCTGCGTGCAGCCCTGAACAAATCCTGGAGGGAACATCCAACAAACAAAGAGTTATATGGTAAGATCCCACCAGTCAGTAAATCAATACGTCAACAAAGACTGCGCTTCGCGGGACATTGCTGGCGGAGCAAAGAGGAACTGGTGGGGGATGTTCTACTATGGAGACCTAGCCACGGCAAACAAAGACCAGGACGTCCAAAGAAGACCTTCATCGACCAACTGATGGCTGCCAATATGATGAACTACCAACTGCAATGTCTATCAGAGAAGGATGGAAGAAACGTGTCATGGATAGCCGAGCAAGCTTGACATGATGATGATGATGGTCTTTGTCAAACACACAAAAGACAACAAACAAAAGGTTAATTAGACAAAAACAGTGTGACGTGTGTGGACAGTAAACAGCGTGCGGATAGCAGCACGGCATGATATTCGTTTAAATGATAACTGATTGCTGTTCACTGTGAAATGTATATATACAAGCAAGTCATTGGATCTGGTTGAAGAGAGAGGACACCTCCTGGAGCGAATCCTGACGGTTGATGGCAAAGGCATACAGTCGATCTGGCAGGGAGACCTCACATCGGTGTGGGGGCTCGGTACGTCATTGAAGCTGTAGAGAGGAAGAGCCCGAAACTGCGACGCATTCTCTCCTGATGATCTCCACGCCAGAGTCCGGCCCTCGGAGCTTTCGACTGTTAGCAGTGTAAGCTGTTTTCAATGATTTACCTACCTGTGGCTGGTCTATGCCACTGGCATCCTGGAAAGACAGGACGACAACCCGGAGAGACGGGTGGACATCGGGAAAGACCGAGGACGTCGGGAAAGACCGGCGGTGGTAGGGGCTAACTACCCGTGCCACTGTAATCAAGAGTTACGTCAACCACAAGGAAAGACAGCCCCAGGATCCACCGAGAGGGGGGAGTAGAGAATGGAGCCACAAGGATTGACCCAACGGATAACGACCCAGACATGGACAGGACAACGAATCAAGATGACAGCCCCAGGATCCACCGAGAGGGAGGGGCGGAAGATGGATCCACAAGGATTGATTCAACGGATAACGACCTAGGCAGGGACAGGACAGCGACTCAAGAACATCAAGAGAGCAGCTTCACTTGCGAGCAGTGTTGCAGAAAGTTCGGCACCTGGCGAGGGTTGAGGGTGCACCAGGCTTGGGTCTGTATGAGGGAGAGAAGACAGTGCAGATCGACAGATCGTAAGACACGAAGCAAATCATCCCAGGACGAAAACCACAGTGGATCGATTAGTGCTCCAGTCCACTCTCCTTCCATCCAGACCCAGAGCGGTGCAGAGCAGCAAACCAGGAACCAGGGACAAGGAAGCCAAGAATATTGTGGCCCGCTGCCAATGAGAAGGCAAAGTACAAGGTACTGGAAGATAACGTCAGGAAGAAACTGAAAGAAGCCAAGAAGAATTCCAGAGGAGGCGAAGCCAAAGAGATGTTGGGCGTGTTTGCAAACATTATCTATGAGTCGGCGATGGAAGAATTTGGAAGCGGCGAGGTAGAGAAGAAAACACCTTTGCAGAAAGGGGGATTGAGTAGAAGGCAGAGAGTGCTAGCACAACTGAGAAAACAGAAACGTGACTTGCAGAAGCAGAGAAAAAATGCACCACCAGAAGAACAAGAAGGCCTGAGAATCATGTTTGAAGACCTTAAAAAAAAGAGCAGAGACCTCCAGAGGCAAGAAAGAGACGCACCAGAAGAAAAGAGAGCAGAAGAGCACGTGAGGAATTTATGAAGAATCCATATGGAGCAGCTAAGAAGTTGTTCACGGAGGCACGGAGCAGGAAGTTGAAGTGTACGAAAGAAGAGCTAGACACTCATGTTAAGCAGACGTACAGCGATCCAAAAAGGGATGAGCCG
>JAPXFY010000026.1:44523503-44533792 GCA_030674185.1 Monoplex corrugatus | reverse complement strand
AATTGAAAATTATATATGGCCCTAAGAGGAGTTTATAACTCAGTGTTTGCATGCGTGCGTGAGAAGTGTGTATATTCAGATTATTTCGAATGCCCTAAAGGAGTGAAACAGGGGTGTCAATTGAGTCCTCAATTGTTTTCATTTTTCATTAATGAATTAGCAGTGGAACTGTCAAGAAAAGGCAGGCATGGCATTCAAATTATCCCTGGGGTTATTGAGATATTCCTATTGCTGTTTGCAGACGATGTTATTCTTCTCTCTGGTACAGTCAAAGGCTTACAAAACCAGTTAAATGTCTTAAAGGAAGAATCGGATCGACTAGCTTTAACAGTTAACATGGATAAAACTAATTTGATTTTCAGGAAGGGTGGACATTTATCAAAACACGAAAAATGGTTCTATGGAATTAACGAGGTTAAAGTTGTTAATTCTTATAAATACTTAGGAATGACATTTTCGACAAATTTAAGTTTAAATTATGCATGGGAAGAATCTTGTAATAAAGGGAAAAAGGGTGTTATTGAAATTCTAAAATCCTTACGGAAGCTCAATTCTATTGATTGTAATTTATATTGGAAAATGTTTGATACACAGATAGAACCTTTACTTACATATGCAGCTGAAGTATGGGGTCTTACTGTAAATCCACATATGGAAAAAGTGCATACATATGCTATAAAACGTTTTTTGGCTGTACCAATTCACTCTTCTAATACTGTTTTATATGGAGAAACTGGAAGATATCCTTTATATGTACATTAGAACCTTTGTGAAGAGTATTAAATACTGGTTGAAATTGTTAAGGCTTCCACAATCTCGGTTATGTAAACAGGCATATGAAATGATGGTTACTCAAATGGAAATAGGAAAACAGAACTGGGCCTATCAGGTAAAAAAAGGCTTTATCAGAACTTGGGTTTGGAATCGTGTGGTTGTCCCAGGGAGTAGGAAATGAGTGTCAGTTTATTAATGGATTTAAAGACAGGCTTATTTGTTCGTTTAAACAAAATTGGCACTCAGATATGAAAAACAAAGAAAAATATAGTTGGTTCTTCTCATTTAAAGATGTTTTTCAAACCGAAAAATATCTCAGTGTTGTTACAGATAAATGGCAAAGAACTAATTACGCAAGATTTAGATTAAGAACACTTGGTTTCAATGCAAATAAAAATTGGTTTCAACCTGGGACGTCCACAGTATATCCTTGCTCCTTATGTGGAAACAATGTCGATAATGAAAAACACTTTTTATTCCAATGCCAAATTTTTGACACAATACGTGGAAAATGCAAAGTTTTTGAATCCGACATGGCCAAAAGACAAGATGTTGTATCTATTTTGTCGTCTGATGACGAAGTCATAATCAAATCAGTGGCACTATACATTGCGGAAGCACAAAAAATAAGACATAAACACTTACAAGCCCGACAATAGTGCTAGACAATATCATACTGGGATTAATTTAATCTCTTTTGACTGATGTGGGCTATATCACGTTAACTCCAAAAGAAGCCGCTTTATTATAGACTGTTTTGTAAAGAGCTGTTTTCATTTGCTTTACTTTGCTTTGTTTGCCGATAATTTAAGAGTAGCTAATAATATGAAAATAATGGTATATTTGTAGAATATGTTAGAAGTGGATATTGAAAGGGTATATAGACACTTAAGGGTCTACTATACATGTTAACAAAAACAAAAAAAATAAAAAATAAATAAATAAATAAATAAAAGGCATAGTGATGTCCCTTGTTAACAGAGTATTTTGGGGCAGTTATGTGAAGATTATATTATTATCATTAAATGTAAGGTTTGGGTGGTCTAGCCCAGATGTTTCATCATATTACAGTTTTATGTGTGTGTGCGTGCGCAAGAGCGCGCGCCCGCGTGTGAGTGTATATGGGTGCGTGTGTGTGTGTGTGGGTGTGGGTGTGTGAAAAAGATTTTGGTTTGTCTAAATCTAGACAAATTATTGGCCTGAATGTGGGAACACTGTTCTGATATTTTGTTGTTGTTGTTTTGTTTGCATTATGTAGTACTGGTAAAATGGATGATTGTTCATTATATATGATTTGAATATGTTCGACTGTTCAAGGAATGGATGTTCGATATTTTCTTTTTTTGATTATGCGTGAAGAATTTGCGCACATACAAAGAGTGGATTATGTGTCGCACTACTGGAAAATTGTTATCCCCCTTGTCAAAAGACCTTTTCGGGTAATGACAATAAACAGTTTCAGTTTCAGTTTCAGTTTCTCTCGCGCGTGCGCTTTTTGAGTTTCATCTTCATTGCTGTGTGAATCCTGGTTCCGTGGGTTGTGAGAAAGGCCTTTCACTGTGTGAATCTTCCACGCATTCACTATGGACATTGGCGAAATAATTCAAAGCAAACAAATCAACCTTCATGTCCGTGTCACGCATGACACTAGCATAAGTGTTGGCACAATTATTATTGAATATTGCCACTTTTCGTGTTGACTGTTCACGCCTCACAACCGTACAACAGTATCGGTTCTATACAACAATCAAGAACTCTCTTCCTGATGTTAATTGATAGGCATTTGTTGGCAAGAAACTTTTTCATCTTCTTCAATGTTGTTTTGGCTTGGCCGCTTCTGCTGGCTATTTCTGATGTGCCTCTGTCGTCTAGTTACATTACCATTCCCAGATATTTAAACTTATCAACCTTTCCCAAAGTTGCGCCATTTGTTGTTATTTTGTATGAGGGGATTTCATGTTTTTACTGATTACCATGACTTTAGTCAGTCTTCATGCTATTTAGCCCCAGCCCTTTATTTTTGCTTTCTATTTCTATTACAGTCACAAGGTTTTGTAGGTATTATTCATTTTCTGCAATCAGCACGGTGTCATCTGCGTAACGAATGTTGTTTATCATTTTTTCCTCCAACCTTCAGCCCAGGGCATTCTTCTAGGGCTCTCATGTTGGTTTCTCTGCAAAGTGAAAAACAAATCTGGTGACAGAACACAAACTTACCTGACTCCTCTTTTGATATTTTGGAAAGAGCTTATATCATTTTCTATTCTCATTGCTGCTGTTTGTTCCCAATACACATTTCGGATTATTCGTAGATCTTTTCCATCAATATTGAGTCTTTCTAGTTGGTTGATCAATTTTTAATGTCTTACCCGATCGAAAGCCTTGGTATAGTCAGCAAAGCATGAATAGAAATCCCTATACAGCTCAATTTACCTCTCTATGACAGTTCTTAGGATGTATATGGCATTAATAGTTCCTTTCCCTTCCACACATCCACACTGTTCTTCTGCTATTTCTCTTCTGATTCCGTCCCTTGTCCTCATCATGAATATTCTTAATAGGATTTTTGTTACATGACTCATCAAGCTGATTGTATGATAGAGTTCGCATTCTATAGCCCCTGTCTTCTTTGGAAATGCAATGAAAATTGATTTTGATATATCTTTGAGAATTTTTCCGGTGTCATAAATTTCATTTAGGAGGACTGTTATTTTTTCAATACCAAATTCCTCCAAGGCTTCAAGTGTCTCTGTAGAAATATTGTCTGGTCCTGGGGCTTTTCCTGGTTTCATCTTTTTCAATGCTGCTCAAACTTCATCTTTCATTATGTGTTGTCCTTCAACGTCTTCTTTTCTGTCATCGGCAAAAAGGTCTTTAATATACTCTCCCCATCTCTCTAATATTTTGTCTTTTTGCATGATAAGCGTGCCATCTTTCGATTTTAAGCAACCACTTGATGTGCATGTCTTTTTTCTGTGGGCAATTTCTTCAGTTCTTCTGTACATACCCTGATGATCCGTTTTGAGTCGGTCTTCTATTTCTTTGCATTTTGTTTCCAGCCAAGCTTCCTTAGCTTTATTGTACCTATTCCTGATTTCTTTGTTTATCTTCCTGTATCTTTCCCCTTTTCCATTTGCCTTCCTCCGTTTCTCCATCAAGCCTAGAATTTCTTTTGTCATCCAGTTCTTTTATCTTTTCTATCTACTCTAGGGATTTCTTCACAAGCTTCAATAATATCGAGTTTCTCAATTTTGTCCATTGTTCCTCACTGTCACCAACGTCTTCCAGAGCACTGCGTTTGTTTTGAACATGTACGATATTTTTTTATGTGTCGCTTCATCTGTCTTTAAGAGTCCAAGATTTAGTTTGATGTTACTTTTGGTCTGTTTTCTTTTCTTTATTTTCAGCTTTTAATCTTCCCATGATATGATTGTGGTCATTGTTGCAGTCTGTGTCTGGTAGTGTTTTTGCTGTCAGCAAAGAATTTCTGAATTATTTTTATTGATGAGGATGTAGTCAATTTGATTTTTGGTATTATCTCCTGGACTCATCCATGTCCATTTTCTTCCGTTAGGCTGCTCAAACTAGGTGTTTCCTACTATGAACTCATTCATCTGTGCCCATTCCACAAGTTTCTCTCCTCTTTCATTTTGTGTTACGTCCTGAGTACTTGCGAATTTTGGAGCATAAACCTGGATGATGTTGATATCAAATGGCTTGCCATCCAATTTAACCAGCAAAACTCGTCTGACACAGCCCAGTAACCCTTAACTGCTTTTGAAGTCTCCTTCTATTATGATGCCTACTCTTCTTTCGTGCGTGTTTCCACCAGAACATATTGTATGCTCTCCTGATGTTATCATGCCTGCCCTCTTCCATCTCACTTCTCCTAATCCTACAATATTAATGTTAAGCCTTTGCATCTCAATCTTGACATTTTCTAGTTTTCCCTTTTGCAGCTATGTTCTCACATTCCACGTTGCAATTTTTGTACTTTTTTTTTAAGCTTGATCGCAGTAGCTTGCTGACGGTCTGGTGACACCTGTGCAGCATGACGGTCCCTACCAGACAAAGGTGCTCCATAGGAGCCCCTATTAATGTCGTTATCCTCATTTTTCTTGCAAATCAATAAAGTGCTAGGTTGGACTTTATCGACCACGATAGTCGACCAAATATACATACAAATATATATATATATATATGTATATATATTTCTTGTTGTTGTTCTTGTTGTTGTTGTTTTTTACGTTGTTTATAAAAACAAAATAACCGCCAGGGGCCATATTGACGGGTACAGTAAGTGTGAGTATAGCGTTATAGCTCTAACAGAAGGTAAGCAGGGTTGTCCCTCTTGCAATGGCACTGACAACAAATACAGTGTCCACAGTTGATCAACAATACAGATGACAGACAAGGCCGTGTTTACATCACGTTGTACATTACATTTCATGGCGATCATGGCCCTCCACACGAATCTGTCCCCTGTCGCTGCAAAGATATGAAGTCTTATAAAGAAAAATAACATTTTACCCCTTACAGTGAATTAGCGGTGACAAAGTATGTTATGAGAGCTCTGGCTGTAAAAAACTCAGTTAAGGATGAATTACTAAGCTTGTGACATCTCTCATTTTGTCTCGTATTGATAACTGTAACGCTGTCCTTTCTGGACCACCAGCTTCTTTCCTCCTGTTTTTTGCAACGCATACAAAACACAGCTGTTCTTCTTATCCTCTGAAAGAACAGTTTAATCATGTCTGTCCTCGCCTTTGCTCTCTGCACTGGCTGCTTGTTTCAAACAAAATCGAATACAGGCTGGATATCTTCCGCTACAAATCTATTCATCAGTCTGCTCAAGCCTGCTTTTGTGACAAGGCCAATATTTATACGCCAGCTCGCATCTTGCGCTCAGGTTCAGATACTGTTTTCCTTCAGGTTCCTATATTCAAACTATCAGCTATTAGCCAGCGTTCTTTTGCCGTTTCAGGAATCATCATCATCATTATCATCATCGTCATCATCATGTGCCCTGCCACATGGCGTTGGCGATCATGGCCCTCCACACGAATCTATCCCCTGTCGCTGCAAATATATCTCCCACCCTCTCTGTCCTCAGCCACTCTGCAAGTCCATCCAATCTTTTCTCCCTGGGTCTACCTGTTGTTTTCTTTCCCTCCAGCTTTCCTATTGTGACCAGGTGCTCTAATTCTCCTTTCCTCATAAAATGGCCTATAAACGTTGCGTGTCCTTTCCTTATCTTCTTTATTGGTGATCTTCTTCTGTCTGCTTCTTTCAAGACTGTCTCGTTTGTTTTCTTTGCTGTCCATGGAGTTCTCAGTATTCTTCTTAGAAACCACACTTCAGGTGCCTCAATTTTGTTCCGACTTTACACGCCACGCCTAACAACCGTACAACAATATCGGTTCTACATAATACTCAAGAACTCTCTTCCTGATGTCAATTGATAGGCACTTGTTGGTAAGAACGCTTTTCGTCTTCTTGAATGCTGACTATGTGTCTGAAATCACCTTCCACTCTCTCTTCGCCTAACACCCACCCTTTTTGTTTTTACATCCAAATTAAATTCCCAGCTTTTTTTTCCCCGACACTGAATTCTACAATCCCCTCTTTCTTTCAGTTGATGTTGGTCTTTTTCATACATTGTATGTAGTCTGCATTGATCACAGAGTGCTCTTTGATTTAAATTATCAAGATTTGACGTCATGTAGCAGCAGCAGGAGTAGAAGTAGTCGTAGTAATAGTCTTCATGGTGAAGCTGATGACAATAGTAATAGTATTGTTAACAATAACAATAATAATGATGATAATAACACTAATAATTAAAAATAATATTGACGATAATAATGTCATAACAATAATCATAATAATAATAATAATAATAACATGACGTGATGATGATGAAAATAACAATAACAGTAATAATAATAACAATGATAATGTTGTTGTTGTTATTATTATCATTATCATTACTATTATTATTATTAATATTATTATCATCATCATCATCATCATCATTATTATATTATTATTATTGATAGTAGTAGTAGTAGTAATGATCGTGATGATGATGATGACGATGATGACGACAACAACAACAATGATAATAATAATAATATCAAAACAACATCAAAAATGATAATTACAATAATAATATCGAAAACAACATCAATAATGATAATAACAATAATAAAAAGAAATAATAATTATAATATATTGGGCGGGAGTTATCCAGACAGGACCTGACACAAAATTTCCAATTCAAAACCGGACGTTTTATCAACACTTGACTGTTTGACACGCCCTGGGATTTTGATCCCACTCACACTGCCCCGTGTACATGTATTTTGGGACCGCTATTCCTGAGAAGAGCTCATCCCTGTATTGTATGTACCACACACACACACACACACACACACACACACACACACACACACACACACACACACACACACACACACATACACACACACACACAACACACACACACACACATCACACACACACAACATACATAACACACACATACACACACACACACAGCATACATACACACACATAACTCACTCGCACACGTACACACATACACACACACACAGCTCGCACGAGCACATACAATCACATACACACATACGCACACACACACGCATACATACACACACATCAACTCACTCACACACGTACACACATACACACACACATACACACACACACACGCACACACACACATGAACACACGCCCCCCCCCCACACACACACACACACACACATCAACACACTTACATACACATACACACATATCAACACACGCACAACACACACACACACACACACACACACACACACACACACACACACACACACACACACACACACACACATGTTGCTTAGAGATAGAATTCCAGCAACTTTGTACGTTTCCAGAGTAGAAGCATGAGTTGGTACACCTAGTGCAATTTTAAGACTTTTGCAGTCCAAGTAAATATTTAGGTGCATTGAAAAAAACTTCTTGCGCGCAGGATAATTTAGACCTGACCAGCGCTGTTGACAGATGAATCAGTATATTTGTATCCATTCCCCAGGGTAATTTGTTTATTATCTTTTGGAAATTTAAGGTTTTTCGCACTTTTGTTAAAATACAATCAAAATGGACATTCCAGTTTAATTTCGACGTGATGCAAACTCCCAGAAATTTTACGACCTGTTTATAATTTAACACTTCACCAAGCAGTTTGAAAGTAGGCAAGTTATTTGAGTTACCACCAGGATCAAACAGCATCATGTTAGTTTTTTCTGCTGACAACGACAGACCATTTTCTAACATATAGTTTCCAAGATCATGAAGATCAATTCGATAGAACTTCCTGATGTAATTCCGCGTTCTCTGTGTCTTTTTTAAAGTGATATTCATCCAAGTGCATATATCATCAGCATACTGTACTATAACAACACGATTTGAAAGAGCTTTTGGAAGATCCATCGTGGGCTAGCTACAGCAAAGTTTGCAATTAGAACTACTTCACAAGCGAATAATTGTGTGAGCAAAGAAATTAAAATTAGGTTTGATATTGACTTTCCAATAATAAATAATAATTATAATATACTTTTTCCCAGTGGGCGGGAGTTACCTAGACAGGACCAGACATAAAATTTTCAATTCAAAACCGGACGTTTTATCAACACTTGACTGTTTGACAAGTGAAACAGGGTTGCGTCCTGGCTCCCACCCTGTTTGGAATCTTCTTTGCTGTGATGCTGAAACACGCATTCGTCCTGCAGTTGAAGGTATCTACCTCCGAACCAGGACAGACGGTAAGCTCTTCAACCTCTCCAGACTAAGAGCCAAGACTAAAGTCCAGCTGAGGTGCCTGCGTGACTTCATCTTTGCAGACGACGCAGCAGTAACCGCACACTCAGCTGAGGACCTACAGCAGCTCATGACTCGCTTCAGCGATGCCTGCCAAGACTTTGGGCTTACCATAAGCTTGAAGAAAACACAGGTCATGGGACAGGATGTTGACTCTCCCCCAGCCATCAGCATCAATGACCATGAACTGGATGTCGTCCATGACTGTGTTTATCTGGGCTCAACAATCTCAGACACCCTCTCACTTGACACAGAGCTCAACAGGCGCATCGGCAAGGCAGCTACCACCATGACCAGACTGACAAAGAAAGCATGGAACAACAGGAAGCTGACTGAGCACACAAAAATCCAGATCTACAGAGCCTGCGTCGTGAGCACCCTCCTGTATGGCAGCGAGTCCTGGACTTTGCGTGCCCGACAAGAGCAAAAGCTCAATGCTTTTCACATGCGTAGCCTCCGACGCATTCTAAACGTCACCTGGCTGGACAAGGTCCCAAACAACACTGTCCTGGAAAGAGCTGGATGCACCAGCATGTACACGCTGCTGAAACAGAGACGTATGCACTGGCTTGGCCATGCCGTGCGCATGGACGACGGACGGATCCCTAAAGGGAGACCTCCTCTACGGAGAACTGGTGCAGGGAAAACGTCCCACAGGCAGGCCACAGCTGCGATTCAAAGACGTGTGCAAGAGGGACCTAAAAGCCTTGAACATCGACAAGGACAACTGGGAAGCAACAGCCCTCGAACGGTCAGCCTGGAGACAGACTGTGCAGAAAGGTCTCTCCAAGTTCGAAGAGACACTCGCTCAGCAGCACGAGGAAAAGAGAACGAGAAGAAAGGCTGCTGCCCAGGCAGACAGACCAGCGTCAGACTTCATCTGTGCCCTCTGCCACAGGGACTGTCATTCCCGCGTCGGACTGGCCAGTCACACCCGACGCTGCACCAGAATAAACACCCAGAGCGCAACTCTATAGTCTTCCAAGATTGAAGGACGCCTATACTATTGACTTTCCAAAACGAGCAAAAAATATTTCATCACAAATTGCAGCCGCAACTTACATATCTGACTTGATCAAACAGTCCAACATATCTAGCCGAGAAACCAACGATAACGCCTATCCCTACATGGAAAATGCAAAAGGCCACATTTGATCTCGATTACGCAGACGTTAGAAAAGATAATAATGTCAACATTGCGCTATCCACAGCTTGTGAACATATCGATGAAAAGTATCGTACCCACCTCCACAGTTTTACCGATGGGTCAGTCTTTAGCAAATCAGAGCGCTGGAGCAGCCTTTTATGTTCCAAAATTTAAAACATTAAAGTCTTTTTTCATTGGGGCAAATGTTTCTATATGCACAGCAGAAGTGGTCGCTGTTGTTCAAGCGTTGCATTATCTAATAAGCCTTCCGCCTGAGTCTTTCAAAGTAGTTCTCTTTGTTGATTCAAAATCTGTATTATATGCTTTACAGTCTTTTGATACAGACACAAGACCTGATTTAATTATTGAGCCAAATCATCTAATACACTGTTTAAAAATAAATGGCTCGGAAATCAGTTTATGCTGGGTGCCTTCTCACGTTGGTCTTCACGGCAACAACGTAGTTAACAGAGCAGCTAAATCCGG
>JAPXFY010000026.1:44506026-44518403 GCA_030674185.1 Monoplex corrugatus | reverse complement strand
AGAGTGCCAAGCATAACAAGAAACGGGGGGGGAAAAAGAGCACGGGAGACCCTGAAGAAAATTTTGGAGGGATTGCACAAACAGGAAGACAGACAGGAGGGGAATATACTTCTGCGAAAAAAGGATAGATTTATGGGGCCGATCGTCAACCCATGGGGGCGGGGTACATGATATGAGATGTTCGTTTTTAACGGGTTCCACGCAAACGGCTATCAAGGGAAAACCATTATTTAATAACATGTCCATAGCCATGCCCAAATGTGGTTTCGTGCGACTGGGGACTTCAGAATACATCTTAAATTTTCTAAAGGGAATGTGTCGGCGCTGGGAAAAATCCCATATTCTTATCGTCACAGGTGCCATTGATGGAAAAAAACCAAATACACAAGCCTTAACCCTGCACATAAAATACAACTGGCCACGTCCTGAGGTCCTACCTAGATGGTTCCATAATTCTGAGGTCGTAGGGGAGCGCGGTGACAGAGACCTCAACTTTTCCCGCGGCCAGCACCACGAGGGCAGCGCCCATCCCCTCTTCCTCGTTTCAAAGTCATATTCATATTCACAATTTTATTACCAAGACTTCAGAAAGGCAAAAAGACTAATTGGTCTTCAAGGGGTGGGACCTGGGAAATCAACCTATCTCTCCAATGTTTTATACCAAGGCAGCCGGGCAATGCCCTGCTCTTCACGATTTTCAACTGCTGTGGGATCTTGAGCGTAACTTAAAATTGCTTCCGCATATCTCATTTCCCTAGAGCCAAAAAACTGCACTTAGTACATGTACCCAGTTATCAATCCTAAGAGAAAATACGTAAGACTTTATCGAACACATACAGGTGAATGGACCAGCAAGTCAGAAAAGGATAGGATAAAATGACAGAAAGCAAAGGAGGAAAAAAAAAGAAACAAAGAGAGTGATAGAGAAGAGGAAATTTTCTAGCACAGAATTTCCAGAAGGTGGGGATACTATTTATACTGAGAGAGCCCCCAGCATACCCACGGGGTTTGTGTAGAGGTGTCAGCCTTAATTAACCTCTCATGCTTCTGTAAAGCGCTTGATCAATAAAAATTGACATCCAAAAGTCATCATTTTATAACAAATTCATTTCTATCTTTTGTTTTCGCAGTGTCTGCGTTACAGTTTATCTTTTTCTTTGTCCCATTTTCTACGCCACCTTAATGGCCACAGAAGCTGTCACAGTTTTTACAATGCGATGATGACGATGTCGATGAGTATGACAATCATGATGTATGGAGTTCCATCTAGGATTGAGACTGCGTGACAAGGCTGTAATCTACGCTTACTATCATGATACAACCAGGCCCAAGAGATACAGACACCTCCGGTGCTGGTCAGAAGATTTGAGCAACATCCTCAATGACGCATCCGTGAGGTGGATGACTCGACTGTGTGGTCCCAGTCTTCCCAATGAGCCCATAGCACGCCCAACGTTTGGTAGAAGCCGGTTAGAGCCGAAAAATCCCACAATGAATTTTGAAGAGACTGATGGGGGTTCGAACTCACAACCTTCCTGTCGGTAGTCCGTTGCGCTAACCACTGCACCACGGCGACTGGTCTCGTTTCAACTTATCTGTGTTTTTGATATGCTCATACTGTCTGTATAGATTGTAAGGGCTAACCACAAGATAACGTCCAGTGGTGACCTAATGTTACTGTCTGTATAGATTGTAAGGGCTAACCACAAGATAACGTCCAGTGGGACCTAATGTTACTGTCTGTATAGATTGTAAGGGCTAACCACAAGGGTAACGTCCAGTGGGACCTAATGTTACTGTCTGTATAGATTGTAAGGGCTAACCACAAGATAACGTCCAGTGGGACCTAATGTTACTGTCTGTATAGATTGTAAGGGCTAACCACAAGATAACGTCCAGTGGGACCTAATGTTACTGTCTGTATAGATTGTAAGGGCTAACCACAAGATAACGTCCAGTGGGACCTAATGTTACTGTCTGTATAGATTTTAAGGGCTAACCACAAGATAACGTCCAGGGACCTATGTTACTGTCTGTATAGATTGTAAGGGCTACCACAGATAACGTCCAGTGGGACCTAATGTTACTGTCTGTATAGATTGTAAGGGCTAACCACAAGATAACGTCCAGTGGGACCTAATGTTACTGTCTGTATAGATTGTAAGGCTAACACAAGTAAGTCCAGTGGACTAATGTTATTATCCTTGAGTTACTAGTTAGTTGTTTTGGACTTTGATGTATGGAGTGTATTATAGATGTGTTGCTGGGGTTTTTTTTAGTGCCCACGAGTAACAAGCAACAATGCCGCCATGTGCTCGTTCCTGGAGGAATCTGCACGAACAGAGCAGAGTTATCCCTCTTTCTCCCAACAAGCCAGCGACTCTTGCAGTGTTCAGGTAAGAAAACTTGTGCAAATGTGTGCGTGTTTTTTTTTTTTCTGGGTGGAAAACTTGTTTTCCGTTATTTGATTGCAACTTTTGAATGGTTGGTAACAACAATGTGTAGTGGAACTGGAGTGGTCATATTTAGTAGATAATATCAACCCTTTGACTCCCGCACCCTGTCCACCAGCATCCTGCATTGCCAGCCATGCAAGCAAAGCAAAAAACTTTACCCTCTGACTCCCTCACCCGATTCACCAGCTTCTTGCTGGAGGAAGCTGGTGAATCGGGTGAGGGAGTCAGAGGATTAAGTTTTTGCAGTTGCTGGATAGGGTGACGGAGTCAAAAGGTTAACGTCACAATTTCATAACAAGTCTCCGTGGTGCAGTGGTTAGCTTAATGGACTAACAATTGGACGGTTGTTGGTTCAAATCCGATCCGTTCCTATCTGAATCATTGTGGGAGAAGAGTGGCAGAATGGTTCAGACATTCGCCTGCCAATAACTAAACTCGAGGCTCCACGGTTCGCTCCCGGTAGAGGCCTCGATTTTTCTCCTCAGTTTGACCTGAAAATCGAACTGAATGTTTAGTCCTTCGGAAGGGGACGAAAAACGTGTGCCTTCTGGCTGTACAAGCTTAAGATTCCACGGCAGTTGAAAACCGTGAAGAGCAGGGCATTGCCCGGCTGCCTTGGTATAAAACATTGGAGAGGTAGGTTGATTTCCTAGGCCCCACCCCTTGAAGACCAATCAGCTTTCTTGCCTTTCTGAAGTATTGGTAAAAAAAAGTGAATATGAATATGACTTTGAATCGAGAGAGAGGGGATGGGCGTCACCCTCGTGGTGCTGGCCCCGGGAAAAGTTGAGATCTCTGCCACCTCATTCCCCAACGACCCCGGATTATGGAACTATCTAGTACGACCTCAGGACCTGGTCAGGTCATGGGTTTATGTGCAGGCTTGAGGCTTGTGCCGTGATCATTCTGGATCTTCTCCATCACATGGCACCTGTGACGCTAGTGCATACGGAATTCATTCCGAGCGCAGAGACGCCATTTTGAGAAACTGAAACTGAAACTGAAACTGTGGGATTGTTTTAATCCTAGCTGGGCTCCTCTCGAGAACTGAGCGAGTTATGGGCTCAGTGGGAAAAATGGGCACACAGTAGAGTCTCATCTACTTCGCAGATGCGTCATTTAGTATGTTGCTCAAATTTCCCGACCATCCCCACAAGCGTCTGTATCCCTAGGGCCTGGCTGACGTCAGGATACATAATGAGAGCAAACGTTAAGTACAGCCCGTGTTAAACCAGTCGCCGTGGTGTAGCGGTTAACGCATCGGACCACCGACTGGAAGGTTGTGGGTTCGAATCCCCATCAGGGGATTTTTCGGCTCTAACCGGCTCCTGCCCAGAGTTGGGCGTGCTATAATGGGCTCATTGGGAAAACTAGGACCAACACAGTCGAGTCTCATCCACTTCACGGATGCGTCATTGAGGGTGTTGCTCAAATCTTCTGACCAGCACGCAGGTGTCTGTATCTCTCGGGCCTGGTTGACGCCGGGATATATTATTATGATAGTCAGCGTAGAGTACAACCCTGTCACGCAGTCTCAATCCTAGATGGAACTCCATAGCATCATGATTATCATCCTCATCGACAACATCATCATCGCATTGTTGGTAAAAAAAAAAAAAAAGCAAAACTGCCCCAGCTTCTGTGGCCATTAAGGTGGCGTAAAATGGGGCGGAAGAAAGGTGAGGTGAGCACAAAGGCAACCTCCTTAAGTGCAATGATTCAAAAAAAAAAAAAAAGAAGAAATAAAAAGAAAAAAAAAAGAGAAAGGTACAGCCCTGTCATGCAGTCTCAATCCAGGATAAAATTCCTTAGCATCATCCTCATCGTCCTGCATTATCATAGCATTGGGGAAACTTGTCAAACGCGCGCACGCTAAAGACCCTGTAAGTCATGTCAGTGTGTGGCGGCTGAAATTAAAATGTCCCCCCATGCACACCCACTGGAGAAGAATTACGCAGACAGTGCAGCAACATACCGCCTGCACAATATGGGCAAAACAACGTGCTTATACGAATTCGAGAAAAATCGGAACGCTTTGGAAAGAAAAGAACTAAAAAGAATAAGAAAAAAAGAAAAGAAAAGAAAACAGAAAAAAGCAAACATACATAAAAACAAACAAACAAACAAACAAACAAACAAACAAGCAAACAAACAAACAAACAACAAACACACACAAATAGACAAACACATGAAAGAACAGACAAACAGACAGACCAAACAAACAAACCTACCAACAACCAAACCAAACCAAACCAAAACAAACAAAACAAACAAACAAAACAAAAACAAAAAAAACAAAAAAACAAAAGAAACAAACAAACCAAACCAACCAACCAAACCAACCAACCAATCAAACCAACCAACCGAACCAAACCAAACCGAACCGAACCAAACCAAACCGACCAACCAAACCAAACCAAACCAAACCAAAACCAAACCAAACCAAACCAAACCAAACCAAACCAAACCAAACCAACCAAACCAAACCAACCAACCAAACCAAACCAAACCAAACCAAACCAAACCAAACCAAACCAAAACCAAACCACAACCAAACCAAACCAAACCAACAACCAAAAACCACCGCAGCACAAGTACTCACGGGGCCACAGACGGGACCAGGGGACAGTATTAACACTTGAAATATTGTTGGTTGTACAGGAATTGGTGGAAGCCGCGTACAACGTGACATACGAAAGCCTGCGCTTGACCCGTCAGTTCCTGGAGGACATCGCAGGATACTATGGGACAGACAGTGACCCCGCTGTGGACATAACAACGCTGAAGAACACGTTGCGGTCTGTCAACGCAAAAACTCCTCGCCATGGTATGTAGACACATCATCATCATCATGACCATCATGTGCCCTGCCGCATGGCGTTGGCAATCATGGCCCTCCATACGAATCTATCCCCTGTCGCTGCAAGTACATCTCCCACCCCCTCTATCTTCAGGCACCCTGCAAGTCCGTCCAATAGTTTCTCACTGGTCTACCCTGGTGTTCTCTTTCCTTCCAGCTTTCCTGTTGTGACCAAGTCCTCTAATTCCCCTTTTCCTCATAAAATGTCCGATAAATCATGTGTGTCTTTTCCTGATCTTCTTTACTAATGATCTTCTTATGTCTGCCTCCTTAAAGACAGTTTCGTTTGTTTTCTTTGATGTCCATGGAACTCTTAACGTTCGTCTTAGAAACCAGATTTCAATTGCCTGAATTTTGTTCTGGATATGCGTGTTGACTGTCCATGCCTCCCAACCGTGCAACAGTATCGGTTCTATCTAACATTCAAGAACTCTCTTCTTGATGTTAACTGATAGGCATTTGTTGGTAAGAACGCATTTCGTCTTGTTGAATGCTGTTTTGACTTGGCCGATTCTGCTGGCTATTTCTGATGTGCATCTGCCATCTAGTGAGATGACCGTTTCCCAGATATTTCAACTTATCAACCTGTCTCAAAGCTGTGCCTTTGGTTGTTATTTTGCATGAAGGGATTTCTTGTTTTTGACTGATTACCATGACTTCATTCTTCTTGCTATTTAGCTCCAGCCCTTTATTTTTGTTTTTTATTTCTATCATATTCACATAGGGTATGTAAACTGAACCTTATTATTATTATATATAAGGTGATATGAGGTGTATGTAAAACTGAACCTTATTATTATTATATAAGGTGTATGAGGTATGTAAACTGAACCTTTATTATTATTTATACAATAGGTGTATGAGGTATGTAAACTGAACCTTATTATTTTTCATTCAAGGTATGTATGTATGTAACTGAACCTTATTATTTTCTAAAGTATAAATGTATGAAACTGACCTTATTATTATCATAGAGTGTATAAGTATGTAACTGAATCTTATCATTATTACGCAAGGTATACCATAACAAGGTGTGTTAAATGAACTTTAGTATTATACACATGTACATTGAGAACCCACGTTACTTATCTGTCTGTTTATAATCGAAAACCAGTCTTTTATTTTCTTCGTTTCCCATATACGCAAGGGAGACTGAGTCCACACACGCACAAATATCACGAAGACGCGTGCTCGTGAGCGCACACCACACACACACACACACACACACACACACACACACACACACACATACACACAAGACAGAGACACACAACACACACACTAGCGCACGCGCACACACAACACACACACACACACACACACACACACCACACATACACACACACACACTAGCACGCGCGCACACACAAACACGCGCACGCACACACACACACAATGCACCGCACACCACACACACACACACACACACACAACACACACACACACACACACACACACACACACACACACACACACACACACACACCACACACACACTTAAAGGCTGAAAATTAGCTTTTTATTGTCGTTTTTCGCTTGTTACACCTCAGATCTGGGGTGTGTATATGTGTGTGCGTGTTTGTGTGTGTGCGTGTGGTTGTTTGTTTGTGTGTGTGTGTGTGTGTGTGTGTGTGTGTGTGTGTTGTGTGTGTGTGTGAGAGAGAGAGAGAGGAGAGAGAGACAGACAGAGAGAAAAGAACGTGCGTGTGCGTGTGCGTGTGAGTGTACGTGTGGCTGTGTGCGTGCGGTGTGTCTATTGTATATAAAAAAGGGAGACAGTCACAATGGCTCGACCATCTTGTTTATACTGTTGTTGCCACTGTTGTTGTTTGTCTTCTTCGGTTATTAGCGTTTTGCTGTCGTTTGTCCCCCCCCCTCCCCACCCTTCCTCTCCCTCACCCTTGTTACCTGTTATCACTGATGGATATGTGTGTTGGCAGGTTCCAAACTTACAGCCACCATCCCCTGTGTCGACTCTAGTCACAGGAACCAGTCTGGCCAGACAGCTAAATGTCAGGCTGATGGCTCGCATTGCTATGGAAGTGCACAATATTTCCACCGCCTTCTCTTTGGCCATCAGCCACCTGTGAGCAGCTAATGGACACCTGCTACTGGACTGGAAGAACGTTTGACGAAACATTATAATTTTATAGTTTTTTTCCTTCTGCCCAATATTTGGGCCATTCGCTTTTGTTTGTTTGTTTGTTTTTTGTTCGTTTGTTTTTTCTTTCTTTCTTTCTTTCTTTCTGCCAATATTTAGGTTATTCGCTTTGTTTTTGTTGTTTTCAAACATACAACGTTTTGAACACGCCGAAATGTAAAATTAATTCAGTAAAACACACAATTTTTTTAACATTCCGAAATTTGAAACTACATGTATTTAAACACAATGTAAAATAAAACCGTTTAGTACAAAGTCTAAAGAGTAGCAAAATGTAAACTACATCCAGTTTAACGTAGAGTTTGTTTGTTTTTTTAGAAGGTGCCAGCACACAAAACAGAACCTATCGTGATAAAAATCCAAAATAAGTGTGACTGCCAACGTTCAGGCAATCAGGAACTAGAAAAAAACACACAAAAAACACACAAAAAAACACGAAAAAAGAATCAGATCGCGTGTTTAATACAACCAGATTTTCAGAATGAGTGTTTAATACAACCAGATTTTCAGAATGAGTGTTTAATACACAGATTCAGAATGAGGTTATCAACCAGATTTTCAGAATGAGTGTTTAATACAACCAGATTTTCAGATGGTGTTTATACAACCCGACTTTATTGGTTGTACTGAATTACGTCTATTCTTTTTTCGTGTTTTTTTTTTTTCTTTTCTTGTTCGTATCGTGGTAAAGTTGAGAGACTGTCAACGATTAATTGCACACGTAAAAAAATTTGGCAAAGAAGTAATATTCTCAAATACTGGATCTGTCTTAGTAGTTTTCGGGTGAGCGGTGTGCAAAGTATCGGGTGAGTGGTGTGCAAAGTATTCGGGTGAGCGGTTTACAAAAGTATTCGGGTGAGCGGTTTACAAAAGTATTCGGGTGAGCGGTTTACAAAAATATTCGGGTGAGCGGTGTGCAAAGTATCAGGTGAGCGGTTCACTAAATGTTCGGGTGAGTGGTTTACAAAAGTATTCGGGTGAGTGGTTTACAAAAGTATTGGGATGAGCGGTTTATAAAGTATTGGGATGAGCGGTTCATAAAGTATTCGGGTGAGCGGTTTACAAAGTATTCGAGTGATTGGATCACAAAGCGTAAAAAAAAAAGTCGGGTGAGCGGTTTACAAAAGTATTCAGGTGAGCGGTTCACAGAGTATTCGGGTGACTGGTTTACAAATATTTGAGTGAGTGGTTTACAAAATAGTACGGGCGCATAACTGAAACAGATTCGTGTCTGCTCAATGAAATCATAATCCGTGACAGATCTAGGCAATTACGAACGACAAAAAGGACGCAAGTATGGCGACACATCACGTAATTTTATTTTTTATCAATCTCGCCTTTTTGGAAGTCCATTACTATGAATACATATTACATACTAATGCACATCATATAACACTTTGTCTTGACTATCTCGACTATTTCACTTTATTTTAGTGTGCATACGTTCCTTTGGTTTAGCATGTATGAATTGAATTATTTTATGATCCATGATTATTTCAATTTGCTTTAGTGTCCGTGTTTTACATTGTTTTAACGTGTGTTTATTATTTTGTTGTTGTTGTTGTAACGTCCACATTTTAAAGTAGTTTAGCGTGCATAGTTTGTGTGTGTGTGTGTGTGTGTGTTTATGTGTGTGTGTGTGTGTGTGTGTATTTCAGCGCTCATATTTTGCTGCAAATTAGCCTGTACAGTTTACTGCTTTGTGTATGTGTGAGTGTTCGTGTGTGTGCTCGCGTGTGTGTCTCTGCGTGTGTGTGTGTGTGTGTCTATGTCTGTGTGTGTGTGTGTGTGTATGAGCGTGCGCATGTGCGCGCGCTTACATATTTGACTTGCATTTGTTTTAGGATGCAGACGATTAGCACAATTCTGTAACCACATTGTTGGTCTTCATTTGTAAGGCATATTGTCTTTATAATTCTCTGTCAATGTCTCTGTCTCTCTCGGTCACTCTGTCTTTTTGTCTCTGTCTGTCTGTCTGTCTCAGTCTCTTTTTGTCTCTCTGTCTCTGTCTCTGTCTCTGTCTCTGTCTCTCTCTCTCTCTTGCTCTCTGTCCTTCTCCCCCTGCTCCTCTCGTTTTCCACAAATGTTCTCCATGTAAAAATGTTGCCACTGTGCTTGAAATAAACGAGTTTGTTTATTTGCTTTCCTGATACATTTGTTGTTTTATTATTCGCTCAGCATGTTATTTGTTTGATATACATGACTCACTTATGCTAAATAAAGGGTTGCATTGATGTCATGTCTTGGTGTGTGTTTACGTGTGTGTGTGTATGTTTGTGCGTGTGCGTGCGTGCGCATGTGTGTGTGTGTGTGTGTGTGTGTCAACATGCACGCGCGTCTGTGTGTGTGTGTGCACGTCATCATCATCATCAAGTGCCTTGCCACATGGCGTTGGCGATCATGGCCCCTCCATATTTTTCTATCCCTTGTTACCGCAAGCACATCTTCCACCCTCTCTGTCTTCAGCCACTCTTGCAAGTCTGGCCAATATTTTTTCCCTGGGTCTACCTGGCGCACTCTTCCCCTCCAGCTTTCCTGTTGTGACCAGGTGCTCCAATTCCCCTTTCCTCATAAAATGGCCTATAAATGTTGCCTGTCTTTTCCTAATCGTCCTTATCAATGATCTTCTTGTGTCTGCATCCATCAAGACTGTCTCGTTTGTTTTCTTTGCTGTCCATGGAACTCTCAACATTCTTCTTAGAAACCACATCTCGGCTGCCTCGATCTTGTTCTGGCTTTGCTTTTTGACTGTCCACGTCTCACAACCGTAAAACATTATCGGTTCTATATAACATTCAAGAACTCTCTTCCTGATATTAATTGATAAGCATTTGTTGGTAAGAATGCTTTTCATCTTCTTAAATGCCGTTTTGGCTTGGCCGATTCTGCCGGCTATTTCTGATGAGCGTTTGCCGTCTGTGAAATGATCGTTCCCAGACGTTTAAACTTATCAACCTGTCTCAAGGTTGTGCCGTTTGCTGTTATTTTGCATGAGGGGATTTCATGTTTTTTACTGATCACCATGACTTCAGTCTTTTTGCTGTTCAGTTCCAACCCTTTACCTTTTCTTTCTATTTCTAGTATATTCACCAGGTTTTGTAGGTCCCTTTCATTTTCTGCAATTAGCACGGTGTCATTTGCGTTTCGAATGTTGTTTATAGTTTTGCCTCCAATCTTTAATCCAGGGTATTCTTCTAGTTTTCTCATGTTTTCGCAGTAAAGTAAAAACAAATCTGGTGACAAAACACAACCATGTCTTACTCCTCTTTTGATATTTTGGAAAGAGTTTATATCGTTTTCTGTTCTCATTGCAGCTGCTTGTTCCTAATACACATTTCTGATTATTCGTAGATCTTTTCCATCAATATTGAGTCTTTCTAGTTGTCGAGCAATTGTCCATGTCCTACCCGATCGAAAGCCTTGGTATAATCAACAAAGCATAAATAAAAAATCCTTATTTATCTTCAATGACCTCTCTATGATAGTTCTTAGGATGTATATGGCATTGATAGTTCCTTTTCCTTCGACATATTCACACTGTCCTTCTGCTATTTCTCTTTTGAGTCTGTTCATTGTCCTCATCATGAATATTCTTAACAGGATTTTTGTTACATGACTCATCAAACTGATTGTGCAATGGAGTTCGCATTCTATAGCCCCTGTCTTCTTTGGAAGTGGAATGAAAATTGATTTTGACATGTCTCTGGGGATTTTTCCAGTGTCATATATCCCATTTACGAGGACTGTTATTTTTTCAATACCAAATTCCTCCAGGGCTTCAATCATCTCTGTAATGTTGTCTGATCCTGGGGCTTTTCCTGGTTTCATCTTTTTCAGTGCTGCTCTACCTGCATCTTTCATTATGGGTGGTCCTTCAACGTTCTTTCTATTAATGTGTTCTTCGTTTCTGTCATCTTCAAAAAGTCTTTAATGTACTCTCCCCATCTATCCAATATTTTGTTTTTCCATGATAAGTCTACCATTTTTCGATTTTAAGCAACCAGTTGATGTGCATGTCTTTTTCCTGTGGACAATTTCTTCAATTCTTTTGTACATACCTGAGGATCCGTTCTGTGTCGGTCTTCTATTTCTTTGCATTTTGTTTTCAGCCAAGCTTCCTTAACTTCATTGCACCTATTCCTGATTTCTTTGTTTATCTTTCTGTATATCTCCTCCTTTCTTTTGCCTTCCTCCATTCCTCCATCAAGCCTAGAATTTCTTTTGTCATCCAGTTCATTTTTGCTTTTCTATCTACTCTAGGGATTTCTTCACAAGCTTCATTTATCGAATTTCTCATCTTTGTCTATTGTTTCTCACTGTCACCAACGTCTTCCAGAGACCCGAATCTGTTTCGAACATGTACGTTAAATTGTTTACGTAACTTCATCTGTCTTTAAGATTCCAAGATTTAGTTTGATGTTGCTTTTGGTCTGTTTCCTTTTCCTTAATTTCAGCCTAAATCTTCCCACTACAGGATTATGGTCACTGTTGTAGTCTGCGCCTGGTAGTGTTTTTGCTGACAGTAAAGAATTTCTAAATCTTTTATTGATCAGGATGTAGTCAATCTGATTTTTGGTATTATCTCCTGGACTCATCCAAGTCCATTTCTTCTATTAGGCTGCTCAAACCAGATGTTGACTACCAGTCCTTCAAGCATGTCGTTTTACTTTAGAAACCACATGTTGTACCAGTCCTTCATAGTCAACCGACTTTTTGTTTAACCTTTTGACTCCCTTACCCTGTACACCAGTCTTGCATTGTCAACCCTATTTTTTGTTTAACCCTTTCACTTCATGTCCTGTGCACCAGTCCTGCATTGTCAACCATATTAGTAAAGCCTGAGTTTCATGCACTGTCAGAATCAGATCATAGAGTACGTGACGTTTAGTTTGAGCCAAAG
>JAPXFY010000026.1:44494631-44503426 GCA_030674185.1 Monoplex corrugatus | reverse complement strand
AAGTCAGCCAGGACGACCTACATCCCACCACCAGAGGGGCGAGCGTTCTGGCCAGAAATATAGGGAGGCACATCCATCAGCTTTTCTGGGAAAAACCGAGGAGGAGATCAACCCATCAACACCATCAATCAAGACCCGGCTTTCACCCTCAGTTTTTCTTCCCTCCCTGGTCATTTTAGATTCAGGTCATTTTAGATTCAGCCTAGATTCAATTCCTCTCTGTTCAGTACTCAACTGTATTGTTTTACTTACTTATATACTTGTTTGCTTACTCATAAATTTTACTTGAACGTTAGATTAATTGATTATCTAATTATCTAAATGTAGGATACTAATCCAAGTTTATTCAACTGTTCATCATGAAAAAGTGTGTAGTCAGTGACATCAACATTGTTCAGTGGAACACACGTTCCATTGGTAAAAATATCTCCTATTTGAGTAACTATCTATCCTCTAGAAACATCCAAGGCTTGCTTCTACAATCGCTGAATACCACCAATACCATTATACCTAAAATATCGGGGTTTTATTATCCGCCAGTATATGACTCTATCAATGACGGTGGCCGAATACAAACAGCTATATATGTTCGTGAAGGACTGAACTACTGTGAAAGATCATCGCCAGTACCAAAATCGTCCTTATCTATTTCTTCGTGTGCAATTATTATAACATGTTCATCATCATTAGTTCTGAATTTGGCCTCTACTTATCTACCAAGAGGTCCCGATTCTGTGAATTGAAGAAATTTCAGTCCCAAGAATGAAACTGTCTTTTATTGGATTGCATATGGGGGAATGGGAATTAGAACATGTTATGAGGAAAGGGGAATTAGAGCATCTGGTCACACAAGAAAGCCGGAGGGAAAAAGAATACCAGGTAGACCCAGGGAGAAAATATTGGATAGACTTGCAGATTGGCTGAAGAGAGAGAGGGTGGGAGATGTACTTGCAGCAACATTGGATAGATTCGTGGCTGAAACATTTTCATGACCAACGTGACAAGTGGATAGTTGGTGGTGATTTTAATGCACATGCCCCATTTTGGGACAAGAATTGTAAAAACATCAGTTTGCTTGAAAATATTATAGATTCCAATTTATACTTACTAAACAACGGACACGTTACCCGTGTCCCTGATATACCAACTCACAGACCCACAGCTATCGACCTTACCTTAATCTCACCATCGCTAGCACCAAATGCCACATGGCAAACAGAGGATGATTTGTTGGGATCAGATCACATCCCCATACTTCTTACCCTTAACCTTTTCACTGAGTTTGATGCAATACCACAAGATAGTTTACCCAAGTTTAACTATAAATACGCAGATTGGTCAAGTTTTAAAGCTTTCCTACGAAATACAAGAACAGATCTATCTGAAACAATGACCTTAAACGATATGTACGCATGTCTCTGTAAGTCACTCTTAAGGGCTGCAAAAATTTCAATTCCAGAACTTAAAGCGTCAAAAACAGGAAAACATCATGAAAACGTCCGGTGGAATAAAGATTGTGAAAAGGCAGTCAACGAAAAGAAAGAAAAATACAAACAATATATAGTGAATAGGTCATCTGAAAATCATACGGCAATGAAAAGTGTCAATATAAACTGTAACAGAGTCATAGAACAAGCTAAAGAACAATACTGGACATCGTTTTGTACATATGAAGTAAGTGACCATAAAGATAGGCAAAAGATTTGTGAAAAACTGAAAACAATGAAAAATAGGATCAAGTTGCCATCAATTCCAGTAAAGCTAGAAAACAACCCTTTACCTAGCTCATCAGTAGAAGGACTTCCTGCCTCTAGTATAAATTACAGGGTCATCATCATCATCAGGTGCCCTGCAGCATGGCGTTGGCGACCATGGACTTCCATCTGTCTCTATCTCTCGTTGCCCCTAGCATCTATCCCACCCCCGTCGTCCCCAGCCACTCTGCAAGTCCATCCAGCATTTTATCCCTGGGTCTACCCGGTGCTCTCTTTCCCTCCAGCTTTCCCGTTGTGACCAGGTGCTCCAAACCCCCTTCCTCATAAAATGGCCTTTAAATGTTGCCTGTCTTTTCCTAATATTCCTTATGAGTGATCTACTTGTGTCTACCTCCATCAAGACTGTCTCATTTGTTTTCTTTGCTGTCCATGGAACTCTCAACATTCTTCTCAGAAACCACATCTCGGCTGCCTCAATCTTGTTCTGGCTTTGTTTGTTGACTGTCCATGCCTCACATCCTTATGACAGTATTGGTTCTATATGACATTCAAGAACTCTCTTCCTGATGTTAATTGATAGGCATCTGTTGGTAAGAATGCCTGTCATTTTCCCGAATGCTGTTTTGGCTTGGCCGATTCTGCCGGCTATTTCTGATGTGCATCTGCCGTCTGATGAAATGATCGTTCCCAGGTATTTGAATTTTCAACCTGTGTCAAGGTTGTGCCGTTTGCTGTTATTTTGCATGAGGGGATTTCATGTTTTTTACTGATCACCATGACTTCAGTCTTCCTGCTGTTTAAGTTCCAGCCCCTTACCTTTGCTTTTATTTCTGGTATATTCACAAGGTTTTGTAGGTTCCTTTCATTTTCTGCAATTAGCATGGTGTCATCTGCGTATCGAATGTTGTTTATCATTTTCCCTCCAACCTTTAATCCAGGGTCTTCTTCTAGGTTTCTCATGATGTTTTCGCTGTAAAGTGAAAACATCTGGTGACAAAACACAACCCTGTCTGACTCCTCTTTTGATATTTTGGAAAGAGCTTACATTGTTTTCTATTCTCATAGTAGCTGTTTGTTCCCAGTACATATTTATGATTATTCGTAGATCTTTTCCATCAACATTGAATCTCTCCACTTGATTGATCAATTCATCATGTCTTACCCGATCGAAAGCCTTGGTGTAGTCAACAAAGCATAAATACAAACCCTTATTCATCTCATTTGACCTCACTATGATAGTTCTTAGGATGTATATGGCATTAATAGTTCCTTTCTCTTCCACAAATCCACACTGTTCTTCTGCTATTTCTCTTTTGATTCTATTCCTTGTCCTCATCATGATTATTCTTAACAGGATTTTTGTTACATGACTCATCAAACTGATTGTGCGATAGAGTTCGCATTCTATAGCCCCTGTCTTTTTGGAAGTGCAATGAAAATTGATTTTGACATATCTTTGGGGATTTTTCCAGTGTCGTAAATTTCATTTAGGAGGACTGTTATTTTTTCTATGCCAAATTCCTCCAGGGCTTCAATCATCTCTGTAGTAATGTTGTCTGGTCCTGGGGCTTTTCCTGATTTCATATTTTTCAGTGCCGCTCTAACGTCATCTTTCAGTATGGGTGGTCCTTCAAAGTTCTTTTTTATAATGTGTTCTTCGTTTCTGTCATCCTCAAAAAGGTCTTTAATGTACTCTCCCCATCTATCTAATATTTTGTCCTTTTCCATGATAAGCGTGCCATCTTTCGATTTCAAACACCCAGTTGATGTGCATGTATTTTTCCTGTGGAAAATTTCTTCAATTCGTCTGTACATACCCTGAGAATCAGTTTTGTGTCGGTCTTCCATTTCTTTGCACTTTGTTTTCAGCCAAGCTTCCTTAGCTTCATTGCACCTATTCCTGATCTCCTTGTTTATCTTCCTGTAGATCTTTTCGTTTCTCTTTGCCTTCCACCTTTCCTCCATCAAACCCAAAATTTCATTAGTCATCCAGCTCTTTTTTGCTTTTCTATCTGCCCTAGGGATTTCCTCACAAGCTTCATTTATCGAATTCCTCAACTTTGTCCATTGTTCCTCACTGTCACGAGCGTCTTCCAGAGCACTGAATTTGTTTTTACGTATCACTTCATCTGTATCACTTCATCATAAAGAATTTCTAAATCTTTTGTTGATCAGGATGTAGTCAATCGGATTTTTGGTGTCATCTCCTGGACTCCTCCAAATCCATTTTCTTCTGTTTGGTTGCACAAACCAGGTGTTTCCTACTATGAACTCATTCATCTGTGCCTATTCTACAAGTTTCTCACCCCTTTCATTTTGCGTACCAAGGCCATGAGGTCCAACTATATCCTCCACCCTATCCTGTCCCACTTTAGCATTAAAATCTCCCATTATTACAGTAACTCCTTGTGATTTACATTGGACTTTGGCCATCTCTAATACTTCGTAGAAGTTGTCGATGTCTTCCTGAGTACTTGCGGATGTTGGTGCATACACCTGAATGATGTTGATATCAAATGGTTTGCCTCCCAACTTGACCAGCAAAACTCTGTCGGACACAGCCCAGTATCCCTTAACTGCTTTTGATTTGTCTTTGTCCATCATAATGCCTACTCCTCTTTCATGTGAGTTACCACCAGAGTATATCATTGTGTATTCTCCTTATGTGATCATGCCTGCCCCCATCCATCTCACTTCCCCTAGTCCTAAAATACCAATGTTAAGTCTTTCCATCTCTGTTATTATAGGGTACAGGAAGAAAAGACCGATGCATACAAGGATCCTGCCCCAGATAATACGCACTACGTAAATACACCAATCACGTCAAATGCTTCTTAGAAGACCGTGTAATTCAAACGAGGATCGAAAATGTGTATTCCACAAAACGACTTCTTCACACACACACACACACACACACACACACACACACACACACACACACACACACACACACACACACACACACACACACACACACACGCACGCACGCACGCACACAGACACTCAGAGATACAGACATGCAAACACCCAGACACACATCCAGACACACACACACACACACATCCAGACACACACACACACACACAACACACACACACACACACACACACACACACACACACACACACACACACACACACACACATACACGTAGGGATCATTAAGAATGTTTACTGCATATATGCCAAAGGCATACAGTTATTTCAATTTTCAGAAACTATAAACACACACAGACACACACACGTAGGGAGCATTAAAAATGTTTACTGCACATTACGCCAATGGCATACAGCGTCTATACAGAACCAATAGCATGTTACAGGGCCTTAAGGGCTGCTTGTATTGTTTGTCGCCAGGTGTTTTTTGGGGTCTTCCCCTCGTAAGTCTTCTTTTTGATAAAGGGCAGTCTCGGAGATGTTATCCTGCTGTCTTGGGATACTGTGCCCTATCCATCCATCTACATCGTCTTTTCATGATGGCAGTGCCAACACTCGCTTCACTGCATAGGGCACGTAACTGTTGTTGTTTTTCCCGTTTTTTAAGGACCATTGCACTCAGAGAGGTTACCTTTATGTTCGCCCTGTTTTGTTTGTTTGTTTGTTTGTTTGTTTGTTTTGTCCCATTTTCTACGCCACCTTAATGGCCACAGAAGCTTGGGCAGTGGGCATGTAACTGTTGATTGGAACTGTTGCTGTACCAGAAGATTCACATGATAATTTGGAAGTATTTTGTCCAGAGGGTTGACTGCTTGGTAAACACAAACCAGAAGAACAAGAAAACCAATGTAAGCGCGTCTCCAACAAGACAAAACAAAACAAGCGCAAATTTTCGGCCAACTAGCCTTTGTCAAGCGCGAACGCACGGTCACAGACAAATCACAGACACCAAACAATGGATAATAAAAACGGGACTAAAAACTTCCCTGCCGCCTCGTCCAGTGGGTAAGAGATGGAAGGCTGTGACACTAAGAACAAGTTCCCAGTTGAAGCCAGAAACACTTTTAGAGTGCTGAACAACGTTTCTTACCCACTGGACGAGGCGGCAGGGAAGTTTTTAGTCCCGTTTTTATTATCCATTGTTTGGTGTCTGTGATTTGTCTGTGACCGTGCGTTCGCGCTTGACAAAGGCTAGTTGGCCGAAAATTTGCGCTTGTTTTGTTTTGTCTTGTTGGAGACGCGCTTACATTGGTTTTCTTGTTCTTCTGGTTTGTGTTTGCTTGGGCGCGGGCAGTCACTCTTGTTTTGGTGCTTGGTAAAGTTTTCTGGCATTCTCCAGCATTCTGAGTTGTGAAGTAGAATGGAAAGGACAGTGTTAGCTTGGTGTTGGTGCTGTGCTGTGGGTGGGGGTGGGGGTGAGACCTGCAAACGTTGTTCAGCACTCTAAAAGTGTTTCTGGCTTCAACTGGGAACTTGTTCTTAGTGTCACAGCCTTCACTTCCTTAGCGTCTGACAGTGCCGTCTGTTAGGAAGGAAAGAATCTTTTATTTAATGTCTGTTCACAATAGTGATTTTAGACACATACACACACATACAGAGAGAGAGAGAGAGAGAGAGAGAGAGAGAGAGAGAGAGAGAGAGAGAGAGAGAGAGAGAAAAGAAAAGGTAATGGAGGGGAAAAAAAGAAGACTCGGCGGAAGGGGGAGGGGGAGGGGGAGGGGCGAGTGGGAGTTTGAATGTAAGAAGGGGAACAATTACAATTAACTGAATTAACAGTGTCAAATAATAACATACAACAATTAAAACCGAACTTGCTCTTCCAAACGCTTGCCGGCCAAGGGTTATCCGTTGTTTGATTTCTTCCTGTTCGGAGGATTCTGCTTGCACAGTGTAGGCTAAACAACGTGCTTACATGCAATTGAGAAAAAATGTTTTGCTGTTCTTGTCTACGAGGACTTAGTTCATCTCTTTTCTTTTGGGTTCAAAGTCAAGGATTACTGAACACGTCATGTGTGTCATAGCCTCAACAATTTCATTTACCGAAGCCGACATTTCTGCATATTTTGGTATGTTTTGGTTGGTTTGGGTATTTAGTACCATTGAAATTTGTTCCGATGCGAGTACTGTCCCTTGGAATCTAGGCTACCACATGGTCATTTTACGTTAGACCTATCGTCCATGATCATTATTGTATGTTTTGCTGTTGAGTATCTTTCTTCTCCGTCCCGATGAATCAACGTTCATCGTCATCATCTCTATCGTCTGACGATGAGTCAGGTGAAGAGGCCCAGAACATGGAGCAGCTGGCCGATTTGCTGTGGCATAAAATCAAGCCCAAAAAACTGAAAAAGAAAAACGTCGAAGTGCAAATGCCCCAAAACGCCGAAGTGGCCGACTCTGTTTCAAGCGAAAGTGAAGAGAAAGAAGTGAAAGAAGCCAGCCAACCTAGCTCCACCCAAGAGTCTAGGTAAATATTCCAAGTCTGTGAGAGTCGGTTATTGTCAGCGCTTTTAATGGATAGGCCTGTAACACTTCTTAAAAGTTTCGTTGTTTGTCATTTGTAAGTACTAAAGTAGGCCTACTGTTAGTAGTGATTAGGCCGAGGGGCCTATAGAAATTAGGCCTATATAATTATAAATCATTGAAACAGATTAGTCTTGACACATTTGATCTGATATCATTAGTACTTAAAATAGATTAGTCTTGACACATCTAATTTGATATCAATAGTCCAGTACTTAAGATAGATCTAGATTAGTCTTGACATATCTAATTTGATATCCTTTGGTCAGTAGGCCTACTTAAAATCCGTCCTGTTTCTTTCACCATCTACACAGTCAGGCCATGTCTGGTGATGAATATGTTGTTGTTTTTTGTGTGTGTGTGTTTTTATTTTATTTAGTGTGGTTGGAATTTCTGTTGCCAAGCAGTAACATAGTGGCATGGTTTGAGACAGAGATGATTTGTAACTAAACACTGGCACACTGTTTTGATTCTGAACAAATTATATGTTAAACCAAAATTATGCAGATATAGGCCTAATTAACACACATGCATGTACTCATGTGCACACATATGCACCACTCCCCCTCCACCCCCCCCCACCCCCCCCCCCCCCCCCTCTCTCTTTCTGCCTCTCTCTGGATAATAGAGAAAAACATATCTGTTGCTAGTACTCACTGTTTGAAGCTTGGACAGGTAATCCACATTGAAGATGATGTTTTGACATTTTGAAGGGGGGGGGGGGGGGGATTCAAAGAGGTTATCGACACTGCCAAATGCAACTGAGACATAGGTCAAAAGATTGATAAAGAGAAATGACTCAGTAAACCTGGTTCATATTGACAAATAATAGATAAATCACAAATGCATGAATTTTATTCTATTATTCTAAGTGTTTGCTATTGTATTGTGAGTATACTCTGGGGTTGAGTGAAGCACTGTAATTCTGAATTTTTTGGAAATTTGCCTACATTCTGTTGAAATATAATAATATATAATGTCCAGACTCCAACAGAACAAAACTTTCAGAATGTCTGTCACTTTAAGTCAATAAGTTTATCAGTTTTAGTTAGTGTCGTATTTTCTGTGCTCTGCTTTACCACCTAAACCATAAAAGTGTCGTATTTTCTGTGCTCTGCTTTACCACCTAAACCATAAAACAAAACAAAAAAGCCACAATGATTGGTTTTACAGAATGTCTGTTAGTTTAAGTAAATGAATTGGTCTAAGTTGGTCAGTCTTACTTAGTTGGTGTCATATTTTCTGTGCTCTGCTTTACCACTTAACAACTACTTTAATTATATGAAAACTTTTAGCTTATGGTTTATATCTGTGGACGATCTCATGTTACTTTGTTAGTATCCCTACTGGTCGTATGGTAAAATGTAGGGCTGGGAGATGGAAATGCCGAAAGATTTTTTCAAGCATCTCATTTTTACATGGATAAATTGTTAAAACCATAAAAGAAAATGCCCATATGAATATGAATGCAATCACACACACACACACACAATGATTGGTTTTACAGAATGTGCTCTGCTTTGCCACCTAAACCATAAAAGTGTCGTATTTTCTGTGCTCTGCTTTACCACCTAAACCATAAAAGTGTCGTATTTTCTGTGCTCTGCTTTACCACCTAAAC
>JAPXFY010000026.1:44434631-44492131 GCA_030674185.1 Monoplex corrugatus | reverse complement strand
AATTTACATTAGTCTTTAAAAGAAACCCCACCTCAGATTGATGCAGTAATAAAGACCAGATACTCACACTCATGGTCTCAGCTGGTTTGTTGCTTGAATAGCTTTCTGTTGCCTTAGCACTTTGTCAGACCAAATGGTCGGCAGTGTGAATGCCAGTGTTCTTATTGTGGCCACATTGAGGAAAGGTCTTTTGAAGAGGTCTGGTCAGAATAGATGTAGAGTTCTTGCATTCTGATCTGTTTGCATTGGTCAGAGTCAATGGTTGATTAATACATGCACTGGTTTTAAGTTAGGACTGAGAAAATTGTGTGGCTTCCAGTTTACCCATTTAGTATAGCTCCAGATGATTGAGTTTTCATGTTTGTGTAAATGTGTCTGCACACATGTGTGTGTATTTGCAACTTTTTTTTTTAGCATATTTCTCATTAGCCTTGAAATCATCCCCATCAGCTCTTTTATTTTTGTCTTTTTTAATATTTTTTTCTTTCTTTCTTTTCTTTCTTTCTTTCTTTTATGTTAAGATCATGCTTTTTATTTTTGACTGTTGAAAAATGACCACTTCTTCACATTTAGGGACTATGAAATAATACATAATCTTTGCAAGGTTTAAACCAATGACTTTCACCAGTTTCAGGTTGTCGAATAATAAAGACGTACTCTTTGCAGGCTTTTAAGCCAGTATGAATATTCTCAGTTTTGAAGTATTTGATCTTTGCAAACTCTAAACTAATATGACTTCACATGTTGTGAAATAATACATGATTTTTGCAGGCTCTAAAACCAGTATGTACATTGGAAGTATTTGATCTTTGCAGGCTTTAAACCATTATGACTTTGTGAGCTGTGAAATAAGACATGATCTTTGCAGGCTTTAGACCATTATGACTTTGTGAGCTGTGAAATAAGACATGATCTTTGCAGGTTTTAAACCATTTTGACTTTGTGAGCTGTGAAATAAGACATGATCTTTGCAGGCTTTAAACCATTATGACTTTGTGAGCTGTGAAATAAGACATGATCTTTGCAGGCTTTAAACCATTATGACTTTGTGAGCTGTGAAATAAGACATGATCTTTGCAGGCTTTAAACCATTATGACTTTGTGAGCTGTGAAATAAGACATGATCTTTGCAGGTTTTAAACCATTATGACTTTGTGAGCTGTGAAATAAGACATGATCTTTGCAGGTTTTAAACCATTATGACTTTGTGAGCTGTGAAATAAGACATGATCTTTGCAGGCTTTAAACCATTATGACTTTGTGAGCTGTGAAATAAGACATGATCTTTGCAGGCTTTAAACCATTATGACTTTGTGAGCTGTGAAATAAGACATGATCTTTGCAGGCTTTAAACCATTATGACTTTGTGAGCTGTGAAATAAGACATGATCTTTGCAGGCTTTAAACCATTATGACTTTGTGAGCTGTGAAATAAGACATGATCTTTGCAGGCTTTAAACCATTATGACTTTGTGAGCTGTGAAATAAGACATGATCTTTGCAGGCTTTAAACCATTATGACTTTGTGAGTTGTGAAATAAGACATGATCTTTGCAGGTTTTAAACCATTATGACTTTGTGAGCTGTGAAATAAGACATGATCTTTGCAGGCTTTAAACCATTATGACTTTGTGAGCTGTGAAATAAGACATGATCTTTGCAGGCTTTAAACCATTATGACTTTGTGAGCTGTGAAATAAGACATGATCTTTGCAGGCTTTAAACCATTATGACTTTGTGAGCTGTGAAATAAGACATGATCTTTGCAGGCTTTAAACCATTATGACTTTGTGAGTTGTGAAATAAGACATGATCTTTGCAGGTTTTAAACCATTATGACTTTGTGAGCTGTGAAATAAGACATGATCTTTGCAGGCTTTAAACCATTATGACTTTGTGAGTTGTGAAATAAGACATGATCTTTGCAGGCTTTAAACCATTATGACTTTGTGAGCTGTGAAATAAGACATGATCTTTGCAGGCTTTAAACCATTATGACTTTGTGAGTTGTGAAATAAGACATGATCTTTGAAGCCTTTAAACCATTATGACTTTGTGAGCTGTGAAATAAGACATGATCTTTGCAGGTTTTAAACCAGTATTATACATTCCCATTGTTTGAAGCATTTGATCTTTGCAGACTCTAAACCAACATGTTTTTTGTGGCTGTGCTATAATAATTTGATCTTTGCTGATGTTTAAATTTTTTTATTCTGATTTTCTCAGATCCATGTATACACGTTCTTTTGCCCATATTGTGCGGTGTGCAACACCTTCTGGGTGTTTTCATGTTTCCAGGGGCATGTTTTTTAGATGATGTGCACTCATGCATTGACAGGTGTACTTAATTTTCTGAGTGTGTTTTGAAATGATTATAGCCCTGATATGGCTCTGTGTTGTTTGATGGACTTTAACTCCCCTGCATTCTCCCATAGCGACATTGTTCCATTTGGATCTATAAAATCTATCAATAAAAAGGCTGTATGTTATACATCAGTTGAAATTGAAAGCATTTCTGAGTGGTATGGTGTTTAGTTTGATAATATAAGTTATAATATAAGTTAATATTTGACAAAATGACATGCTTTCTGGTAAATGTAGGCATACTGTCAGTTTCGTGAAAAATCATAACAAATCTCATAACGGAAAAGAGTTAAACAATAAGATTAAGAATATGTTTCCAGCAGCCAACGACATTCACATGACTTGCAGGATTTTTAATGTCTGTATTCTGTATGCATTTGCACACAAGTGGGGTTTAAGAACTAACAGGCTGCACATGTATGTGACCTGCTCGCATGAAATGATAGATAAGTCACGCTTGGCCATGCGGTGTGGCAGGCTGACAACAGTGGTGGGGGTCTGTCTGGGTGAAATTGACATTTTCACATCGGCACTTTGCTCGGCCATTTTTCAACACCAGTTTGAGTTGATTTTCCATTTTTTGCTCCATAAATGTTTTTATTTCACCTTTTTTGTGAACTTCTGATCGATTTTGAACACAAAATCGTGTCAGAACAGGTCACTTTTTCGATACCAGCCAACACTGATTCCCTTACAGAACCCCAACATATTATATAGCAATGGAACCGGGAGAGTGTCTGTTTTTTTGCTGTTGACGCACTATATTTAAAGAGTCCAATCAGAATGCATGTAAGGGCTATCTTTGGTGTAAACAAAACCTGACACTTCAACAAACTGTTCTAACTTCAAGGTGGTTTTTCTCAAAATGGCCGTTCTGCTGTTTGTTGGATGTAAACAAGCAGAACTTCCACATTTTTTGTTGTACACACTGTGTTCTTATATCATCAGAAAGATCTTTTTCTGCTCTTTCCAGTGATATATATATATATATATATATATATATATATATATATATATATATATATATATATATATATATATATATATATGTGTGTGTGTGTGTGTGTGTACATGTATATATGTAGGCCTATATATATATATGTATGTATATATGTGTATGTACATATATGTATGTATATATAAACCAGAATTTGACTTATCTACTTTTTTATCGAAGCAGGTCACATATTGACTAGGGGGATTGGAAAAAATCTCTGCCCTTTACCCTTTACTCAATGGTGGGAGGTACCCTGGCTGGATCAAGCAGAGACTTTCACTGAAAGTTTGATGTTTTAGCTACTAGATTATCACACCCCTTGATATACAGTTTTAAACCAATATATCTTCATATATATTTGATGTTTGTGTCATCAGGCTCTGAAAGATGTTATATACATTTGATGTTTGTGTCATCAGGCTCTGAAAGATGTCAAAAGCACAGTAGAGCCTTACAAGTCAGAAAGACAAAAGAAGAAAGAAGCAAAGGTAAGTGATAGATTTTTTTTAACATCATTTATTTACACTGAATGACTTACCAAAAGTGTGATCAAGTCTCGCGTTGAAAAGAAGTGCATTCAATGATAACAGATGTTCTCACAGTGCATCAGCATATCACATTCTTCTTTTCTTGACAAAGTTTGAAACTGCAGATGGCAAAAGGGAAACTTTTTTGCTGTTAGTTCCATTGCAACCGTTTGTGTTCAGTCTTGTTTTTGTTTTTTTAATGATGATGATGACGATGGTGATGATAATCGTGATGCTGTGGAGTTCCATGTTTAAAGGTGAGACTGGGTCACTTGGTTGTACTCTTTGCTATCATGATATATCCTAGTGTCAACCATAATCTTTGCTATAATGATATATCTTGATATCAGCCAGGCCCGAGAGATACAGACACCTGCAATGTTGGTCTGAAGATTTGAGCAATACCCCCAGTAGTGCCTATGTGATGTGGATGAGACTCAGCTGCATTGTCTCAAGTCTTCTTAGTGAGCCAATAGCATACTCAAGTCAGGATAGGAGCTGATTGGGGGACAGAAACCCCACAGTTATTTTGGTAGGACTGATGGGATTCAGACCGACAATCTTTCAGTCAGATGTCCATTGTGCTAACCTCTTCACCACGGTGACTATTTTCCAATGGGGAAAATTGTCTTAGTTTGGCAGCTGATGCTTCACTGTCACCACATTTAAATAGATCACTGTCACCACATTTAAAGAGATCTTGGTCACCATATTTAAAGAGATCATGGTCACCACATTTAAAGAGATCACTGTCACCATATTTAAATGGATCACTGTCACCATATTTAAAGAGATCATGGTCACCACATTTAAATAGATCACTGTCACCATATTTAAAGAGATCACTGTCACCACATTTAAATAGATCACTGTCACCACATTTAAAGAGATCTTGGTCACCATATTTAAAGAGATCACTGTCACCACATTTAAATAGATCACTGTCACCACATTTAAAGAGATCTTGGTCACCATATTTAAAGAGATCATGGTCACCACATTTAAAGAGATCACTGTCACCATATTTAAATGGATCACTGTCACCACATTTAAATGGATCACTGTCACCACATTTAAAGAGATCACTGTCACCGCATTTAAAGAGATCATGGTCACCACATTTAAAGAGATCACTGTCACCACATTTAAAGAGATCATGGTCACCACATTTAAATAGATCACTCACCGCATTTAAAGAGACCACTGTCACCACATTTAAATAGATCACTGTCACCACATTTAAATAGATCACTGTCACCGCATTTAAAGAGATCACTGTCACCGCATTTAAAGAGATCACTGTCACCGCATTTAAAGAGATCACTGTCACCGCATTTAAAGAGATCACTGTCACCGCATTTAAAGAGATCACTGTCACCACATTTAAATAGATCACTGTCACCGCATTTAAAGAGATCACTGTCACCGCATTTAAAGAGATCACTGTCACCACATTTAAAGAGATCACATTTAAAGAGATCACTGTCACCACATTTAAAGAGATCACTGTCACCGCATTTAAAGAGATCACTGTCACCACATTTAAAGAGATCACATTTAAAGAGATCACTGTCACCACATTTAAATAGATCACTGTCACCACATTTAAAGAGACCACTGTCACCACATTTAAAGAGACCACTGTCACCACATTTAAAGAGACCACTGTCACCACATTTAAAGAGACCACTGTCACCACATTTAAAGAGACCACTGTCACCGCATTTAAAGAGATCACTGTCACCACATTTAAATAGACCACTGTCACCACATTTAAAGAGACCACTGTCACCACATTTAAAGAGATCACTGTCACCACATTTAAAAGACCACTGTCACCACATTTAAAGAGATCACTGTCACCACATTTAAAGAGATCACATTTAAAGAGATCACTGTCACCACATTTAAATAGATCACTGTCACCACATTTAAATAGATCACTGTCACCACATTTAAAGAGATCACATTTAAAGAGATCACTGTCACCACATTTAAAGAGAGTGTTGGGAAAATTCGACTTGTCTCTGTCAACTTTTCTTATTGTCTGCAATTACTCATGTTCACCACCTGCACAGCACCGCAGGTGTTTCTATTTTCTTCTTGTTTACAGTCTCTTCACCCACCCTCCCTCTTTTTTTTTAAGAGAGATTTGTTTCATACAGCTTGGAGGGGGGTAGGGCAAGAGAGATTGTTTTATATAACTAGGAGGAGAAGAGAGCATGCATGTGTGTTTGTGGCGAGTAGAAAAGAATATCTGAAGAGTAAAAGTTAACTCGTTTCACAAGCTTTCGGATTTAGTCACCCGGCTTTACTGATTATTGGTAAACAGCACCATGCACTTCCTGTCATAGAACCACATGTGTACCTGCAGTGTTCAAAGCTCTCAGAAGCTACAGCCATTGGGTCAGAAACTTTTACTGGAAAGAAAAGCAAGTCATCAGGAAGTTAACCCTTTGACTCCC
The DNA here is from genome assembly GCA_030674185.1 of Monoplex corrugatus. Taxonomy (NCBI): domain Eukaryota; kingdom Metazoa; phylum Mollusca; class Gastropoda; order Littorinimorpha; family Ranellidae; genus Monoplex; species Monoplex corrugatus. The sequence continues at coordinate 44,485,778 of JAPXFY010000026.1, read as the reverse complement.
ACACCCTATTCACCAGCATCCTGCATTGCCAACCGTGCTGGCAAAGCAAAAAGTTAACCCTTTGACTCCCTTACCCTATCCACCAGCTTCCTGCAGGAAGCTGGTGGATCGGATGAAGGAGTCAGAGGGCAAGTTTTTGCTGTTGGTGGAAAGGGTGCTTGAGTCAAAGGGATAACAAAGCGTTCTTCTCAAATGGAAAGGGTTTATGTAGCTTGCTTGTGATGAACATTGAAATTAAATGACATGCATAATCTGTGTAAGAAATTTGTTATCACAGGACATTCAGACTTTGTGACTGGTTCAGTCAATTTAAAACAAACAAAAACAAAACAAAAAAACACCAGTTTTTCAGAGCAAAATTAAGAAGCATGTGGCCAAATTCATGAAGATGAAGACTTAACAGTCTGGACCAGTGTCTGAGACTAAGAGACTGGCTTGTGTATTAATTTTGTGTGTGTGTGTGTGACATTTTTGTTTTTGAGTATTAGTTCTTTTAGTTTTTCTATTACACTGTACCACTGTATTTACTGGAATATGAAGGTTGAAAAAATTCAATGCTGTCCTTGTTTTCTCCCATACTTATCAGTCAAATCAATGCTGTCCTTGTTTTCTTCCATACTTATCAGTCAAATCAATGCTGTCTTTGTTTTCTTCCATACTTATCTGTCAAATCAATGCTGTCCTTGTTTTCTCCTGTACTTATCTGTCAAATCAATGCTGTCCTTGTTTTCTCCCGTACTTATCAGTCAATTCAATGGTGTCTGTGTTGTTTTTCTCCCATACTTAGTCAAATCAATACTGTCCTTGTTTTCTCCCATACTTATCGATCAAATCAATGCTGTCCTTGTTTCCTGTCATACTTATCAGTCAAATCAATGCTGTCCTTGTTTTCTCCTGTACTTATCAGTCAAATCAATGCTGTCCTTGTTTTCTCCCATACTTATCAGTCAGTTCAATGGTGTCTGTGTTGTTTTCTCCCATACTTATCAGTCAAATCAATACTGTCCTTGTTTTCTCCCATACTAATCAGTCAAATCAATGCTGTCCTTGTTTTCTGTCATACTTACCAGTCAGATCAATGCTGTCCTTGTTTTCTCCTATAGGCCTACTTATCAGTCAAATCAATGCTGTCCTTGTTTTCTCCTATACTTATCAGTCAAATCAATGTTGTCCTTGTTTTCTCCCAAACTTATCAGTCAGATCAATGCTGTCCTTGTTTTCTCCCATACTTATCAGTCAAATCAATGCTGTCCTTGTTTTCTCCCATTCTTATCGATCAAATCAATGCTGTCTTTGTTTTCTCCCATAGTTATCAATCAGATCAATGCTGTCCTTGTTTTCTCCCATACTTATCAGTCAAATCAATGCTGTCCTTGTTTTCTCCCATAATTATCAATCAGATCAATGTTGTCCTTGTTTTCTCCTATACTTATCAGTCAAATCAATGCTGTCCTTGTTTTCTCCCATACTTATCAGTCAAATCAATGCTGTTCTTGTTTTCTCCCATACTTATCAATCAATCTCTGTAAGTACAATCTCATAGCAGCGCTTTGCTATATTGTGGCTGGAATTGGTTAATTTTTGGCTGGTAAAGTTTTCTATTCAGCTGGTAAAAATTTTGAAGCACCAGCCAAAGGCTAGTAGGAAAATAAATGATAGTCAGGGCTGATGCGTGTGTATACATGCATGCGTGCATATGTGAGTGTATGTGTGTGTGCCTCTCTGCCTTTGACAAAACTGTGTGAACAAGATTTTCTCATGTTTATGGGTGGATCATTAACCGTTTGACTCCTGCACCCTGTCTGCCTACTTACTGCATTGTCAACCATGCTAGCAAAGCAAAAACTTAACCTTTTGACTCCCTCATCGTATCCACCAGCTTCCTGTAGGTAGGAAGCTGGTGGATACAATGAGGGAGTCAAAAGGTTAAGTTTTTGCAGTTGGTGGATAGGGTGCAGGAGTCAAAGGGTTAATAACTTTTGGTCTAAGCTGAGGTTGTTGAGGAGTTACGAAAGCATGATGCTGGAAGATAAAAGCTCAGAGGTCAAGGTAACATGGACCAAAAAAGGACTTATGGGATTCGAACCGTCAGCCTTCCAGTTGGTAGTCTGTTGCTTTAACTACTGCATTATGGCAACTGGTTCCATTTTCGGAGTTTGATTTTCATTTTTGTTCACAGACGATATTTTGCTTTAGGTATGAGTTTTTTTTATGAATAATTGTATGTGTTAACTGATATGATAAGATGCATTTGTGAAATTTAAGTTGGTAAGCCAGTGAAAGGACTGGCAAAATATTCTGCTGCTTATATGTTATTTGTAAAGCTCCCTGTAGGATTTTGAACACAGGCTTATATGCAGATTCAGATTTCTATGTGAATTTGTGCACAAATGCCCCAATATTTGAAGTGTAATCAATTTTAGACACAGTAGGGGCATAGAAAACAGGGAACACGTTTTGTGATTGGTAACACCTGTCATAGGCAAGATAATGAGTAAGTATTTTTAGCAATAGAGAAGAGATTGTTAAAGGGAGCTTCCCATTATAACAGCTTATCAACTATAACACCAGGATGCTGATGTTCTGAAACCTGTTCAGTGACATGGGTTTTAAGTTATACATTTAGTGGAGACTTTATCCCCCCCCCCCCCCTTTATTTTTGTTTGTTTTGTTTTGTTTTTTTGTCTGGTTGATAATAACATGCTTTTTGTTTTTTAGTATTTATAATATACCATTGCCTGGGTACCAGTTAGAAATTTCAAGCAGACATTTCTGCAATATATAATTGGTGTGACTGATGCTAGCTCCTTCAGGATGAAGAGCTGAATCATTGGCAGACATCACATGTTACATCAATGAAGAGATGAGATACATAATGGGAGATCACTGGTGAAAATAGAGTAAAGCACCTAGTACAAACCCTTGTGGGACACCTATTTTGATAAGCCCTCTGGCAAGAAAGGAGTATTCATTAAGACTTTTTCATTTTTTGCTCTTTCTTTTCCGTAAGAATTGAAGAACACAAGAGTGTTTGGACTAATTTGATACATGCAAAGCCTGTTACTAAGTACTTCATGGCCAGCAAGATCAAAAGTTTTTCTTTGATCTAGGAGCATTACACCAGTAAGCTTTTGAGTTGTTAATAGATGAAAATAATCTGTGAAATAAGAGTTTTTAGGACAAAATCCTGATCGATGTGAATAAACTAAATCATACTGGTTTAGCTACTTTAAGAAACATTTGTGAGGCCTAAATGCTTTTCTAATGGATTAGAAAGTGAGGATAATATTGGAATATAGGAGCTGAACAGAGCAGAAAAATGACACAAGTTTTTGTTGTGGCTAACAAGATTTTGAATGGACCCGCTAGTGAGTAGTCCATTGTGTAGTTACCTTGCCATGGATGTGAAGTATTCTTGCGAAAGACCAAATTCTCATACTCATTCACATACTTTCATAAAAATCGTAAATTTGACTTGATTTGTGTGTTTCAGATTGAAAAGAGCAAGTGGCAGTGGGGCAAAGGAAAATGGTCATCCATGAGAATGCCAGAAATGACTGAAGATGACAAAAATGACTTGCTGGTCCTCAGTATGAGGTCCACAATTGATCCCAAGCGTCATTATAAACATAACGACTTGAAAATGCCCAAATTTTATCAGGTCAGTGTTTGCATTTATTTGAGTGAGCTTCAGGACTACTACCACTACTACTCCTGCAGACTGCTGTTGCTACTACTGATGCAGCTACTACTATACTAGTTATATATATTAGTTATCACACCATTTAAGGCTCTTGTGGTTCTGTTACTAGAACCCAGAGCATCATCACATTCCCAGTTATGCACATTGCATCTACTATGCAGATTTTGATTTTGGTGCACAATGTGACAAACTGTTCATTATATATCTATATCTATCTATCTATCTATCTATCTATCTATCTATCTATCTGTCTATCTATCTATCTATCTATCTATCTATCTATCTATCTATCTAGATAGATAGATGTATATATATACATATATGTGTGTATATATATAATCATATATATATATATATGTATGTATATTGGTCATTCTCCTGAAGACTGGTCAGTTGGGACCACTGCTTTTAAGAAGCCAACATAAAATGTTTTTTGAAAAAAAAAATCTTGCAATATTTTTATATTTCGTTTGTAAAATGTTCCAGTAATTGAAGAAAATGAAAAAAAAAGTGTGTTTGTTTCGTATTTTTTACTCTACAGCACTTTTTGTTGGAAAAATGAGCGATTTCTGTAGCTAGATTTGTGACATAAGTTCAGACTGGTAGATCGATCACAATTATTTCCTACATACATGACCGAAATCAATACAACCTGTTTCAATAATAATAATAATAGTGAACATTTATGGCGCTTAATCTAAAAAAAGCCCTAAGCGCTTACAGTAAACACACACACACACGCACACACAACACACGCACACACGCACACACAACACACGCACACGCACACACACACACACACACACACACACACCCGCACACACACACACACACCACACACACACCCGCACACACACACACACACACACACACACACACACACCCGCACCCGCACACACACACACACACACACACACGCGCGCGGGCACAGATTTCAAGGTGGCAGCGGAAGTAAGAGTACAGAACTACAGGCTAGGATTTAAAAAGAGTGGTTTTTAGACTGGACTTAAACGAAGAAAGGGTACAGGTAGAGCGGAGAGGAAAGGGAAGTTTGTTCCAAATAGAGGGGGCCTGATAAGAAAGAATGTAAATGTGTCTCTGACATCAATTTTTACTGCATAGTATCCATGGATGATTGATATATGCTTGGAGATTGATTAGTGTCCCGAACATTTCATATGGTGTCTTCACTGTAGCGATAACTTAAGTAAGTCGTGCCTTTAACCTGTTCACTGCTTCCGACTGAATATTTGGTTGGAAGAAACATACACCTCCAGTGCCACCTACCGAATATTCGGTCGGCGACTTTTCCTATTTTTAGCCAGAAAACCCCAACACTTTCAGTATGTATGAGATATCAATGGAAACTTCAGGATTCTTTCTATAAATAGATGCAAAGCATGTATGTGTGACGTTTTACAGTCTTTTCTGCTCGTGCGGTTGAAAAGGTGACCCCCTACATACTTTTTCTTAGGATTGATAATTGAGTATATGTATTTAATGCATTTTTGGCTCTAGGGAGGTGAGATATGCGAAAGCAGTTTTAGATAATTTAGGTCCGTTTTTATGTTTTGGTGTCCCTAATTAAAGCAGTTGTGTCTCTCTTTCCCTCAGATCTGAACTTTTCAGGAAATACTTCGTAGATTTGATGGCATTGCTGAATTATATCTGTGTCTTTCTATCAGATTGGAACAATGCAGGATGATCCTTACAGTCGTGACCGCATCCCCAAAAAGAAAAGGAAAAGAACCATGGTGGATGAGCTTATGGCTGATGAAGAGTTTACCAAGTGAGTGCCATTAACAATAGTATAATTATATTGATGATGATGATGATAATGATGATGATAATAATAATAATAACACAATAATATTAATAATAATAATAACACATAGCTTTTTTATGTATGTTAATAATATAATTGATAATGGTAATAATGATACATAGCTTTTATATATTGCCATTCTCCTGTTGGGACTTAGTATGCAAATTAAAAAAAATGCACTCATAAGCAGTACATGCAGTCACAGTGTACATGTATATGCACGTACTACATGTATTTGTGTATATATATACATGATTGTCTGAACAAGGCATTTAGAAATACAAGTGATGCAAGTATTCACTTTGCTTGGCTCACACTGTGCAGGTGGTATGTTGCTGTAGAGTGTGCACATTGTGTGTCCTTGGTGGGCGTACATGCTGAGTGTTTTTATGTTTCCATAAGCCATCTTTAGATCTGCAGTATACTTTTGTACAAAACAGAATTACAAACCAAAATGGTGACAAAATAAATTACACCATACATGGGCAGGTTGTTGGTTTTCATTATGTGCATTATAAGTGACATTAATGTGTCATCATCATCATAATCATCAAGTGCCTTTCCACATGGCGTTGGTGATCATGGCCCTCCGTATGCATCTGTCCCTTGTTACCGTAAGCACATTTTCCGCCCTCTCTGTCCTCAGCCACTCTGCAAGTCTGTCCAATATTTTTTCCCTGGGTCTACCTGGTGCTCTCTTTCCCTTCAGCTTTCCTGTTGTGACCAAGTGCTCCAATTCCCGTTTCCTCAAAACATGGCCTATAAATGTTGCCAGTCTTTCCCTAATCTTCCTTATGAATGATCTTCTTGTTTCTGCCTCCATCAAGACTGTCTCGTTTGTCTTCTTTGCTGTCCATGGAAATCTCAACATTCTTCTTAGAAACGACATCTCCGCTGATGATGATAATAGTGATACATAGCTTTTATATATTGCCGTTCTCCTGTTGGGACTTAGTATGCAAATTTTCAAAATATGCACTCATAAGCAGTACATGCACGTTATGTGTATTACAGATAAATGTAGGATAGTATCAAGTTTCCATTGCTGTCAGTGGTAAATAAGACAACCATATCCTTCAAAAGCATACACGTTCCATGTCAGTTTTCTATTGTTCTTCTCTTTGGCATTTTATTGTAAGATATCTTTTACCAGAGATAATGTCTGGCAGAGTCTTTTCAAATTTGCACATATAAATTATCAAGAATTATTAACCCTTCAACTCCCACACCCTCTCCACCAGCATCCTGCATTGTCAACCATGCTAGCAATGCAAAAACTTAACCCTTTAATTCCCTCACTCTGTCGACCAGCTTCTTGCAGAAAGCTGGTGGATAGGATAAGGGAATCAAAGGGTTAAGTTTTTGCAGTTGGTGGATGGGTTGCGGTAGTCAAAGGGTTGAATTAAGTATTGGATCATGAGGTCATGTGATTATATGTATCTTTTTTTTCTGTTTCAGAAAAGTTCACAGACAGTACCAAGATATCAAGGCAATAAAATCCAATAAAAAAGCAATATTTCAAGGAAGAGCTCCAAAAAAAATCAAGAAACGAAGAAAGTAGAGAAAGAAAGGATACAAAACGCTGTATGTGTGTATTCTGTGTGTGTTTTATTCTGTGTGTCTGTCTGTCTGTATCATGCGTGTGTAACTAAAAAACAAATAGTATTTATGTTTATTTTTCATCAAAGTGGACTCCCCATGTGAAATTCAGTCTGCTGTCTCGGGTGAAGAGCATGATGATGTCGCAGTAGCAGTGCCACACTTTCTTCTCCATGTGTGCATTTCTGTTTACCTGTAAAGTGGATTTTTCTTCAGCATTTTGCCAGGGACTACTTGTTTGTTGCCATGGAATCTGTAACATGTGCCGAGTGTGTGCTGCATATAGCACTTTGGTTTTGTTAGTTGTCTTGTCTGAAAGACCAGCACCTAGACTACAGTTTAACCCACTGACTCCCACGCCCTATCCAGCGACTGGAAAAACTTAACCTTTTGAATCAAAGGGTTAGTTTGTTAGTTTTTGCTTCAGTAGCATGGTTGACAATGCAGGATGCTGGTGGGTAGGTTGAGGGAATCAAAGGGTTAAGTTTTTGCTTCAGTAGCATGGTTGACTATGCAGGATGCTGGTGGGTAATGGTGAGGGAATCAAAGGGTTAATTTTTGCTTCAGTAGCATGGTTGACAATGCAGGATACTGGTGGACAGGGTGTGGGAGTCAAAGGGTTAAGGAATGTTCTGAGCTTACCACTTCTGCTTTGTGGCTGCGTCTATGCTAGCTGAATGGGTAGCGCAAACTGCGTTGGGTTTGAGAAATTCTACATGGAGATAACTCCGTGACTCTCAGAGTTATGTTACTTAGTTGATAGTCACAGGGTTAGTTTTTGCGTCAGTGGCATGGTTGACAATGCAGGATGCTGGTGGACAGGGTGAGGGAATCAAAGGGTTAGTTTTTGCTTCAGTAGCATGGTTGACAATGCAGGATGCTGGTGGACAGGGTGAGGGAATCAAAGGGTTAAGATTTTTGCTTCAGTAGCATGGTTGACAATGCAGGATGCTGGTGGATAGGGTGAGGGAATCAAAGAGTTACGTTTTTTACTTCAGTAGCATGGTTGACAATGCAGGATGCTGGTGGATAGGGTGAGGGAATCAAAGGGTTGAGACCTAGTGGAGATGGGGAGAAAAAATCCTGTTCAGTTCATGATTTAAGTCTGGTTTTCTGTGGTCTAGGAAATGCAAAGGTGCAACTTAGAAAAAGTCAAAAAACGGAATGGGGTCCAGGTGCTGGCACCTGGCGGGGTACAGGGGCAGCGCCCCCTCCTCCCAGATGCTGAAGCTTTTGTAAAAATAAAACTGAATCTTAAGCTTTCTCTTGCAATTAGATTCAAGAAAAACAGCAGATGCTTTTCATCCTATTTCAGACAATTCCAAGTATCTTTATAACTGCTCGGTCAATTTTCACACACCACAGGCGACGGGAATTATCTTTGTCTGTATCTTTCTCCTCTAGCCATTCCAAACGCCATTTATTCTTGACAGTTGTGTCGATTAAGGCAACATATTCGCCTTCTTTTACCGCTGGCATCATGAAGTTCGCTCTACATGCGAAGCTCGAAAATGGCGGCGATTCACAGAAGTTGATGCGAGATTTTGCAACGGAGCATGCGCATTGACTTTCATACCTTCATTCACAAAAGAGTGCTTCCGCTTTCCTTTCTACACCGGAGAGTAACCATCGCGAAACATTCACGTTCAATAAACGATTTTAGACACACAAAAATAAAACGGACCCTAGCTCGGCGATTTTTTCAAAAAACAGATTTTCCGTTTCTGTTTTGAAAAAACGGATTCCGTCGTCAAACGGAAAAAGTTGCACTCATGGAAGTGTGTGTGTGTGAGAGAAGAGAGAGAGGAGTGTGTGTGTGTGTGTGTGTGTGTGTGTGTGTGTGTGTGTGTGTGTGTGTATGTGTTTGTGCTTGAGCTGTATTTGTTCAAACAATGCAGAGCCTGCAGAAGAATACATACTGCCAGTATTGCTCTTGTATCCCATATGAAGACCTATACCAGATAATAAAAGATCAGAATGCCTACTCCATCAGATCGACAGGACAGACCACAGTCATCAGTACATTATTGTTGGCAAATTGGGGTTGGGTTGGCCACAATCTAGACGATTATTTTTCCTTTTTCTTTCTCCATTATCTCCCATTAACTTCTTCTTTCTGTTGATTTTGTCCGTTAGATGTAACTGACATTTTTATAATGGCTCTGACATGCATTTTGTACTTACACTGGATTTTTTTTTTCATTTTATTGTAATTCATTTAATCTCTTGGCTGAATGTTGAATTATTTTGTGATTGCGAATTCGTTGATGACGTACCATATACGTCAGATGAAGTAGTGACAGTGTTTTGTTCAGCATTTAAGAACTGTCCATTGTGTTTCAGTGCTGACAAGAGCATAGATGATAGTGTATAGAACCCATAAGTTAATAGTGTATTGAACCATAAGTAGGAGCATAGATGATAGAGTATACAACCCATAAGTTAATTGTGTATTGAACCCTAAGTTAGGTAGAACAGCAAGATCTTTAGCATGTTGGGTTTATGCATAGGCATACAGTTTATACCATACTCACTTCAGATCTTTTTCCATCACATGGCATTTGCAACAGTGGTGTATATGAGATTTATTCTGAGTTTGAAAACAATGTGTCAAAAAAATGAAATTAATTTTTGATGATTATTGTGTGTGAGTGCATGTGTTTGATTATGTGTGTGTGACTGCTCTTAAAGATGTTGGTAGTTTTAAATGTATTTTGTCTTGAACAGTTTGGAATGTACGATGTCTTTCTGGACAGAAGTGGTGGTCAATGTGTTCAAGGAAATTATGTGTTACCCATGAAAATAAGAAATACATCATTTGTCTGATCTCTTTTTGAGTGTGTAGATATATATCTCTTTGTGCTGCCCCTGTCACACACAGATGCATGTATGCATGAATGTGTAGGCCTATATGTGCATGCAGGTGCACGCACGCAGCGCGCACACACACACACACACACACACACACACGGCAAATCACTTATAGTGAAAGACTTAAATCAACAACGAACGAACACACACACACACACACACACACTGATAGTTGGGGAAGGGGGTGGAAAATAAGACAAGCAAAACTAAAAACCAAAAACAAACATTGGGGAAATGGATCCTTTGGAAAATGGGAAAGACTGACTGACAGTGTGTCTACAGTGCATTGTTCCATATGGTAGATGACAATACCTACATAATCATATTATTTTGACAGCTTTAAACAAAACGGCACCAAAGTTGACGAATGCATGAAAACTGCAAATAATATTGTAGGCTATTTTATCAAAAAATTTCTGTATGTTTCGAGATTCCAAACTGTTGCTAAGAATTTTCAGTTGTGTGATCCAAATCTGAGAAGAATTGATTTCTCAAAAGTATGGACATTAAAACACCATATCTTTGTACACCCCATTTCTGTCAATTTTCACAGTACAGGAAAAAAAGAGGTAACATTATATTTTAATAGTTGTAGTGTCTGTATGCCTACTTTTTTCTGATATGTAATATTAAAAATGTGCAAAATGTAGATGTTGCTCATTTTGTGAGAATAGGTCACATCTGGTCACTTCTTCATGCTCTCAAGCCATTGTGAACAACCCAGTCATCATTCTTCAGTATTTATTCAGATTAATGTACAATTATTGTAACAGCACGATATACTAACCCCTCTTCCCCAGCCTGATTGAAAACTTTTGAATGTTTCTCTCTCAAACTGCTGAACATCCTTTCGATTAAGATCGATGGTCACATATGGATACAAACATGCACACATAATTGTGCACATACACTACTACAAAAATATCCATGCGTGCACTTATATATACACAAAACACACAAGTACGCACACACACAAACAAACACACATACACAACACACATAACCAGTCAATGTGATGAAGCAGTTAGCACAATGAACTACCGACAAAGAGATCATGGATTCAAACCCCCATCAGTCCAAACAATTTACTGTGCTATTTTTTGGCCCAACTGGTTGGTTACTACCCAGGCTACTCTTTATCCTGCACTCTATCCACCAACTGCAAAAACTTAACCCTTAGATTCCCTCACCCAATCCACCATCTTCCTGCAGGAAGCTGGTGGATAGGGTGAGGGGGATCTCAGGGTTAAGTTTTTGCAAAGCTAGCACGGTTGAAAATGTAGGATGCTGGTGGACAGGGTGCGGGGGTCAAAGGGTTAAATATGGTATGGGCTAGCAGGGAAGACAGGGACCATTCTAATGTAGAATCACTGAGAACATTACTCCAATTTCCGCACCACTACTGCAGATGTCTCATCTCTCGGGCCTGGGTGATACCAGGATATATTACAAAAGTAAATGCAGAGTACAGCCCCGTCACAGTCTCAATCAGAAATGGAACTTCATAACATCTTCACTATGACCCTCATTCTCATCACCAAAGCTTTGTCAAAGAATGTCCCAGATTCTGTCACCCTTCATACCCTGCTCTCATTGTGTCCTCATTTTTGGTGGGTTTAGAAGGTTCATGAGCTGAAAAAAGCTTATGGGGGAAAGTGATATAGAAATGTTGCAGAAGATGGAGCAGCAGAAATAAAAACAAACACAAAAAAGCACTTGTATAAAGTAGGCAACACTGGTACCAGTCAAGACATGTCTATGGACGCATGGTGATTTTGGCTGTCTCTGTATTGAGCTGTCTGTGCCAACAACTCTCCAACCTGTGAATACAGCTCACTGTCCTTCCCATGAGTCACAGCCACAATGTCCTCTGCCTGCGAGAGGAAAGGTCAAGGTCGATAGTAAGTCAAAGACATTTAAATCATTCACTCTCTCTCATTTATTGTATAAATGTTAAGAATTAAATATTGAATATAATTTGTAGCTTATGAACTGTTAGTCTCATTGTGTACTTTCTGAACTTTTAATCATACTGGATAGCCTACTTTGTGAACTGTTAGTCATAATGTCCACTTTGTGAACTATCGTGTACTTTCTGGAATATTAGTTATACTGTATCATACCATCAACATCATATCATCAACAACGAACAAATTTCCAGGATACAGGGCTTAAAACAGGAGGAGGAAAAAAAGCACTGAAACTAGGGGGGGTCCGCCATTTTGTTTTTTCCAAGAAGTCCGACCGGAAACTTCTTCCAAGAAAAATCAAGGGCCATAACTTGCGCGCTGTTGCTATGAACGCTTGCAAGCCGATCATGGATGCCTTGCTCCTTTCGTGCTGTTTTTTTTGTTTGTATTTTTTTGACAAACCGAAATTGCGGAATATTCCGCCCAGACGCAGAACGTTTTAAGCCCTGAGGGTACAAAACACATGCAAACTGGGAAGGGGGAGACAGGAGGGAGTAGGGTGTGTGACCCCTGGCCCCATGCGAACACACACATACCTGTATGCATGCAAACACAAACAAATAATAATAATAATAATTACAATATTTATATAGCGCAAAATCTTGATAAAATCAAATCTAAGCGCTGAAGCAGACACACACGCAGGCACGCACGCTCGCACACACACGCACGCACACATACAGACACACACACACACACACACACACACACCACACACACGCATGGCTATAAATGGGGAGAAAGAATAAAAGCAATAAAAGCAAGAATAAAAGCAATGGAAAATTATAGAGAGCATAGCATACAATTATATATTATAACCATGTGATTCCCTCCGAGCGGAGACAGGCTGCAGAGGGGAGGGTTGAGTGAGGTTAGGATTTTATGCAGGAGAGAAAAGGTGAGTTTTGAGAGCGGACTTGAAGGAGACAAAAGTAGGTTGCTGACGGACTGAGAGAGGAAGTTTGTTCCAGGAGAGTGGACCAGAAACAGAGAAGGCTCGTGGACCATAGGTATTGAGCTTAGTGCGTGGAAAGCGAAGAGTCAGAGGATCAGAGGCAGAGCGGAGGGTACGTGAGGGAACATAGATCTCAAGTAGGCTTGACAGGTAATCGGGGGCTGCGTTATTGAGGCTTTTGTAGCACATGGTGTCTAGTTTGTACTGTATGCGCTTTGATACAGGGAGCCAGTGAAGTTGTGCCAGGAGAGGAGATATGTGGTCAGCTTTTTTCTTTTTGAGTACAAGGCGTGCAGCATTGTTTTGAATGCGCTGTAGGATGTGAATGGTGGAGGCAGGAAGACCAGACAGGAGTGAATTGCAATAGTCAATGCGAGACATTATGAAGGAGAGAACGAGTTTTGCAGTTGTTTCGACAGAGAGATACTTCCTGATCAGCTTTATACGATGGAGATGATAGTAGCAGGATCTGGCAGTTTGAGAAACAAAGTTGTTCATGGAGAGGGTAGAGTCAATGCAGACACCAAGGTTTTTAGCTGAATCAGAAATTGGGACTGATGTGTTACATAATGGGAGAGAAAGAGGAGGCAGCTGAGAAACAGGCAGACACATACACACACGTGCCGGCATCCACACGCAAGCACACACATAACTGAACAGAAACTAGGCAAAGGACCACCAACACACCTGTGAAAGATGAGTGAAAGCGTCAGACACCTGGTTGAGCCACAGCTGCAGTTTACCCACCCGCACCAGCTGCACACCCAGGGCAGGGCTGTACGTAGGCAGCAGCTTCCTGGTACCAACAGATAACCACTCATAACGGTCAATGGTTTGCAAAACAATCAGCAGCTTCCTGGCACCAACAGATAACCAGTCATAACAGTGCAATGGTTTGCAAAACAATCAGTCAGCAGCTTCCTGGCACCAACAGATAACCAGTCATAACAGTGCAATGGTTTGCAAAACAATCAGCAGCTTCCTGGCACCAACAGATAACCAGTCATAACAGTGCAATGGTTTGCAAAACAATCAGCAGCTTCCTGGTACCAACAGATAACCACTCATAACAGTGCAATGGTTTGCAAAACAATCAGCAGCTTCCTGGCACCAACAGATAACCACTCATAACAGTGCAATGGTTTGCAAAACAGACGATCAGCTGGAAGGTTTGGGGCTTAAATCCACACAGTTCAAATCCCGTCTTAAATCCCACAGGGTTCAAATCCCAGCCTAAACCCCATAGAGTTCTTAATCCCCCCCCAGAGTTCAAACCCTGTCTTAAATCCCACAGAGTTCAAATCCTGGCCGAAATCCCACAGTTCAAATCCCGGCTTAAATCCCACAGAGTTCAAATCCCGGCCTAAATCCCACAGAGTTCAAATCCCATCAATCCCGTCAAAATCACATGATTTTTTTGCCCTCACCAGCTCTCCTACCCAGAAATGAGTTTTGCTAAGGGATCAGTCTTATCCACTTCACACATACGTCAATGAGTCAGTCACTCACGTATCCTAACCAACACCACAGGTCTCTGTCTCTTGGGCCTGATTCACATCAGGACATGAAAGCAAGTATACAGTACAGCGTTGTCATACAGTCTCAGTCAAGAATGGAACTCAACAGCATCATGATTATTATTGCCATTGTCATCACCATCACCATTGCGCTGGCAATCATGGCCCTCCATGCGAATCTATCTTTCATCGCTGCAAGTACATCTCCCACCCTATCTGCCTTCATCCACTCTGCAAGTGTGTCCAGTATTTTCTCCTTGGATCTACCTGGATCTACCCCACTGTCATCATCATCAAATCACTGTGTAAAATTGTCTCAGTATGACTGCATTTGTTTTTTGCTGCATCTCAAAGACAAAAATGGAGAATCCTGCCTGCTGCTGCAATCCTGAGTTTTCCCTCAAACGACTAATCTGGTCATGGTATTAGAACTACAAGAAGGCGAAAAGATACAATCCTTCTGCACCCCCTTCCACTTTCTGTCACCCAGCAAATGTTTGAGCAATGCGAATGGGTCTGTAATGTATTGAAAAAAAAAAAGATTATTTTGACATGATCAGATCCATATGAAAATGTAAATATCTGTTTCTGTAGATGTTGACAGAGACAGAGTCAGGGACACCTCAAGAAAACAAACTGACAGAAGTCACACAGAACAAAAAGCTGGTGGAAAATATCAAATGTAGACCTGACATAATCAAAATGCAGAGAAATCATATGAAGACACAGAGACCTGTAAGGCTGCACTGTTTGAAGACCGTAGTCAAGAGCCTCTTCCCAGAGCGAGCTGGTGATGGCAGCGTCAAATGCCCGATCCAACACACGCAGCATGTACATGTTAGTCAATGACAGGCTGGCCTTTACCTTGGAAAGACAGTCTCTACACAGCGACAAAATATCGTCATCCCCACCTGTCGAATAAACAAGAGGCGAGTGTAACTGACACAGTTGTCTATCACAATCAGTAAAAGAAACAATAATTTTAAGATCATCATCATCATCAAGTGCCTTGCCACATGGCGTTGCGATTATGGCCTTCCATCTGTTTCTATCCCTTGTTGCCTCAAGCACCTCTTCCACCCTCTTTGTCTTCAGCCACCCTGCAAGTCCGTCCAATATCTTCTCCCTTGGTCTACCTAGTGCCCTCCTTCTCTCCAGCTTTTCTGTTGTGACTAGGTGTTCCAATTCCCCTTTCGTCATAAAATGGCCTACAAATGTTGCCTGTCTTTTCCTAATCTTCCTTATGAATGATCTTTTTGTGTCTGCCTCCATCAAGACTGTCTCATTTGTTTTCTTTGCTGTCCATGGAACTCTCAATATTCTTCTCAGAAACCACATCTCAGCTGCCTCAATCTTGTTCTGGCTTTGCTTGTTGACTGTCCACGCCTCAAAACCATATAACATTATCGGTTCCATATAACATTCAAGTACTCTCTTCTTTAAGATATATATCTGAAAATAGCTTTCCATATTGTCATGAGCTTTCTATCTTGTCACGAGCTTTCCATCTTGTCATGAGCTTTCCATCTTGTCATGAGCTTTCTATCTTGTCATGCACTTTCCATCTTATCAGCTTTCCATCTTGACATGAGCCTTCTGTCTTATCATGCACTTTCCATCTTGTCATGAGATTTCTGTCTTGTCACAAGCTTTCCATCTTGTCACGCAAGCTTTCCATTTTGTCATGAGCCTTCCATCTTTTGAGCTTTCCATCTTGTCATGAGCTTTCCATTTTGTCATGAGCTTTCCATTTTGTCATGAGCTTTCCATCTTGTGAGCTTTCCATCTTGTGAGCTTTCCATCTTGTCATGATCTTTCCATCTTGTAACACAAGCTTTCCATCTTGTCACACAAGCTTTCTATCTTGTCACAAGCTTTCCATCTTGTCACGAGCTTTCCATCTTGTGAGCTTTCCATCTTGTCATGAGCTTTCCATCTTGTGAGCTTTCCAACTTGTCATGAGCTTTCTATCTTGTCACGAGCTTTTCATCCTGTCATGAACTTTCCATTTGTCATGAGCTTTCCATCTTGTGAGCTTTCATTTGTCATGAGCTTTCTATCTTGCACGAGCTTTTCATCTGTCATGAGCTTTCCATCTTGTGAGCTTTCCATCTTGTCATGAGCTTTCTATCTTGTCATGAGCTTTCCATCTTGTCACAAGCTTTCCATCTTGTCATGAGCTTTCCATCTTGTCATGAGCTTTCCATCTTGTCACAAGCTTTCCATCTTGTCATGCAAGCTTTCCATCTAGTCACATGAAATAAAAGCTTGTGAGGGCCCAACATTTTAAATTTTAATGAACTTCTGACCGAGAGCTTGTGGATTCGAACCTCCAATGCCTGCTCTCATGATGATCTCAGCCCTCCAACGAAAGCCCCTATAAAACGCCCACACCCAAAACCCATTAAGCATGAGCAGTAGGCATGGACTAGCAGTCAAGGCAAAATAAAACTAGAGATCACCACATAATTAAACATGATCATCCCACCATTACACATTGTCCTTTTATGCCATACATATTCAATCCCACCTCGACACATTGTCCTTTTATGCACATACATATTCAATCGCCACCTTCATACATTGTCCTTTTTATACGCATACATATTCAATCACCACCTTCATACATTGTCCCTTTTATGCCGTACATATTCAATCACCACCTTCATACATTGTCCTTTTCATACGCATACATATTCAATCAAAAGTACATAAGACTTTATTGAAAACATACATGTAAATGGACCAGCAAGGCGGAAAATGATAGGAAGAAATGACAGAAAGCAAATGAAGAAGAAAGAAACAAAGAGAGTGATAGAACAGAGGAAATTTCTAGCACAGAATTTCCAGAAGAAGGGGATGCTATTTATACTGAAAGAGCCCCGGGCATCCCCACGGGGGGCATTGTCCTTTTATGCGCTTACATATTCAATCACCACATTCGTAACATTGTCCTTTTTATGCGCATACATATTCAATCACCACATTCATACATTGTCCCTTTTTTGCGCATACATATTCAATCACCACCTTCATACATTGTCCTTTTAGGCGCATACATATTCATTCAAACAGGCAATTCTGTCACACCACTTACCTGATTTTTTCAGCTGATCCACTTTGTCCACCACATTCTGACAAAGTTTGATGGCTGCTGTTACTTCTGTATCATCTACCTCTTGCTGTCTGTCTGAAACAGTTCAATACCACAATCTGATACCTTTCAGTTAGATATGTTTATTTCAGTTTTGTTGTTGTTGTTGTTTTACTGTATATGTTATATATGTCAATTTGTACTGTTTAAACATAATTCCTATGGATTTTTTTCATTGCTTTCCAAGTACAGTATGGCATACTGAAAAAACACTGCATGAAATCTGAAAATTTTAAAGCATTTCTGCATGGCAGCAGCAAGCTCATGTTGTAAAGTTGCAGACAGTATAGTATAAAATATTGTCTGTTTCTGATCTTTCATCTTTCAATGAATACGTAAAGAACATCTGTAAACTGAGTTGGCAAGAACACGAACAATTCTCATTATTATATCAAAGATATGATACTATGGTGTGATTCAAATAGTGGTTGACATGTACATGTTCATGTATCATACGTTTTTACACTTTGTATTTAGGTAATCTTCCTTTTCTGATATGTTACTATGGTGTGATTCAAATAGTGGTTGACATGTACATGTTCATGCATCATACGATTTTACACTCTGTACTTAGGTAATCTTCCTTTTCTCTTCACAATAGTGTATTGGTGGAATTGTTGTTCTAGCATGAGTTTCAAGAGAATAAAAACACAAGACCTGTTTGTACTACATATTAGAAATATTCCATGCTGGTACACTACCTGGTCCATCTTATGTTCTCCATCACTTTTGTTTTAGTTTAACACCTGTGTTTGTCTTGTTCACTGTAAAAGGAAGATGTCTTGAAGAGGACACTATTCATGCTCTGATTTTTAAAATTTTGTCACACATTGATGACACATAATTTTCGTATATATTTGCTATTTGTTCTGCACTGTACTGTTGTTGCACACTCTGACAATGTCATGTTCCAGAATAACAGAAAAGAACTTTCTATGAAAGGTGAAACAAAACAAAAAAAACAAAAAAAAATCTTATGCATTTTCATTTCAAATGCTTCTACACAGCTCTATTCTCCAAACTTATCTGGATTCACTGTGCATTGCACAAAATCACACATTTTAGTGGAACACAGAGAACTCAAGCTGTCAGACAAGCTGACTACATTCCACTATGTTGTTGCATAGTCTGCATCTTTGATGGGCGTGCATACTGGGTGTTTTTTCATGTTTCATAACCCAGCCAATGACATGATCTATAGGATCTTTAATGTGAATATTTGATATTCTGCATACATAAACTCCCATAGGGGGTATGGGCTTGAGCACTGACAGATCTGCACACATGCTGATCTGGGAGATATTGCTCCATCTTCTGCACAGCTCTTGTCTCAGTACCCCCACAGTGCCCATTTTGGATCTCGATCAGACCTCAAAACCCATCAAAACTGTGGTCACCATGACAGCAGGGCATGAAAGGCCATGGATGGGACAATTTAATGCCATGATGATGACAAATGGACTCAGACTAAACTCGAGGGACTTGGAAGAGGTCTGGCTCGCAAACGTGCAGCATGCATGCCCACAGGTGTGCGGACATGCCCTGATACCCACGAACCAGACCCCCAGCTACGAGTAAATAGAACCACAGCCTTGCGGTTATCTTGGGAGAGAATAAGGCTAAGGGAGTAAACCCTGACAGAAAATCACCCCCACTACCTTGTGGGTTGTGAGGGAATGACAATGGCTAGTGGAGAGTCTGCACAAAAATCAATGGAAGGCAACGGGAAACCACCATCGTACATGACCAGCCAAAACACCAAAAAGGATGATAACGAAAAAAATAGGGGCTCCTGTGGAGCATCTTCATCCGGTAGGAACCATCATGCTGCCTAGGTGACACCAAACTGTCAGCAAAACTACTGTGAGGGCCATGATAGCCAACGCCATGAGGCAGGACACATGATGATGATGATGATGATGATGATGACGACAAGGGAGTTAATAGTAACGATGTTATGGTATTCCATTTCAAACCGAGACATCGTGACAGGGCTGTACTCTATGCTTACTGCCATAACATAAACTGGCATCAAACCAGGCCCAAGAGATACAAACACCTGAGATGTTGGTCAGGAAATTTCAGCAACACCCTCTAAGATATATCTGTAAGGTGATGAGATTCAACTGTGTGGTCTCATTCTTCTCAACGAGCTCACAGTATACTCAACTCTGGCAGGATCCCATCAGAGCTGAAAAATCCCCAAATAATTTGACGGCCTGACGGAAGATTCAAACCTATGACCTCAAAGTCAGTAGCATGTTGCCCTAACCACTTTGCCACTGACAGGTACAACAGTACAACAGCAAAATCAATGGCATACCATCAGTAGTACTGTGGCCTTGTTGGTCAGCTGTGTGTCCACTTGTCATCACTCTGTCCTGAAAAAAAATATGGGCATTAATGAATGCAGTTTACAGAAATTTCAGTTTATAGATTCAAAAGTATATAAAAATACTTTCTGTGTGCACGTGTGCATGCATGTGTGTGTGTGTGTTGTTTTTCTTTTAATATTTATTCAAATAAATGCGTGCATGAATGTGTGTATTATGTTTTTTTTAACATTAGTTCACATAAATCTGTGCTTTTAGATGTGTGTGTGCATGCATGTGTGTGCAGGTGTGCATGTGTACGTGAGCCCCTTATCACCAGTACTATCATTATCATTAACGTTTTCAGTGTCCAAAGACAAAGTTTAAGGTTTATTCAAGAGGGATTTATTGCGCTAGAACAATCCCATATGTGCTCCTAACCAAATCTGCTAGCAGTATCATTATCATGAACATTTTCAGTGTCCCAAGACAGTCTAAGGTTTATTCAAGAGGGATTTTTTTGCTTGAGAACAATTCCACATGTGCTCCAAACCAAATCTGCTAGTAGTTCTCTGGCAGACTTCTTGAGCCTGCACAAAACCCTGTGTGACTAGACAGTCTTGAAACGAAACACCGATACCATCAGAATGATTGGAACATTAAGATGCGCAGTGAACAACTGAATTTTAAACATGCAAGGTAGGCTGAACTTGAGACATGGGGTTTGAGTCCACAGCTATACATTAAAATGCCCTAGAATGATTATTTCCATCCTCCTCACAACTGAACTTTTCCTAATTCCATTCTTAGACCAGAGTATTGCAACACACACCAATGAGAGAGCTTGGTGTATATACATGAATTATTCATAGACTGCAAGGTCCAATCAATTGATCAGATTGAAAGTAAACCTGTGTGAAGGAACTATTTCCACCACTCACATGGAAAAAGGGAGGGGAGAAGTGTGTGATGGATGCCTTAGGTCTGCGAAACATGGCACTGGTTTGGAATGTTATGCATGCCCTGGAACTTGTAAAGTGTGGGAAGATGTATTTTTCTTTGGAGTTTGAATGTTTCCTTGGAATTGTGTGCGTATCTTGAACTCTTTGACTCCTGCACTTATTCCTGCATCATCAACCATGCTAGAAAAGCAAAAACTTAACCCTTTGACTCCCTTACCCTATCCACCAACTTCAGCAAAAACTTAACCCTGCGACTCCCTCACCCTATCCACCAGCCTCCTGCAGGAAGCTGGTGGGTAAGATGAGGGAGTCAAAGGGTTAAGTTTTTGCAGCTGGCAGACAGGGTGTGGGAGTCAAAGGGTTAAGGTGTATGTTTGGAGATTGGGTGAAGAATATTTGTATTGGTTTTACTGGTCATTCACTGCTTACTGGAATGCCTGATGATGTGGAATTAACATGGACAGATAATACATTCCTTCCATACATATACATGTATGTATATACATATATGTGTATATATATATATATGACCCAGCATGGGGAAAACTAAGCTAAAATGCCAAATTTTCAATTCTGAGTTTCCAATTCTTTTCAAAATTACAAAGATTATAAATCAACGTGTAAAAAAAGCAGAATCAATTATGCTTCTCTCGTCAGATACGTTTCTACTTTGTAAACATATTTTCGACAAGGAAAGTAAAACACATAGGCCTACAAACTATTGAAAAAAAGACACCTTTCATCTAAAAAAAAAGAGGCTTTTTCTGTTTTTTGTTTTGTTTTTTTTTAGTACAAAGACATTGGGAAATTGAAGATTATATGTTAAAGACTTGAAATATCAAAAAATTCTCAGTTGACCCAACCGTGATCTATCCAGCTATTTTTAGCTATAGCTATGGTTGGCTGGCTGCGTCTTGAGCTGGGATTTCCTACGCTTTATCACATACTGGTAACCAGCAGCATTTTTCGACTGGTGGAGTTACATAAATGTGCCTTTTTCCTTCGTGATTAGACATGCTGCATTGTTCTCAACCTTTTGCAGTTCAGAAATTTGTGATATCATTATCATAATATTTTATCATAACACACCTATCACAATATTATTATCATTATTACTATTAGTGTATATCATACAAATCACAGCAACCACTTCTGACAACTGTGAAACAACACAAGCTGGCATGATTTGGTCATTCTGAGGCCATTTTTCAGGGCAACCTGGAAGGCGGCCCTTGCTAAGGTTAACACTTTAGACTCCCATTCCCTATCCACCAACTGCAAAATCTTAACCATTTGACTCCCGCACCCTACCCACAGCTTCCTGCAGGAAGCCGGTAGATAAGTGAGGGAGTCAAAGGGTCAAGTTTTTGCTTTGCTAGTTAACACTGAAAGAGCTATGTGGCAAATATCAAAGACTGGACCAATCTCAGTATGATTGAGCTGCTTGTCACTGCACCTCATGAGACAGTGATGGAGGATCCTGTCTGCTCCTGTGCCCATGAATCCTCACCAACAACCATGCTGGCTGTGAAATTAAAAGACGAAGGAGAAGAGACTGCAATCAGTTTCAGTTTCTTCTCAAGATGACGTCTCCGCGCTTGGAACGAATTCCATAAGCACTAACGTCACAGGTGCCATGTGTATGGTGATCATGGTACAAGCCTTAACCCGTTCAGTGCCGGCGACCGAATATTCGGTCGGCTCTCCATGTCATCCTCTTTGCCAGCGACCGAATTTCTGACAGTCTATTTTTAGCATTTTTCATGGGGAATTACGGCAAGCAGACGTGATGCAGAACACAGATACACAATCTACAATCCTTCCCCGATAATGAGATACTACGCAGTTTCTGTGACGTTCCTCACAAAGTTTGCAAACAAAGCAATTAGTAGGGGACCCCGTTTACGTAAACACTCCAACAGCGAAAATGGCCGACAGCCCCGAGCCGAGCATTTCAAGCAGACGACACACTTCCATTCCACTTTCCTTTGCCGTTAACTTGTGCTCCGAAATGATTTTGACATCGAATCAGTTGATTCTTTGGATGATTTTAGCGAGGACAGTGATGTTCATGGCGATGATGTGGCCAGAACAAGTGCACCGCGTGCCTTGACCGACTTCGACAGTGATATGTCAGTCAGTCACGACTCGACTGTTGATCCTGCTTTCACGGCGGATACAGAGGTGAGTGGTGCTGAGACTGAAAGCGATAGTGATGGGGAGGGTGGGGGTGTGTGCCAGTACTAAGCAGGAAAAGGCCTAGAGTTTCGAGAAGCAGGGGTGCAGGACGAAAAGAGGGACAGCAGGAAGGGAGGGTGGGGCAGGGGAGGGGGCGGGTCGAGGGTGCGAGAAGAGGAGGACAGTGACTAGAACTGCATGTTTTCGACGGTCAGTTCGTCGATGGGACAAACACAAGACCTGTGTCGTTTGAGTTTACAGGGGATGCAGGCATCAAAGTATCAACTGAGGGTTTTGGAGCTGTAGATTATTTCAAGTTGTTTCTCACACAAGATCTCCTTCAGAGGCTTGTGACTGAGACCAATAGATACGCACAGCAGATGATTATGGCTGCCAGTCAGAAGGAGGGGGTAATTTCTAAACATAGCTCACTGAGACAGTGGACAGACTGTTACCAACTCTGTGTGTGTGTGTGTGTGTGTGTGTGTGTGTGTGTGTGTGTGTGTCTGTGTGTGTGTGTGTCTGTGTGTGTGTGTGTGTGTGTGTGTGTGTGTGTGTGTGTGTATGTGTGTGGTTTGTGTGTGTGTGTGTATGTGTGATAGTGGTGGTGATGTGGGTGGGGTTTCGTGGTGATGGGTGGTGATTATGTGTGTGTGTGTGTGTGTGTGTGTGTGTGTGTGTGTGTGTGTGTGAGATGTGTTTGTGTTACTTATTTTGCTTGTTCATCCTGCTTATGGTGCAGTTATACATTTTGTCACATGTTACTTATTGCTGTGTATGTTTGTGTGTATGCTTTCAGATAACTATTCAGGCAGAACACCAGCTGATGTGGTACCATCAAAGCCAACAGACTGGTGAAGGAGATGACTGACCTTGAGGTCACCAAAATAGGGGACATGAAGGGGCTTCTCCTTGTTTCATGGAGTACCACACAAAACTCAAATACTGGCTTGAAGATTAGTTTGTGGAGACACTGACAGTAGTTGAGTTGGACATCCATAATCTATAAATAGTTTTTTTGTGCCTTTTTTTTTTATTTCTTCATTTCTTCAGTGATGGGAACTCTTCTCTTTGAATTGGTGTGCCTTCAAAATAACATGGATTTAGGATTGCTTTTTGTTTCACTTTGGAATTATCATGCCACTTAGTGCAAAATTTCTGCAGATTTGATGAGTACAAATAAAATATTTCACCAAAAATTCTAATGTTCATTTTTTGTCTTTCTGTGAGTGTCATTTTGAAGAGGAATCATTTTGCTACAAACTTTATTCAACATGTTATTGTCTATTTTGTCTCCTTTAGCTTCACGAATTTTTTATGAATTATTACCCTAATTCGCAAAATGCCCCTGGCAATGGCGAATGCACACTTTAATTACATCATCTGGCACTGTAAGGGTTAAGCCTGCACATAAACCATGAGCTGGCCAGGTCCTGAGGCCCTACCTAGACTATAAACCCACGAGCTGGCCAGGTCCTGAGGCCCTACCTAGACAATGTTTTACCTAGTCTATGTTTCATACTTGGAGATTACAATCATTGTAAGGATGTGTCACTGTAGATGTTGCTTAAATTTCCTGACGAATCTCCATGGGTGTCTGTATCTCTCAGGCCTGGTTGATGCCAGAATATATCATGAAAGGTAGAGCAAAGTACAGCCATGTCATGTTGACTTAATATGAAATGGAATTCCACAGCAGTGCATCATTATCATCCCCATTTTCATTATCACAGCATTGTTAAAAAAAATGTAGCAGATTCGCTACAGCGTTCAAGAAAATGAAAAGCGTTTTTACCAACAAATGCCTATCAATTAACATCAGGAAGAGAGTTCTTCAGTGTTATATAGAACCAATACTGTTGTACTAATGTGAAGCATGGACAGTCAACACACAAAGGCAGAAAGAGACTGAGGCAGCTGAAATGTAGTTTCTAAGAAGAATGTTGAGAGTTCATTGGACAGCAAAGAAGACAAATGAGACAGTCTTGAAAGAGGCAAACACAAAAAGAACATTAATGAAAAAGGTTAGGAAAAGACAAGCACCATTTATATGTTATTTTATGAGGCAAGAGAAATTAGAGCACCTGGTCACAACAGGAAAGCTGGAGGGAAAAAGAGCACCAGGTAGACCCAGGGAGAAAATATTGGACGGACTTGCAGAGTGGACGAAGACAGAGAGGGTGGGAAATGTAAGCCTACTTGCAGTGACAAAGGATAGATTCGTATGGAGGGCCATGATTGTCAATGTCATGCGAAAGGACATGTGATGATGATAATCATAGTGATTATTACCAGAGCTGAGTCGTGACAGCGTGAGCACTGACAGCTGAAGTAGTACTGTTGCTGCAGCTGCTCTTGGCGTTCCCAGGATGGTGCCAACTGGTCGACGTAACTCAGGTACACCGATTCCTGCACCTGCATGTATTCTGACCATTTCATACCATTACGAACACCAACAAGCTTAAATTGTACAAGTGATAAGGGGAAAAAATCAAATAAAGCAAAACTGGTCAAAAGAGGAAAAAGTCTGAACAGTTGTCTCGACACAAAAACACAAACAGAACACACACACACACACACACACATTCACTTCACACACACACACACATTCACTTCACACACACACACACACACATACACACACACACACACACACACACACACACACACACACATATATATTCATTCACACACACACACACATACACACAAACACATATACTCACTCACAACATATATACACACAAACACACACTCATACACTCAAACAGAAAAAAACAAAAAACAACAAAAATCAACAAAAGAACCATCAGTCACAAAAAAATTATTGTGGGATTTTTCCACTCTGAATGGCTTATATCTTGAGTTGAGCATTCTATGGGCTTGTTGAGGAGGGAACCACACAATCGAGTCTCATCCGCTTCTCAGATGAGTTACTGAGGGTGTAGCTCAAATTTCATGACCAACATTGCAGGTGTCTGCATCTCTCAGGCCTGGTCCACACCAGAACATATTATGAAAGTATGAGAAAGGAAAAGCCCTGTCACACAAGTCTCCATCCCAAATGGAACTCCATAAGACCATCACTATTCTCATCATCATAGCATTATGAAAATTTTTCCCCATATTCTGTGGCCATAAATGTTCTGCTCACACGGTGACCACAGTTTTGGTAGGTCTTGAAGTGTACTGGAAAATGAAACAAGCGGCGTGGGAGTCTCACCTGTCTCACCTGTCAGCATCAACGGGTTCGGTGTTGACCACTGCACATCTGGATGCCACCATCACCCTCCAGGCCGCTCTGTCTTGACTTTTGTGGACAATTTCTTGAATATTTAGGCCACTGATGTTGGTTATGTTCTCGATATATGAGATTGGAGGTCTGTCTTTCTTCCTTTTTGCCACTGTTTTTCCTTGAAAGACAGTTGCCATGAGGTCCGTGTTCTTGATGAGTGACACATGGCCAATTGATTTTAATCTTCTCTTGTTGATGTCTGCTTGTAGTTTTCTGGTGGTATCAAGCTCCTCCATGACACTCTCATTAGTTCTTCTGTCTGTCCATTTGACACATAGCAGTATTCGATAAAACCACATCTCTGCTGTCCCAATTCCTCTGCAATTAGTTTTTCTCAGAGTCCAGGCTTTGCAGCCATAAATCATGGCTGGCCAGATCAACTTCTAACTTTCAGGCCATCCGGCTTGCCTCTGTCTTTCCAGATGTTGTTGAGTTGGACCACTTTTTGCTTGGCCATTCCAATTCATATTTTGATGTCTTTGGAGCAGGTTCCATCATCAGTTTTTACAGATCCAAGATATTTAAAATCCTTAACATTTTCTAACAGAACTTTGTTAACTGATGCCACTGAGGCATGGAAGTAGTGATACAAAAGTAGTGCATGAAGATCGGGCAGAAAAACAAAACAAAAGAAAAGTCAAAGAGGAAAGTAAAAACCAAACAAATTCATCTACAAGGGCATGACAGTCATGAAGTTACGATGTCAAGACTTTCAATCTCCTATTCATCAGTCAAGTGTGCTAAGCGCTTAGCTGTTATGACTGATAAAAACACACAGCAATTATACGGCAGACTCCTTGAGCTTGCCCAAAACCCTACACAAGGCTGAAAAAAAACAAACCCAAAATGATACTGGCGTGATGGAGCTTTAAACCTCCAATCTCCCATTCATCACCTCCAACCTCCAATTCGTCAGCTGACTGTGCTGACCACATAGCCATGGTTTCTGATGGACAGTTTCAGTTTCAGTTTCAATTTCTCAATATGATGTCTCCGCGCTCGGAATGAATTCCATATGCACTAATGTCACAGGTGCCATATGATGGAGAAGATCCAGAACGATCACGGCACAAGCCTTAAACCTGCACACAAACCCATGAGCTCGCCAGGTCCTGAGGTCCTACCTAGATAGTTCCATAACCCTGGGTCGTAGGGGAGTGAGGTGGCAAAGACCTCAACTTTTCCCTGGGCCAGTACCATGAACCATGAGGGCAGCACCCATCCCCTCTCCTTCGCTTCAAATTCATATTAACATTTTTTTTTTAACAAGACTTCAGAAAGTCAAGAAGGCTAATTGGTCCTCAAGGGGTGGGACCTGGGAAATCAACCTTTTTCTCCAATGTTTTATACCAAGGCAGCCTGGCAATGCCCTGCTCTTCATGATTTTCAACTGCATGGGATCTTTAGCGTGCGCAACCAGAAGGCGCACGGGTCCAACTTGTTTTATGTCCCCTTCTGATGGACAGCATAGTGTTGTCTTCAACACTGTCTTTAGCCACCAAAATTTATGGACACCATGTTCAGACTGACTAATTTAAATGGGATATGTGTCAGACTTAAATGTTCTCTATGACTCTGTGAATATGTATTCTACGCTGGAGATAATGTACAGTAACAACAGTAATAACAACACACAAAATAAGACACCTACTTTCACCAATTCACCACCAGGGATGTCATCGACAGCTCTAACACACAGGCTCTTGCCATGGAATGTCACCACTGCATTTGCTGTACATCGGTGATCCAAACCTGCGGGGCTAAAAGGAAACGCTTACTTTAAATGTAAGGAAACAGTGGACTAAACACAGTAGAAAACAGACATAATCAATAAAAACCAACAACAGAAAGAAAGAAAAGGAAACACACACACACATACACACACACACACACACACACACACACACACACACACACACACACACACACACACACAGTACACAAAACCAACCAACCACCAACCAGTCGACCCATCTATTGCAGTAATTCCACTCAGAATTAAAGAAAGACACCTGTTCCTGGAGGCCATTATAAACTCATTATTTTCTTTCTTCATTTCCTTTAATTCTATGTCTGTAATTTTCTTTATTTCACAAAAATGTACCTAACACTGCTACTACTACTATGATTGTTATTACTGTTGTTTTGTTGTTACTGATAAAAGTTGACATGTGCTTGCTTTAAATGTGTCTCCATTTGTCTCTACTGCATTTGTAAAGTGCTTGACCAACTGATGTATACAAGTCAAAAAATTTTTTTTGAATTTTTTTTCAATGTTTGTATTAAATGTACAGTGTAACAAGCACTAGCTGTAAAAAGAGGTCTAATGGCACCTAATATTTTGTATTAAATGTACAGTGTAACAAGAACTAGCTGTAAAAAGAGGTCTAATGGCACCTAATATTTTGTATTAAATGTACAGTGTAACAAGCACTAGCTGTAAAAAGAGGTCTAATGGCACCTAATATTTTGTATTAAATGTACAGTGTAACAAGAACTAGCTGTAAAAAGAGGTCTAATGGCACCTAATATTTTGTATTAAATGTACAGTGTAACAAGAACTAGCTGTAAAAAGAGGTCTAATGGCACCTAATATTTTGTATTAAATGTACAGTGTAACAAGAACTAGCTGTAAAAAGAGGTCTAATGGCACCTAATATTTTGTATTAAATGTACAGTGTAACAAGAACTAGCTGTAAAAAGAGGTCTAATGGCACCTAATATTTTGTATTAAATGTACAGTGTAACAAGAACTAGCTGTAAAAAGAGGTCTAATGGCACCTAATATTTTGTATTAAATGTACAGTGTAACAAGAACTAGCTGTAAAAAGAGGTCCAATGGCACCTAATACTACTATCTGTAACTAATAAGATGTTTTAAGTTTGAAGTTTAAACATTTTCAATGTCATGTTTTGTGTCATTAAAATGCAAGATTAACCCATTCAAGACAGTGCTACTTGAGACCAACAACACTCCTGCCTAAAGCGGCCCTTCAAAATTTTTTTCAAATTGCTGTGGAATAAAAAGCACTATTGTACTCTTATTAGTAGACAGATCTGCCTGAAATTTGGCATGTTGAAAGGAGATAGATTAAGCTTTATTCTGGTGTACTCAGAATTTCTGTTGCCATAGCAAACAAAAAGTGACAGCCATATTGGAAATGGTCATTCTTTTGTCACCTGAATCAAAGACAGCCAAACGCGATTCATAAATAGGCCAGAAGACTGGTGAAGGGGAGTAACTCAACAGACATAAGCCATAATGGATATGGACCAGTGTTTCAAAGTTTGAAGTTTACGAACCTGAGAAAGACTCCTGAGCCAATGTCCTGCAACTCTTGGTCTGCTATAGTGAAGGTGTTGATCACCATCTGCCACACAGACAAGGTCAAAGTGACCATCACAAATTTAACACAGATGTATAAGAATAATATGCTGAATGTATGTTTGTGTATATTCATCATGATAATACACACAACATATATATGTGTATATACATATCTGTATCTATATACATATATATATATGTGTGTGTGTGTGTGTGTGTGTGTGTGTGTGTGTGTGTGTGTGTGTGTGTGTGTGTGTGTGTGTGTGTGTGTGTGTGTGTGTGTGTGTGTGTGTGTGTGTGTGTGTGTGTGTGTGTGTGTGTGTGTGTGTGTGTGTGTGTGTGTTGTGAACATATACATGCATGTTGTATATGTTCTGAATTTTATAAAAGCAATACTGAACAAATCTGTATCTGTAGAAATGTCATGATGACTACAAGAAGTTACAGTAGAAGTAGTATCAAAAGCAATACTATTAGGAACAGTAGTAATAATAGTTGTAATAGTAATATCAGTTATAATAGTAGTAGTGGTAGTAGTAGCAGTAACACTAGTAGTAGTAGTAATAGCAGCAGTAGGTGGTGATAATAGTAGCAGAAAGAATAGCAATAGCAGCAGCCACAGTACTACTACTAGTAGTAGTAGTAGTAGCAGTAGTAGCAGTAGTAGCACTAGCAGTAGTAACAGCAGCAGCAACAGTAGCAGTAGCAGAGGTAGTGGTAATAGCAACAGTAACAACAGTAACAATAGCAGCAGTTACAATGGGAATAGTAGTAGTAACACTAGAAGTAATAGTAAAAATAAAAATTTTAACCAATGACGATAAGCGTCCAAATTGTTGCAATAAATGGGAATTAACATTTGGAGAAGAAATTAATTGGATGCGATGCTTTACAAACTTACAGAGCATTAAAGACATTCAACTCAAATGGTGTCAGATAAGAGTCATCCATCGAATACTGGCTACTAACGTTATACTCAAAGAAATGGGCTTAATACAAAGCAATTTGTGTAATTTTTGCAATCGAGCAAGAGATAGTATACAACACTGTCTTTAGGACTGTCAGTATATACAGTCATTTTGGAATGAATTTGAAACGTATGTGCAGACAAATTGCACAAACGTTAACAATTTAATATAAAACTGTCAAAAACAAATGATTATTTTGGGATTTGACAAAACTTTTAAAAATGATGAAAATTTTTTTATTTTATTCTGCTTTTTGCAAAATATTTCATTTATCAATGCAAACGTGAAAAACTGATGCCAAATCTGCACATCTTTAGGAAACAAATTAAATGTAGATATGATATAGAACTGTATAATCAAAAGTTGAGAATGACTACACAAAAGTACGAAATGGATTGGACGTACTACCGCCCAATTATTACTTTTTAATGATGACTAATTTTTTTTTCAATACACACAGCCAGATTCCGCAGACTACGGCTTAACATACCGCAGTATTACAGTTAGATAAATAAATAAGACGTTATATAAATATAATAACACCACAAACAAACAATGGGTTAATTGTTGCTGTTGTTGATGTGTTTATCATTATTATGATACATATTATAATTATTACTATTATTACTATCATTATTATAATTATTTTCTCTGAGGAGTGTGTGCAGTTCTTTTCTTAAGACAGGTTTGATACACTCATGCCTTTTTGCTTTACTTTATTGTTCGTGTCTTTATCAAAATATTCAAATGTCAGCTTGAGATTGAGTGTACAGATGATTGTTTGTCTTTATGCAATCTGTATACACGTGTGTGTGTGTATGTGTGTGTGTGTGTGTGTGTGTGTGTGTGTGTGTGTGTATGTGTATGTGTATGTGTGTGTGTGTGTGTGTGTGTGTGTGTGTGGTGTGTGTGTATGTGTGTGTGTGTGTGTGTATTTTGTGTGTGTGTGTGTGTTGTATGTGTGTGTGTGTGTGTGTGTATAGTGTGTGTGTGTGTGTGTGTGTGTGTGTGTGTGTGTGTGTGTGTGTGTGTGTATGTGTGTGTGTGTGTGTGTGTATGTGTGTGTGTGTGTGTGTGTGTGTGTGTGTGCGCGTGCCCACATGCGCTCGTGCGTGTATGTGTGTATGTGTTTTTGATCATAAATGAGTATACACACATATCTGTATATTTGGACTGTCATATATAATATCCATTTAAGTGTGTGTTCTACAAAAATGAAGTTTATATTTATATTGTATGAATTTTTCCCTAAACTTGAATAAAAAAAAATTGAAGAAAAAAAATATTAAAAATAAAAGTAGAAGCAGTAGCAGCAGCAGCGTAGTAGTAGGAGTAGTAACAATAGAAGTAGTGCCAACAATAAAAGTAGTAGCAACAGTAGCAGTGGTAATAGTATTATCATTACAAGTAGTAGCAACAATAAATTAGTAGCAGCAGTAGTAGTAATAACAGTAATAGTACAAAAATAATAATAGTGGTAGCAACAGTAGTTAACAAGTTAACACGAAACATCCGAGGGTGCAGATGGGACCCAGAGCATCAATGCCTTGCCACTCGACGTACAACCACCTGCCAAGCTCCCGATGTTGCCTGACAGTTATTTCATCAAGCAAAGGGGGAGCTCTCCATGTGCCGCATGACCCATCCAGACCCAGTCATCAGCCACCCTGCTCACAAACCGAACTGAAAGGTGGGAAGACAACAAACCTCGCAACATAGCCACACAATGTGCACCAGCATGTCCAGTCCAATCACCGGAATAAGAGAGAATGTAAGAGCCCTCTCTCACCCCACCCAGGGCTCCCATCTCTCTTTCAGGCAACCGCCCTGCCACCAGCTCACATAGCGGCCAGCTCCTTCCCCCTTACTATAATTCGACAGTTAGCAGTCAGAAGCTCCCAATGTCGCTTTACTTCAACCGCGGAAGCTGTCCGAATGGCCGTGATAGCAGCCAGGCACAAGCAGAACTAGAACTGGAATTTGTTCACAAGGGACTTGGAGAATTCCATATGTGCTTCACCCAAATCTGCCTACCATTATTTAGCAAACTCCTTGGGCCTGTACAAAACCCTGTGTGTGCTGATGAGATCTTGAAGATGGTACCTAAAAACTCTAAAATGACATCACCAGAATGATTGGTAGCCTACATAACCATAATCCTTCCACTTTTTCTCTTTACCCACCAATTGTATGACTCAACAAAACCAACTAGTCCTCAGAAGAAGATAATAAAGACAAAGAAGCAACAACAATAACAATAACAAGCAATAACAATCGATCATAGCAACAAAATTATGTCAATGATACAACATAAGAAATCTCACGAATCATTTCTTGTCATTCTTTTCATCTGAAAAATTCATCACCATTCTTTTTATGTCATTCTTTTCATCTGAAAATGTATCATAAATCATTTCATGTCATTGATTTCACCTAAAACTTCACCACAACACCATTTCCAACCAAAAACTACTTGCTAAACGCAATCAAAAGAGTATGGACACCATCATCATGAGAAAAAACATGGACATGGACTGGGTACATTATCTGAAGACAACAGGATAACATCATCCGGACTGCCCTTCACTGGACACAAGAAGGAAGATGTAAGAGAGGAAGGCCCAGGAACACCTGGTGACAAACAACAGAAGCAGATCTCAAGGCCCTGAATCATACAGAGACTGCCCCAAAACAGGCTGCAGTGGAGGATCTTCATTGCTGCCTTACATGCCAGCAGTAGTGAATGAACATATGTAATATGTGTCATATCTCTATCATAATTTTCAAGATTTGTTATTTGTAATTGAAAATTACTATGAGCAGAGTAGGCTAATCTTCTCTCTTGGAGGTCTTTTCCAGTTTCAACCTCTGGCGTGACTGGGTTTCAGTTTCAGTTTCTCAAGATGATGTCTCTGCGCTCGGAACGAATTCCATATGCACTAATGTCACAGGTGCCATGTGTATGGTGATCATGGCACAAATCTTAAGCCTGCACATAAACCCATGAGCTGGCCAGGTCCTGAGGCCCTACCAAGACTATGTTTTACCTAGTCTACATTTTATACTGGTATTTTATCAGCCTACCACTGGAATAATCTTGGTTACATGTAAATAACATGTGTGTGAGTGTGAACATGTACATGCTAACAGCAGTGAGTGAACATGTAGTATATGCCATATCTCTATCATAAGTTTCAAGATTTGCTATCTGTCAATGAGGTCTACCATGAGCAGAGTAGGCTAATCTTCTCTCTAGAAGCTCTTTTCCAGTTTCAACCTCTGGGGTGACCGGGATAGTCCATAAGTCATCTCATCTCTATCATATCCCAAATCTATCCAGACAACCAACCTTCCCAAATATGTCCAGCAGCTGACCAGGATCAGGGAGCTGCAGATGTGTTCCTGCCAACTTGGAGAGCGTGAAACACATCTTGCTGAAGATTTCACATCGAGCAGCATCTTTCTTGATTTCTTCACTATCTGATAAACAAATCAATTACTCGGAACAATCAAATGCAATTTTTCAGTAAAACCACATTTGGGACAGCAAGTTTTCTCCCCTCCTTTTACCCACAGACAAGCCACTTGTAAGAGTTTGGAATAAACTTATAAAAATGTCTAAAAGAAAATGAAACCTTCTGAAGTGACTACTGACACACTTGGATTGTGCGCACACACACACACACACACACACACACACACACACACACACACACACACACACACACACACACACACACACACACACACACACACGCACACATACACACACACAGATAACACAACCCATCACAATTTACCTTCACAGAAAAATATAAGTACGCACATTTTCACTCATTCTAAAATATGCACAATGTACATACTCTGTAAAATCTACTTTGATCACCTTCTCACACAATAAAAAGCAGAGAGAGCAAAAAACAAGCAAAATGTCCAACATAATCATTTATTTTCTCACAATACTGGAGGAGATATACTTAGGAAGATAAACAAAGAAATCAGGTATAGGTGCAATGAAGCTAAGGAAGCTTGGCTGAACACAAAATGCAAAGAGATAGAAGAACGACACAAAATGGATCCTCAGGGTATGTACAGATAAATTGAAGAAATTGTCCACAGGACAAATACATGCACATCAACTGGTTGCTTAAAATCGAAAGATGGCACGCTTATCATGGAAAAAGACAAAATATTAGACAGATGGGGAGAGGACATTAAAGACCTTTTTGAGGATGACAGAAACAAAGAACACATTATAAAAAAGAACTTTGAAGGACCACCCATAATGAAAGATGAAGTTAGAGCAGCACTGAAAAAGAAGAAACCAGGAAAAGCCCCAGGACCAGACAACATTACTACAGAGATGATTGAAGCCCTGGAGGAATTTGGCATAGAAAAAATAACAGTCCTCCTAAATGAAATTTATGACACTGGAAAAATCCCCAAAGATATGTCAAAATCAATTTTCATTGCACTTCCAAAGAAGACAGGGGCTATAGAATGCGAACTCCATCGCACAATCAGTTTGATGGCCATGTAACAAAAATCCTGTTAAGAATAATCATGATGAGGACAAGGAATAGAATCAAAAGAGAAATAGCAGAAGAACAGTGTGGATTTGTGGAGGGGAAAGCAAATATTAATGCCATATACATCCTAAGAACTATCATAGAGAGGTCAACTGAGATGAATAAGGATTTGTATTTATGCTTTGTTGACTATACCAAGGCTTTCAATCGGAAAAGATCTACGAATAATCAGGAATATGTACTGGGAACAAACAGCTGCAATGAGAATAGAAAGCAATATAAGCTCTTTTCAAAACATCAAAAGAGCAGTCAGACAGGGTTGTGTTTTGTCACCAGATCTGTTTTCACTATATAGCGAAAACATCATGAGAAACCTAGAAGAAGACCCTGGATTAAAGGTTGGAGGGAAAATGATAAACAACATTCGGTACGCAGATGACACCGTGCTAATTGCAGAAAATGAAAGGGACCTACAAAACCTTGTGAATATACTAGGAACAGAAAGCAAAGGTAAGGGGTTGGAACTAAACAGCAGGAAGACTGAAGTCATGGTGATTAGTAAAAAACATGAAATCCCCTCCTGCAAAATAACAACAAATGGCACAACCTTGATACAGGTTAATAAGTTCAAATACCTGGGAACGGTCATTTCATCAGACGGCAGATGCACATCGGAAATAGCTGGCAGAATCAAAACAGCATTCAAGAAGATGACAAGCATTCTTACCAACAAATGCCTATCAATTAACATCAGAAAGAGAGTCCTTGAATGTTATATAGAACCAATACTGTTGTACGGATGCGAGGCGTGGACAGTCAGCAAGCAAAGCCAGAGCAGGATTGAGGCAGCCGAGATGTGGTTTCTCAGAAGAATGTTGAGAGTTCCATGGACAGCAAAGAAAACAAACGAGACAGTCTTGATGGAGGCAGACACAAGTAGATCACTTATAAGGAAGATTAGGAAAAGACAAGCAACATTTATAGGCCATTTTATGAGGAAGGGGGATTTGGAGCACCTAGTCAGAGCGGGAAAGTTGGAGGGAAAGAGAGCACCAGGTAGACCCAGGGAGAGAATGCTGGACGGACTTGCAGAGTGGCTGGGGATGAAGAGGGTGGGGGAGATGCTGGGGGCAACGAGAGATAGAGATGGTTGGAAGTCCACGGTCGCCAACGCCATGCGGCAGGGCACCTGATGATGATGATGATGACTGGAGAGGGTATGTCTAATATTACACAAAATTTAAAACATTAAATGGCTATTTCTGTAAGTTGTAAAAAGGGCAGAGCATTCAAATAACAGGCAATGGGCAGGAACTGTCTTCAGACAAATGGAAACACAGCCCAGGAAAACACACCACAGACATACAACTTGCCAGTCTATCAGAGATGCATAGGAGCTTGCAGCACACACCGTCTCCAGCCTGAGATTAGCTGAAGGTTTATTATGTCAAAGTAACAATTTTCTTTCTTTTCTTTTCAACTGTTCTGATTTTTCTCCAGTGCATGCATGCACATTGTTTGACCCACACTGTGCAGGTGATATGTTGCTGCTGCATACTCCATCTTCAGTGGGCATGCATACTGAGCATTTTCATGTTTCCATAAGCCAGTCACTGACACGTCTTACAGGATCTTCTGCATGCCGCTTTTGATATTCTGCATACATATAATATACACACAAAGGGGGTTTAGGCTCTAGCAGGTATGCACATACGTTGACCTGGGAGATCAGGAAAAATCTCCATCCTTTATTCACCAGGCGGAGGTGTCTGCGCGAAGCAAACTAACCACAAGCTGAACATATATTGTTTCTTGAAAATACTTTGAATAAAAATGATAAAACGTAAAGCCTTACGTGACATCAAGTGTTCAAAGGTTCTCAGGCCAGGATCTTTCTCCATTGGCTTAGAGTGCTCTCCCTGCTGATTGCATGAAGCAGGCCAAAATGACATACACAAAAGGTCAATGAATAAATATGTACTTCATACACTATTCAACTGAGTTGGTTCATTTCGATAAACATTTTTCTTTTGTCGTAAGTTTAGCTCAGTCTGCGAATTTTCATACATTCTGCATACATTATTCAACTGAGTTGGTTCATATCAATAAACAGTTCTTTTCTCATAAGTTTAACTGAGTTCGTTAATTTTCATATATTCCACATACATTATATTTAACCCTCTAGCGCCGACCACTACAGATATGATAAATCCAAAATCAAGCGTCTGTAGCGCAACTTTAGTGATAACCTGATGCATCCTGGAATATCCGGTTCCAGACAGGCAAGGACTACACTAACACGATGCCCCCACACCCTGGCGACGTGTCTGTTATTCCTCACACTTCATTTTCTACACTGACCGCTAGCAGTTACCAGCTTCCTTACAGTCCCCTGTTTTTGAGCCTCTGGTACACAAACATGTGAGTACACATCTATTTTTAATTGGGCTTAATAAATGCACAGTAGTATGTAGATTTCAAGCATATGATAATTTTATATGAAGCAGATTAATGTTAGTCATAAAAATGACATAAAAACGGTTTATCATATGTGATAAGAACGGCCTTTGTGGAAACTTCAGGAAAAGACAACTCGTCCGCCATTTATCAGAAATGATGAGAGGCATTAAAGGTCGCAAGTGCCCTTTTCTAGCTGTAGAAAAGCTAACTTTGATTGTTGTTTTGAATGATTCCTTTGATTCAGAAATGATTTTTTTAGTGTTTGTCTGTTAGAATGTTGCATATTATATGTAATCTGTAAAGAAAAACCAGTAAAGTTTGGATCTTTCATCTGTTTTCAGCATGACAACATGAGTTCCAGTGACAAACGTTTGCCGGTTTGTTGCTGGTGATCAGAGTGATTTTGACCCTTCTGACAGCAGTGGAGATGAGTGGAGGCCAGGAGATGACTTTGAGGTTTATCAAGGATCAGTGGATGGACAGAGAAGAACGCCTGGAGGTCTTGGTCTTGGAGGGGAAGTAGTCATGAAGATGACACGAGGTCTTCAGAGAGATTTAAACTATAAAGTCTTCGCTGACAACTTCTTTTCCAACTTGCCTCTTATTCAAACCTTGAAAGCCAAATCCATTTACTTTGTCGAACCTTTCGAGCCAACGTATTCAAAGGCCTCAGTCTGA
This sequence comes from Monoplex corrugatus, assembly GCA_030674185.1. Classification (NCBI taxonomy): domain Eukaryota; kingdom Metazoa; phylum Mollusca; class Gastropoda; order Littorinimorpha; family Ranellidae; genus Monoplex; species Monoplex corrugatus. Next base: position 44,447,474 of record JAPXFY010000026.1, on the reverse strand, counting down.
AGTCTGAGAAGGAACTGAAGCAGGAAGGAAGGGGAGCCTGTGATGTCAAGGTAGAACTGATGTCGAATGTTGTAGGTGTGCGCTGGTTTGTCAACAAGACTGTGGACACTGCCTCTACCTATGTAGGTGTGGAACCTCAAGGTGAGGCATCACGATACGACAAAAGCAGAAGCAGAAAGTCACCATTCCCCAGCCTGCCATCATCAAAGAGTACAACAAATTCATGGGTGGGGTGGATCTGATTGACAACCTCACAAGCCTCTACAAGTTCCCGCTAAAGTCGAGGCGTTTCTACATGTACATTTTCTATCACACCATCGCAGTTGCTGTTGTTAACAGCTGGCTGTGGTACAAGAGGGACTGCACGCTGCTGAACCTGAAGTCAGTAAAGCTCAGCATCTTTCAGAGCCAGATTGCTGATGCCCTGGTGCTGATGAAGAATGCAATTGGTCGCCCGAGCGGCTGTGTGAAGTCACCACTCCAGCCAAGATTGCCAGACAGTCTGTTCCCACCCCTGATGTCCATCTGGATGGTGTTGCCCACCTGTCCCAATGGAACAGCGCCAGGACATCGTGCAAAAACAGAAACTACCAGAGCCTGACCTACATCTTCTGCCCAAAGTGCAAAGTGAACCTTTGCTTCAACAAGGACAGAAACAGCTTTGCGGAGTTCCATCTGCTCAAATAACTATGAAATCTAGCACAAAAAACGCTTGAACAGAAATGAACTGCACTGATTAGAAATTTGAAAACAGTTAGCTGAATAAACCTGCAATGAATTGCTGTTCCAGAAACAATTTATCATATATGATAAGACTGGTCTTGGTACCGCAAAAGCCGCTCTTATCATATAGATAATTTTTCTAACTTTGTCATTTTTTCACTTTAATTAAAAATAACACCGAAAATGTGTTTCTTTGTTGTATCTGATGATGTTTTTTCATAAGAAATAATTTTCCGTAGTCTAGAAGTACATTCAGGCTCTAGAGGGTTAACTGTGTCGGTTCATTTTAATAAACAATTCTTTTCTCATAAGTTTAGCTGAGTTATGTTAATGTTCATATATTCACATAAGTTATTCAACTGAGGTGGTTCATTTCAATAAACAGTTTTCTTTTAAGTTTAGCCCAGTTTCATCTGTCTTTTACTTTGTAATTTTCAGTGTGTTTGCAAAAAAAAAAACACACACACACACACACACTAACCACTGCACAACGGCGACTGTAGTATTAAGTTAAAAACTGTTGATAAAGTTGGTCTTCTATTTCTTCTTCATTTTTTTTTTCACAAACCTGTTCTTTTTCTTTTCCTTTTTCTTTCTTTGTTGTTGTTGTTGTATATGTTTCATTTTCTACGCCATTACAGTAACCACAAGGTAAAGAATAATTTTTCACAATGCTGTGATGATTCACAATGATGATGATGATAACCATGATGGGCATAATTTTAATAATAACCATGATGGGCATAATTTTGATAACCATGATGGGCATAATTTTAATAATAGCCATGATGGGCATAATTTTGATAATAACCATGATGGGCATAATTTTAATAATAGCCATGATGGGCATAAGTTGAATAATAGCCATGATGGGCATGGTTTTAATAATAGCCATGATGGGCATACTGATCATGATGCTACTGAGTTCATTCTGGACTGAGACTTCATGATTGGGCTGTACTGTATGCTTCTTTCATATTTTCATGGCATCAACCAGACCTGAAAGACACAGACATCCAACACTGTTGGTCTCGAAATTTGAGCAACACCCTCAATGACGCACCCATGAAGGGATGAGACTCAGGTGTGTGGTCCAAGTCTTCCCAATAAGCCCACAGCATACTCAATTCTGTGTAAGCTCTGGTTGGGGTAGGAAAATCCTACAATGATTGAGATGGGACTGACAGTGACAGGATTTGAAGCCACAGCCCCCCCCCCCCCCCCCCCAGCAGTCAGTCTGTTGCACTAACCACTCCAACATGGTGACTGGTTTGATAATCATTTCTTACCGTTACCGTTAATTTTGTTCAGAGCCCAACCGACTGCATAGAGCCATATCAGGGCTATACCCATTCAAAAACATACACAATACTTCAACAGGAAAGAAAAAAGAAAAAGAAAATTTAGTACTTATATCAATGCATTCACCCACACATCTTAAGAGATGCCCTTGGTGTTGACCAGTCCATCCAATTTATCGCACAGAGGATTTAAAAAATACCTGAATACAAATTTAAACATACCCAAGGACTCTAAAACATACATAAAAACAGGCTTAAATTACCAAAAACTGCTTCTGCATATCTCATTTCCCTTAAGCCAAAAATGCATTTAACACATTTACCCAAGTATCAATCCTAGGAGAAAGTAAATGTAAGACTTTATGGAAAACATACAGGTGACTGGACCAGCAAAGCAGAAAATAACAGGAAGAAATGACAGAAAGCAAAGGAGGAAGAAAGAAACAAAGACAGTGACAAAAAAATGGAAATATATAGCACAGAATTTCCAGAAAGTGGGAATACAATTTATACTGAAAGAGCCCCTGGCATCACCACGGGGGGAATCATTTCTTGTTATGATTAATTTCTATACAGAAATACAAAAGTTGTTATATATTCTAACATGATAACAGTTTAACTCTCTCTAAATATTTTTGAACAGATACTTTTCTACAGGATGGATGCCTTATCAAAGACACAGAGTAACTGTAGGTGAAAAGTATGTACAACTAACCACATATCTGATGACAAGCCTCAGCATCAAGAGAACGCTGTCTGTGGGTGTATTGGGGGCCACCGTCTGCAAACTCCTGCACTCCATCTTGTGAACACCCCAGTCCTGCCTCTGTAACATCGCAACAGATGCAATCATGTAAACATCAACATCATGAACATCAAAGCTGTGCATTACACACCCACTGAAATCATTTAACCCTTTCACTTTCTCAACCTACCCAAAAGCTTCCTAAAGGTTCATACAAAATCAATTCTTGCAAATGCATGCAAATGCTGTAAAATTATCCCTGATACTTTTCATGATGTAGTGAAATCTTTGGCTCAAGACAAACTCCTGAGTTTGATGGCTCAGAATTTGGAATTTGCCCAAAAGTAATTTACCATAATCAGATAATTCCACATGAGCTCCACCCAAATCTGCCAGTAGTTATCTGGCAGACTCCTGCACAAAACTCTGTGTGCTGGCAAGATGTTGAAATGCAGAGAAGGAAGAAAAGAAGTGGAGTGAGAACAACATTTGAAAAAAAAAAAGTTGCCACCACTAATTTGATAAGCATTAAGATGGAGAGCAAACAAGTCTGTTTTCACCATTCAGATTGGAACTGAACTTCAGACATCAGATCTTGAGTCCATGACTTCATCAAAAAAGCCAGCCAACCTCTGCAAAAACCCTGAAGCCTGCCCAAGGGTCAAACCCAAGACCTCTGGGGAACACATCTTAAATTGGTGACTGTATGCATCACAACATGTGACCATGTGTAATACTGCCCACCTTAGTATTCTGTTTAAAAAAAAAAGAGCTTAAGCATGCTTTCTGTGCATGAAGGTTCCAGTGCTGAACACAACCTTCATGGCAAACTATGATTTCACAAACAAACATATAAAAGACAAGTGCATCCACTTGTACTGGGAGTACACATACCCTTCTCAGATATAATACCTGACATTGCAGCATCTGTATTGTGAGATGCTCCTGGAGAAGCTGAAAACCCTCTACCAGTCTATATAGCAAGCAGAAAAGGTACCCCAAGAGTTTAAAGATGCTATGATCCTGCACTTTTAGTTTACAAGAAGATGGGCAACAAATTATTGTCAGATATTCCACACACAGACACACACAGACGCACACAAACACCATGCATTCTGAAGAAGGTCCTTGCAAGAACCATCCTTAACCCTTTGACTCCTGCACCCAATCCACAAACTGCAAAAACTTAACCCTTTGACTCCTTCATCCTATCCACCAGCTTCCTTCCTGAAGGAAGTTGGTAAGGTGATGGAATCAAAGGGTTAAGATTTTGCTTTAATAGAATAGTTGACAATATAGGATGCTGGTGGACAGGGTGTGGTAGTCAAAGGGTTAACAATCAACTCATCAGCTGTCAAATCAACACCACCAACTGTGAAGACACTAACTACAACAGAGTATGATGGCAACAGCAGTGCACACAGGGCACAGTCACATCTGAACAGTACAGAACATTTGCTATTCAACAGAATAAGGACCAACAAATGCCTATCAATTTACATCTGGAAGAAAGTTTTTGAATGTTATATAGAACTGATAATGTTATACAGTTGTGAGGTGTGGACAGTCAACAAGCAAAGCCAGAACAAGACTGAGGCAGCCAAGATGTAGTTTCTAAAAAGAATGTTGAAAGTTCCATGGACAGCAAAGAAAACAAACGAGATAGTCTTGATGGAGGCAGACACAAGAAGATCATTCATAAGGAAGATTAGGAAAATACAGGCAACATTTAAAAGCCATTTTATGAGGAAAGGGGAACTGGAGCACCTGGTCACAACAGGAAAGCTGGAGGGAAAGAGAGCAAGAGGCAGACACAGGGAAAAAATATTGGACGGACTTGCAGAATGGCTGAAGACAGAGAGGATGGAAGATGTCTTGCGGCAACAAGGGATAGAGACAAATGGAGGGCCATGATTGCCAACGCCATGTGGCAAGGCACTTGATGATGATGATGAGAAACAGAACCCTGGCCACAGGGTTTCTTCCCACACAGTGCTTGCAGCAAAATGAGTCTCCAAATTCAGTCCTGTATCCCACATGAAGACCCATACCAGACATGAGTACCGGTACACCAACTCAATCAGACTGACAGGAGAGTTCATCATTAATCATCATCATCATCATCATCAATTCTTAATCCTTTGACTCCCACACCCTCTCCACCAGCATCCTGCTTTGTCAACAATGCTATAATACAAAAACGTAACCCACTGACTTCCCCACTCTATCCACCAGCTTCCTGCAGGAAGCTGAAGGATAGGGTGAGGGAGTCATAGGGTTAAGTTTTTGCAATTGGTGGAAAGGGAGCGGGAGTTAATTAAAGTTAAAGCAGAAACAAAATTTACTAACAAAATTTACTGAATTTCCATGACCTGTGTGCGTGCATGTGTGAATGTGCCTGTGTGCATGTGAGTGTTTGCGCGCATGCAAAAATGTTTGCCCGGGCTGTTGACTGTTGTATGCTTGATTCCACTCTCTGAAACTTCAGGTTGGAGGCATGCTCACCTGACAATCACGACCGCAGTAGCGCAGCACAGAACAGCCTGTACATTTCTTTACTGACTCCTGCCTGCTCAGAAGAGAAAAATAACCAATGTCTGCTTAGTCATCAAACATATTTAATCAACAAAAATATTTAATGTCTGTTTACACATTCACAAAAAAAAAAAGTTTAAATTTTTTAAACCACAAAAGTAAGTTTCGACTGGTAAAATAGTCAAGGTCTGCACAGCACAGAAAAAGCTTAATCATTTCACATCCTCACCCTATCCACCAGCTTCCTGTAGAAAGCTGGTGGATAAGGTGAGGAAATGAAAGGCTAAATTTTTTTTGCAGCTGGTGGATATGGTCAAAGAGTAGAGTGTTAGATGATAAAACCAACCACTGTTTCTTAAGACTGGAATACTAAAGAACCAAATAAATATCTCTAGTTGCTGCACTCACACCATTGATAAATAGTAAATAACTAAATATTATAATTTATACGTAATTACTTAATTTTTTTTATTGTAATCAATGCAAACTACAATATAAATCCAATGTACTAGATTTTGTTTGTTTGTTTGTTTGTTTGTGTGTGTGTGTGTGTGTGTGTGTGTGTGTGTGTGTGTGTGTGTGTGTGTGTGCGCGCGTGTGTGTGTGTGTTTTCATGCATGCACATTTGTAATGTGTGTGTATACAAATGTAATAAGTAATAAAACTTCTTACAAAATATGTCTTACATGCTATTCCACAAGGGAGAGACAGAGACAGACAGGCAGGTGGGCAGAGACAGAGAGACAGAAACAGAAGAGAGACAGAGACAAACAACAGGCAGAGAGACAAAGGGAGAGGCAGAAACAGACACAGAGAGAGAGGAAAGGGGAGAGAGAGAGAGAGAGAAGGGGAGGAGAGAGAGAGAGAGAGAGAGAGAGAGAGAGAGAGAGAGAGAGAGAGAGAGAGAGAGAGAGAGAGAGAGAGACTACTGAGAGTGTTCCTGATCGGCTGATGGATTGTTTTGGGCCTATTCATAATTTACTTTATACGGGTCACGAAATGCAAGTACAAAAACATTTCATGACATGGAAAGTTTCAGGTCCACTAACGTATTCTTATTCATCATTTCTAGATCAGTTCTCTACATTCTTATCTAAACTCTAATTAACAGATCAAAAGAGAGGACGAGAGATGAGCGATCAGTCTCAGATCATAACTTAATGATTAATTAAGTTGATTAACAAGAAGCTGATACGACACCACGACACTTTCCCTTGAACTGTTGAGACGTTCCCAACAAATGGACTTGCTTACTGTTTTAGACAACTGCTGCACCTCTCTTGTCGATACTTGCGGGACAGAACATGAGCGAAAGGCTCAGATTTCATAATCAAATCGCCTCTTTTCCAACCCATGTGTTAGGTATGTCACAATCGGCGATTACGCGTGCGCGAAAACTACAGCGGAAGATTGTGACCGGCGTGGCGGCACATGTGAGAGGGTAGGCAAACAATCGCTGTTTGCTTCGTTAATGTATTCATGTGTCCGATAATTACCGATCTGAATACCGAAGTCCGTACTTTTCCCATAATGATCGGGTCATTTTCACGAGCTTCCTCTGATTTGCTGACGTGGCAGTGTTGGTGTGACTTTTGGTGTTTGCGGCCGTATCTCCCAAACTTACAGGTATGAATATTAATTCAAGTGAATTAATTACCAATAAGAACATGCATTTTCCTGCTTATGTGTAAAATTTGGTGCAGTTGTATTGTCAGATGAACATTTTAGGCCATATTATAGGTATGTTACAAAAAATTTCAAATATTTTTAATAAATATGTAATTACCATCATTGAAAAGAGCAAAAAAAGAACATTAAAATGGTATAAAAAGTTCTTTGATTGATTGTCTGTGACGAAAGTTACGATTTTTTTAATGATTAAATTTTCGACGTTTTCCTTCAATGGATTACATAGCAAAAACTGTGACCGCGTATGTGCCGTTTCATCACAAAAAGCACCATAACTTTGGAACGACTGAACCGATTGAAAAAAATCAAGTATCCATAGAAAGGTCTTTGTTTAGCCAAGATGATTACGACTTTCATGAATCTCTGGGTTTTTGCATTAATTAGGAATTAATTCATTAATTGCCTCAACTGGCTAAAGCGAAAATTAATTGAGATTCCTAAAATCTTTACAGTTTCCAAAATCATCAAATTTCTTACTTGAAAATTGTTGAGTAAAGCCTCAAGATAATTATAATGATAAATTACAACAGTTATTCAATGCCATTAGGCTGAATCTTTATGTAATAATCAATTAATTACAGTTTTTCATGAACAACCGCCTTTAAGAAGTTGTCAACCTGTGTATTTATTAAATACCTCTTGGTTTTTATATACAGATGTTTATAATTATGAGATATGTAGGCCTATGTATATCATTATATATCATATACATGTGTGTATAGATATATGTGATGTAAATATATTTATATTGATTAATCAAAATAAAAAATTGAGAGCCTGTGATGGTAGTATAAAACCCCTTAAAAATAGACATGAAAATTGTTTGAATATTTCACTGAAAAAAACTCAAGTTTCCTGGTAGCATAGAAATGAGTCTTCATTAAGACTAGAGATTACAGATTAATTACTAATTAAGCTGTTCTGAGGGGAAAAAAGATTCACAGACTGAATTGGTTTATAACTTGCACATCTGGAAAGTTCATATTGCAATTTTGAATTAAAAATTCAGCTGGTAGTAAGGACAGTGTATCTTTTCAATTATTTACCCTGACAAGCAGACCTTTTTCAAAAAGTTTTGTTTTTTTTTCCTTGCGTAATCACACACTTTTTCATAAGCTGTCATACAACATGAAAGATAATGTGTTATGTACATAAATATGTGTGTGTGCATGTGTGTTATAAGTGTGCATATATATATATATATATATATATATATATATATATATATATATATATATATATATATATATATATATATATATTATATATATATGTACATGTACCAGTATGCATATCACTCAAAAAACAAAATTATATGCAAACAAAAACACAAAGACGACAATATTTGGTTACAAATGTTTTAATGCATAATGCTATATCAAAATAAATACACAGAACAGGTAACAAGATGAAAAGGGCATCAGCAGAAATATATCATAACATACACGCACAAACACCAGACATAAAAATAAGCTACATTGCAAAAACAAAATTCTGAAACATATTTACATGAGTTACATACAAATAGTCCACACATACACAAAAAAGCACAGAATCCATAGTCACATTTACAGCTTGCTAAATGAAGAGATTACAAAAATGTGCAGACATTGTAAGAATGGAATCGTGAAAGTCATCTGTGTAAAACCAAACATGTCAAATGAAAATCTTAAACAATAACAAAAATTAAAAAAACTAAAGATTATACATGAAGGGTATCCAAGTGTCATTACCTAGACACACCCCAGTCTTCTTAGAGTGTACACGCTTGACAGGAAGGCTTCTCTTGACATTTTGCTGTTGACCTCTCCCAAGAATTTTTTGCTAAATACATGCAGCATACAAGTCACTGTTCTTCTCAGTACAACTATGCCATTTCCTCCTCTCCATCTGATACAGTGATGAAAATGATTGCTCCACATCATTAAATTCATATGAAAGGGTGGCTATGTATCCCTGATGATTATTGGCATTATCATTAATAGTGTTTAAAGCCCAACCCACTATATCCCTGATGATTATTGGCATTATCATTAATAGTGTTTAAGGCTGGAGGGCTCTTGTCCTGAAAACCATTCTTTTCTCAAATGCCAATGTCTTCAAAAGTTCCATTTAAGCAAATGTATACGTGCTATTCTGTCTCTAGTGTACATGTATTCATGTGAGAGATACAATTATGAAGACTTCATGCATTAAAACCACCTCTCCCATTTAAAATGCCAAAACCCAAAGAAATAATGAGAATAATAAATAGCCTACGTACATTATATAGGCTACAGAGCAAACCTCTGGTAATAAAGTTTTCTTTTCAAACTCACTCAATATGTGTACAAACATGAATTATTGCACAGCAGGACATGACCAGTAGATAGAAAGTGGTAGTGCATATATATATCATGACAATTGACTTGTGGAACAGGCAGGTCAAGTGAGAAAGACCTGACAGATCCTTTGGTTCAACTGACAGTGAATTCCAAAGAGATGGTGTGAGAAATGGAAAGCACAATGCTCAAGCTGACTTAAGATGACATTTTATCACCATCAGAAGCTTTTGTTTTGAGAACTTCATGCATCTGTTTTATTTACCATTAAGATGAGACAATCCTAAAACATGTGTTAAGTGAATCAACACAGCAAGAGAAGATGAGCTGACTGACTGTACAGGCCTACATATGTCAGTCTTGCACAAAAATTATCAAAATATCCACTTACAATGGCATCAGTCTGTGACTGCACGATGAAACATTCAGAGTCATCCCACTCATACCCAGGTGGGGGGAGGGTGGCATCGGAGTCACTCATTTTATCTGGATGAATAAAGACCTTACCCACTATTGGACATTTAAATGACAACAGTAACAGTAATGACAGACAAGGACTACTACTACTAGTTATCACAATTACTAGCACCTAATAATCATTGTATTTAGACCTATACAGTGCCAACAGTCCATATCAAAGCATCCTTGTGCACTTTAGACAGGAACAAAACAAACTAAAAGTGAAAAAAGATGGAGGTTTGTCATGCCCATACATTAATGCAGTAGGCCTATAGGCCTAAGCTCAGTTGGACACACACCAATTTAAAAGGCATATATTGAATATTTGAAATAAAAAAAAGATCACATTTAAAGCATTAATCTTAATCATTGTACCTAGGCTTTATATTTGGAAAATTCAAGATTTTTTTCAGTGTGATAATATTAAATTTAGAAGTTCAGCATTACTGTGCATCGGCTCATCACACCTTTGGGTATTTACTCTGTGTGTGTGTGTGTGTAGTGAGTGTGTGTGAGTGTGTGTTGTCACTGAGCTGCATCTGTCAAACATCAGTCATCAAGACTGTTGTGTGGGTGTACACATATCAGGAGATGAGACACTACTACATGACCAATATCCATTGTCCCTCACCATCCTTAACTATTGTAGTCCTATTTAGATCTACACTATGATTCTTGCTAAACTTGCCTAGTTAGTAGTAGTGAGTTTTAATCTTATCCAATCTGACAATCTGAAGTCCAGAAGTCTAGAAGCTGATAATCATAATGAGGGGCAGCAGACCTTCGAAGTTCGGCTGCCCATCGACACAGTTTGCTGAGTCAGCTAGACTCAGACTGACAACCAGCGTCAAACTGAAGCTTGTATTTCCAGTATTTGACAATAATTTTTCACCAAATTTTACACAGTACACTAAAAATGCATTGTCTTGTATGTCGTGAAAAATGAAGAATTTATTCCAATAGGTTCAGCTGGTATGACAAAAAGAAAACGGTTAATCGGCACTAAAAAGTCTTGCGCCCATTGTGAACAAGGCAATTATGCGCAATAACAACGGTCACCACACCCACTATCTGTAATATCATGTGTTTTGCTTTATCCAGCCCAACAATAGCAAAACCGCTTTAAGGGAAGTCACTCTGAACAAAATGATCTTAATGATGTCCCCTCTCGTTTGGGAGGGCTGCCTTCTTCGTACTTTCGTTTTTGTCATGTTGCTAGAGTGTAGTGTACATTTACTACATCCATGTATTGTATGCCAGTGGTCTCCGTGACAGTAGAACAGGTACAATCAACAACACTAAAGGGAGTAACGCTCACATCGTACAATTGTAAAACAAAACAAAATCAAGCAAAACAAACCCATATTCTTTAGGCCTTCATAACTGTGGACTCAAGATCGATATCTCAGGTTCAGTTAAAGACGTCAATTTTATAGCGTCTTTGGGTTCAATCTAGCTCACATTAAAAACTGGCCTGGTCGTTGTCTGATGGTGTCAGCTTGTAGCATTTCGTAGTCACTACCCCTCCCCATTTTAATTTAGGTCTTGTCAGCGAATAGGTGTTTGCACAGAATCAAGGAGCCTGCCAGACAATTGCTGGCAGATTTGGGTGAAGCGCATATAGGATATTTGTCCGAGTGAGATGAATCCCTCCTAAACAAAGTCCAAACTCTTTTAATGATTAGAACCTCACAGTTACTGTTCCATCAGCTGGGATGTTTTGGAAAACATACGGGTCCTTCAACTGACACACTTAATCATTGCGTATTCTTCCGTTCTGTGCATAATGCAACTGGTGATATTCGCCACTTGTGCCATCCAGTACCTGTGATGGTAACTGGCATGATTCATGTTTCCACCGTCTTTCTACACCTCATCCGGCCCTCGCAGGTTCTCACTGCTTTGCTAGTAGACATCCCGGTCATCTGCGCAGCGTTGTCCATGTGTGAGGCTGTTTGTCTTCAGCCCTCGGGTTTTCCTTGGAGTTCTGTTTTTGTATGGTGACACTTACTGTTTCTAATTGTGTGTCCCAGGAATGAAGCTTTTCTCTTGCGGATTTCAGATAACACTTGTGGAGTTGTATTCAGCTCATCTAGAACACTTTGGTTCGCTTTTCTGTTTAGTTGATTCGCGGTTGATATCCGTAGAATCACATTTCAGCTGAGTTGATTTTCATGTCATCAGCTTTCTTCCATGTCCAAACTTCACACCCATGTACCATTACTGGCCAAGTGAGAGTCTTAAGAATCTTTACTTCGAGCCATTTTTAGGTATTGCACGATCTGAGTAAAATGTACACTACACCCTTTATCCACGAGATGCTACCCTGGCAGGATCGAACTATGACCTTCTGATAAGGAGAGGAGTTTAGACTTTGTTCGAGGGGGATTCATCACACTTGGGCAATTCCATATGTGCTCCACCAAAATCTGCCAGTAATTACCCGGCAGACTCTCTTAACCTGAGCAAAACCCATCACACCGGAAAGGCCTTGAAATGGGGAGGGTGGAAGAGAAACCTATGAAACACTAAACTGACACCACTAGAACGATGGAAACAATAAGATGAGCAGTCAGCTGGCCAGTTTTTAATGTTGCGGGCTGGGATTGAATTCGAGGTATCAGATCTTGGGTCCATGACTCTATCAAACAAACAAACAAACAAAACAAACAAACAAACAAAACAAACAACAACAACAACAAAAAACAACAACAACAACAACCAGCCGGCGTGAGACATAGCTCACCCGGGGGGTTGAATCCATAACTTTTGTGTCACGAGCATGGAGCTCTTGCAACTGAGCTAGGGTGCCATAATTGTCCAGCCCCTGAGGGCCTGAGACACCCATTAATTCAGCCAAAATACTAATATAAACCAAATTATTTCAGGTTGTTAATATTGCTCATGGCTTCAAAAAATGAGTCTACGATTAGAAATTTGGCAACGTATGTCTATAAAGCTTTTAAGAGAAGAGAGTTTGCCTTATCATAAAGTTAAATTCTTGTGATGTATGGCTGTGAAACCTGTCTGTATGTTCCTATTGTAGTATTGAAGTTTGACTGTGAGTCCT
>JAPXFY010000026.1:44387131-44429631 GCA_030674185.1 Monoplex corrugatus | reverse complement strand
AGGGGAGATCACAAGGACTAAAAGAAAAAGTGTCCAAAATCAGCACTTTTTAGAGAAAAATGAGTGAACATCACTTTCTTGAAAACTTATGGTAATACTCTCTTTTCGAGTTAAGTTTTATATTTTATTGGATTCTTCTTCTTCAAGGACATAGTGACACTGGGAAATTTGGATTTTCTGCAATACTTTTTGGATATAAAATGGAGATTGTTTGTATGGCTGAATCATCTTGGGGATTTTTTTTTCTTTTCTTTCTTCTTCTTTGTTGTTGTTGCTTTTTTCTGTTTTGGCTTTGGTTTTGTTTTCTCTGCACTTATCCCTTGTAATCCTTTGTTTTTCTGAAACCAATTTTAATCAGGACAATATACGCCAGTGTCCCGCTAATAGCAAGCCGCAATTCGTTTATTTTCTCCACTCTGACGTCAAGAGAAAAATGTTTAGGGGCTTATGCGTCTGCATAACAAGTACAGGGCTTAGTTCACATCTACTTCGATGCTTCGATTGACAGTTGTGCTGCCTTGTTATTTCAGATGACCATAGCTAGCGATGTGACAGGGTCCTCTCCTACCAGTTTGAGTGCACAGGTTCGAGTCTGGCTAGTGAGTGTGTGCTTTTTTGTGTGTTTTGGTTTGATTTTCTGTTTTGGTGTGTGTGTGTGTGTGTGTGTGTGTGTGTGTGTGTGTGTGTGTGTGTGTGTGTGTGTGGTGTGTGTGCCCGCGTGTGTGTACGTGTGTGCTCGTTTTGGTTTGGTTTTCTGTTTTGTTGTTGTTGTTGTTGCTGTTGTTGTTACTGTTGTTGTTGTTGTGTGCGTGTGTGTGTTCGTAAAGGTGTTCGGTTTGGTTTGGTTTTCTGTTTTGTTTGTGTGTTTGTGTGTGCGCGCATGCGTGTGTGTGTGTGTGTGTGTTGTGTTCGTGCGTGCATGTGTGTGTTTGTTTGGTTTGGTTTGGTTTCGTTTTGCTATGTGTGTGTATTGCGTTGTGCGTGGTTGTGGTGCGTGTGTGTGTGTGTGTGTGTGTGTGTGTGTGTGTGTGTGTGTGTGTGTGTGTGTGTGTGTGTGTGTGTGTGTGTGTGTGTGTGTGTGTGTGTTGTGTGTGTGTGTGTGTGTGTTTTGGTTTGGTTTGGTTTTCTGTTTTGTTTTGTTTCCTTCAGTTTCGTGTGTGTGTGAGTGTGCAGTTTTTTGTTGTTGTTTTGGTTTGGTTTGGTTTTGTGTTTTGTTATGGTTGTGTGTGTGTGTTGTTGTTGTTGTTGTTGTTGTTGTTGTTTTAGTTTGGTTTTCTGTTTTGTTTGTTTCCTTCTGTTTTGTTTTGTTCTGTTTTGTTCTGTCTGTGTTGTTGTGTTTCATTTCGTTTTATTTCGGTCTGTTTGGACCTGTTTTGTGTTTTTAGCTGCTTCATCTTCTGCACTGCGTCTTTCTCACTATCCACACACCGCTCATGTCGGCTCTCCAACACACCTCCAGTCCCACCAAAACTAAGGTGATCATGGGAACAGAGCATAAAACGGCTCACAATGTGGGAGAGTTTTAAACAATGTTACAAGAATGAGAAGGAGAATTATAGTGATGATGCTGTGAAGTCCTATTTCGGATGGATACCACGTGACAGGGCTGTATTCTATGACTACTTTTATAACGTATCCTGGCGTCACTTAGGTCCGAGCGATGCAGTTACCTGCGGTGTGAAGTTCTATTTTGGATCGATACCAAGTGATAGAGCTGTATTCTCTGACTATTTTCATAATATATGTATGCTGGCGTCAACCAGGTCCGAGCGATACAGTTACCTGCGGTGTGGAGTTCTATCTTGGATCGATACCAAGTGACAGGGCTGTATTCTACGATCACTTTCTTAATTAATGTATCTTGGCGTCAACTAGGTCCGAGCGAAACAGTTACCTGCGGTGTTGTACAAGAAATTTGAGCATTACCCTTTACCCTTTGACTCCTGCACCCTGTCCACCAACTGCAAAAAGTTTACCCTTTGACTCCTCCACCCTATCCACCAGCTTCTCGCATGAAGTTAGTGGACAGGATGAGGGAGTCAAAGGGTCAACGTTTTGCTTTGCTAGCATGACTGACAATGCAGGATGCTGGTGGACAGTGTACGGGAGCCAAAGGGTTAATAACGCATCCGTAAAGTAGATGAGACTCGACTGTGATGTCCCAGTCTTCCCGATGAGCCCATAGCTCACTCAACTGTGAGTATGAGCTATGAACTGGTCGGGGACAAAATATTTTACTGTACTTTTCTTGGACTATGAAGGGTTCGAACCCACGATCTCTCAGTCAGTAGTCCATTGTGCTTAACCACTTGGCCATAGTGTCTGGTTTGGCTTGATAAAAACTGTGTGCGTGCGGCTCCAGCCCCAACAGCTGTGAATATAATACACTTGACATTGTTCAGCAGAATCGCCCAAGCCAAAACAGCATTTAAGAAGATGAAAGGCATGCTTACCAACAAATGCCTATCAATTAACATCAGGAAGAGAGTTCTTGAATGTTGTATAGAACCGATAATGTTATACGGTTGTGAGGCGTGGACAGTCAATAAGCAAAGCCAAATCAAGATTGAGGCAGCCGAGATGTGGTTTCTAAGAAGAATGTTGAGAGTTCCATGGCAACAAAGAAAACAAACGAGACAGTCTTGATGGAGGCAGACACAAGAAGATCATTCATTAGGAAGATTAGGAAAAGACAGGCAACATTTATAGGCCATTTTATGAGGAAAGGGGAATTGGAGTACTTGGTCACAACAGGAAAGGTGGATGGAAAGAGCACCAGGTAGACTCATGGAGAAAATATTGGACGGATTTGCAGAGTGGCTCAAGGCAGAGATATGATCACCAACGCCAAGCAGGAGGGCACATGATGATGTGGCCTGGGAAAGGCAGTAGAGTGACCATCCCCAAAACCAAGCGGGTCGCAGGTAGCGGATGGCGGAAAGCCTTCGGATAAAGAAGTTTGTTGCTAAATAAGTCAGGCTTGCTTGGACAAAGTCCCGGACCAGCTGGCAATGGTTTCTGTAATGGCGGGATAGGGTTGTTCTTGGCAAGGCGACATCAAGAAATTACCCTATGCTCGTACGTCCTTTAACGGTACCATCAGTCGGATAATGACCGCCTAAACCCTTTGCGCTCACAAGGTAGGTCTTTTGGCCATGCGCTAAGGGCGGGATAATCCTTGTAGAAAAACTACACCGCTGGGTAAAAAAATACCAGGCCTGCAGGCGCCTTCCAACAAACCGTAGTAGCATGCAATATAACGCAAACATCTACACGGTCATCTACATCAGATTAGAATGGCGCTCGTCCACTGAGGTCCCTTCAGAGTGGAGCAACGCCTAATCCTGCACCTTAAGAGCGCCCCAGAGGACACGGGAGGAAAGTCACCGATAACTCCTCTGACCACCAAGCTCCATGCCGGGACTGGAAGAAACGGCCACAGTCATCGCTATATCTGGCCTGGCTATATCTGTAGACAGCACACGAAGGACGAAGAAGAAGAAGAAGAAGAAGACAGAAGAAGAAGAAGAAGAAGAAGAGGATGAAGAAGAAGAAGAAGAACACACATATACAAACTCTCTTTCTCTCTTTTGCACACACAAAACACACACGTGCGCGCACCCACATTCACACGTATACACACACACACACGCGCGCGCGCACACATACCGACGCACATCATTCTCGATCGCTCTCTCTGCCTCTCTCTCTTTCTCTCTCTCTCTCTGTGTCTCTCTCTCTCTCTGTGTGTGTGTCTCTCTCTCTCTCTCACACACACACACACACACACACACTCAAACATATACACACACATATACGCGCGTACATACCGACGCACATGCACTCTCTATCGTTCCCTCTCTTTCACACACACACACACACACACACACATACACACACACGCACACACACACATACACACACTCACACACACACACATACACCCATACACAAGCATACCCACACGTACACGCACACACAAACACACACACATAACACACATACATACACACGCGCACACAAACACACACACATGTACCCACATACATACACACACTCACAAACACGTACACACACATACAAACACACATACACAAATACACACATACATACACACACAAACCCACACACACATACACAAACACACGAATACATATACACAAACACATACACACAAACACATACACACACACACAACACACACATACACCCACACACACATACAACACACACATACACCCACACACACAAACACACACACAAACACACACACAAATAAACACACACAAACACACATATACACACGCACACACACAACCACCCCCCCCCACACACACAAACACACACACACACACACAACACAATACACACACACACACACACGTTTAACTTGACCTTGCTCGATCAGTTTACAGAGCAACAGGTGTGTGAAGGGCAATTCCACGGGTAACTGACGCAACATTCAGATGGATAAATTCTTATCTGTGCCATCATTTTAAGAGGGACAAACTCAAAGATATGTGTAATGATTTGAAAGATCAAGGACATCTTTGACATCATTAGGTTTTACCCAAACATGAACGATTTATTTACTTGAAAGCCGATTAGGTTGGTAACTGACGCAACTTGCACAATACTGAATTTTAACATCCACAAATTACAAATACTAAACTCTGTGAAACTTGTCGCAATTTTAATTCCAATTTTTGTGTCAAATTTGGGAACAAACCAGAGCATAGAAATATAAAGATAAAACTTGGAAAATGTTTAATGGGGCAGTTCAGAACATGGAATCTGCAGTAACTGACGCAACATTTTTGGTAACTGACGCAACAGTCTCTGGATTTCTAAATACTTCAACTCACCAAAAGAGCTAAAACATGTAGAAAATATGAAATATGTAGTCAGATGTGCAAATCAGTAACTTGAAATCAAAATGGATATAACTGATCCTGATAGTGCACATTTTGAATGATTTATAACCGAAAAGCTGTGCTATTACACATTACATAAGAAAATAGAATTTAAAGAACTGCCAAAAACATTTGTCATTGCATTCCTATTCCTCTCCACTTTCCTTACTTTGAATAAAATCAGCTGAGTTATCTTTATAATACCAAAAGCATTATACTGTAGAAACCGACTGAATTTGGAAATATTAACAGCAGTGGATATGTTGGAAAAAATGCAGATACGCAAAATATGGCAATTACCGCCAGTATTCAGCATAAGGCAAGGATTGAAGCATTCATTAAAAAAGCAAAATCTTTGCAACTATTCATGAAAAAATCTAACTGATTGATTAGAAAAAGAAAAAACAAAAACAAAAAAGTCATGGTAACAAACCATGAAAACCCAGAACACAATAGTTTTGAACTTAAAAACATGTATAAATGAGTAAAGGCCCTAACCAAACAATAGTCTTAAAATACTGGGAAACTACCCAGGGCTGAAATCTTTATTTTCTGTTCAGTTTCACTTTTTTTTTAAAACAGCTTCAATGTCTTTGTACACTGGGACTTTAAAGTCTTTCAGAAAGCCATGAAGACTGACAGGTCCAAAGAAAATAGCACTTTCATGAACAACATCAATGTCATCTTGTCTTGTCCAATTGAAAATTGGTTCTCCAGCGACTGATTCTTGATGTAAAAACTTCATGGTCCAGAAACCTTCCTGTCTCTTTTCAATGGTGCGCCCGATATAGAATTTTTCAACATAGTCCACAGCAAAGTATTTTTCCACTTGTGTCATCTTGATGTCTGGTCTTGATGTTCCATCACAACTGATGCCAGGCTACTGTTCCATCGTTGAATGATCAGCGGTTGCTGTTGCAGTGCATGGTGCAAAGATGACAACATTCTCAAATGTTACTTTTCCATGAAATTCAACAAAGTAAGGAGTTATGACTGACTTTTCCAACTCATTCAAGGATTTTTTGCGGAAGAAGTGTGCACTGCGGATATTTGGTATGTTCCTTGGTTCGTGTGCTTCCCACGCCATTTGAAGTTCTCTTTGAAGTCTGCAATTTCATCTCTTGACACAAAAAGAACCTTTATGCTTGGGCATGCTTTCTCTGCAACAGTTGCAAAATCTCTAGCTGTGTTCACTAGTGCCTGTTTCTGCAGAATTCTTCTCCACACTGCTCGTTTGACTGTCCCGCCTACCCCATCAACTGGTCCCTTCCCATGCGCTGTTGCAAAAAAACTCCAGTCCACATCTTTCAGATTCTGGTGAATCAGTTGCGGTTGTGTGAGATTCGATAAGGTAAATCTGTTTTTAAACTGACCGCCTGCACCATCAGTGAAGATATGCAGACTTTCAATGTCAGATGTTGTTGCATCCAGAATGGCTCTATTGAAATCTGCCACTTAGAATTTGTCATGTTTAAGCTCATCGCTTACAACAGCAAATGATGTTGCTCCATTTTGAGTATTAAGGACTGCAGTATATATTGTTACGCTGTTATTGACCCAGTGTGCAGCCATGATTTCATCTTGTTGTTTGATTTGAAAGTTCTTTGAAAAATCAGTGTGTAGGATGGCCTCATTGATTTTCAAATTTGACTTCATGGCTTTTATTTGACGCAGCTGTGTCTTTGCTATAAAGCAATGGCGTCTCATGGTGCACAGTTGTTCCAAGAGATCTGCTCTGGCTCCATCCAGTGTGCTGTCAACTCTAGCTTCTTGCTGTCTTTCACTGTATGTAATAACATGATGTTGTAAAGTCACAGTCTTGGAACAGGTTGAGTCTTCTTAGGTCTTTACAATTTTCACATTCTCCTAAATAGCATTTCATATCTGGTGATTCACATACTGACATTGAAATCAGAGAATCAGCGTCAGGAAAATCAAGTAATGACTGTTTGATCCCTCAGCAAGCATGCCAAAGTTTTCATGATATGAACAACAGCAAACAGAATGGTCCTTTACAGAGGCTGGCAGTACATTTGGAGGGCGAAGACTAGCAAACTTTGATTTGCCAATTTTCACATCAGGATGTTCATCCTTAAACTTTCGGTATGTCTCCATTACCGTTGATAACAAAAATTTTTTTTTGCAAACGAATTTTCTGTCCATCTTCCTTCACAGTCACAAAATCCTTTCTCCCAGGAAGTTGTCTAGAAATTGTGTCACTGTTGTAAAACTGTTGAACAGTTGTTTCAGTGTCTGAAGGCTCTGGAACTGGAAGTTGTTGTTCATTCTTCTGGGAAAAGAATATATCAGACAATTTCTTGATAACTGTAGCTTTCTTCCTGGGGCTTTTTGGAAGAGCACTTGCAGCTCTTTTCATGGCCTTTCCAAACGACTGTCTACTTCCAAAAGATGATGACGCGGAGGCTGCAGATGGAGATAGAGATTCGCTTTGGGTGTTCCTTTCTGATGATTTTTTCAGTCTAGATTTCGTCATTCGTTCTTTACTTTTCTCTATTTCAATCCTTCTTCTTGCCTCAGTCCATTTGTCTCGACTTTTCTTTTGCTGCGCTTTGTTCTTGTCTCTCATCTGTTGTCGTTTTTCGTCATTCATGCGAGCTCTGTAGTCTCTCATTTTCTCTGCCGCTGACTTAGGCATTCTGAAACATAAAGAGAAAATCTTTTATAGATCTAGATCTAAGTGCAATTCAGTTCAATTCAATTTATGTTGTTTATAGCCCAGTCGATTGTTATGAATACAGATGTTCCTATGGTCAGGTACTTTTGGAATTAATCAGTAAGAGGAAGCTAGATCAACTGCAAAGTTTACGAGTAGGCCCATAAGAGAAGAAATCTTTATCAAATTGTAGAAATTCCTTCCAAATTTCAAATCTGTATGTTCAGTAAATGTACTGAAACCCAAGAAATATAATCAAGAAATGAAAGCAATAAAAACATAAAACATTGCCAACAATTATGTCACAAAATACTTTACACTGTATCAGCAATACTTGGGATATGTTGCGTCAGTTACCAGATAAAGGTTGCGTCAGTTACCTTAAAAAGTATATGAAATAGAAGATCAAATGGACTGTTTTATGTTCTACTATTATCACATACTCAAATACTAAGAACATCAGGAGAATCATTTCATTTCATGTTTTTTAAAGAAATTTAATGAAACTTTTAACACTGTCATGGTAACTGACGCAACAATGTTAAAGATAAATTCAAACAGCTCAAAAGTTGTGATGATTACTGTAGAGGCTCAATTATTCATTTAAATATGAAGAAGAAAATCTGTTTGATATGAATATACAGTTAAACTTACCTGAAGAGTATTTTGAAAACAACAGGCAGGGGTTCAGTTTCCCTCTCAGAGCTGAACTTGAGGTTCTGCTTGGATTGCCTATTTTCAAAATGGCCGCCAGTGACATGACATGCATTCAGCACAAAAATATCATCTGCAGTGAATGAACCAATCTTCAGTAAAAATTAAAAAAACAAAACAATTTTAATACCATATATGCAAAATAAGTTTTCACCCCTGGGTTGACATTTTCATGGAATTGCCCTGAAGATTTGCACCGGTCGTCAGGACATGAGGTGTGCCAGCAGGCCGGATTATGACAACAGACGTGAAAAGCTGCTTGCCAGACCAAGAGCTTGAAAACCACCAGTTCTTACACGCGGCATAAACCTGAACTCACTTAACCACCTTTCAACTCCTGTACCCGATCCACCAACTGCAAAAACTTAACCCACTGACTCCCTCAGTGAGGGAGAGGGAGTCAGTGGGTTGAATTTTTGCTTTGCTGGCATGGTTGGCCATGCAGGATGCTGGTGGGCAGCGTGCGGAAGTCGAAGGATAATTAAACTATAACTTTTTCGTTTGCTCAAGTTGAAGAAAGCAGTCAGTTTTGGGCAAGTCCAACGTAGAACATAGGCATTAGTGGGGGTGTTACTATCAAGTTTGACGAGGGGAAAGGGAGATGTTTAGTAAAAGGTAAATTCCACACGTTAAATCTTAGCCCCAGATAGTTTTTGTGTATTCAATGCGTGTCCAGGGGCAGATCTTGCTGATGTGGAGGCAAGTCATTACATCACCATCCACCTCCACCCCTGTCATTCAGTCTAACTGCGCGGGTTCAAGTCTCGTGTAGTGTTGGAATTTCTCTAACATAATTTAGCAAGAAACACGGCGAGGGTGCGGATGGGACCCGAAGCACCAATGCCTCGCCACTCTAGGGACACTCACCTTCCAAGCTCCCGACGCCAATCGACAGTCATTTCTTCAAGCAAATGGGGGCTGTCCATGCCTTGCATGACCCATTCGGACCCGGTCGTCAGTTACCTTATTTACAAACCGAATGGCAAGGTGGGGAGATGACGAACCCCGGGACATAGCCACACAACGCGCACCAAGCAAGTCCAGCCCAGCTTTCTGATCAAGAGAGAATAAAAGACCTCTCTGTCGCCCCACTCTGGTCTTCATCTCTCTTTTGGCAGCCCGCCCTGCCACCAGCTCACACAGTTATCAGCGCCTTTCCCATTACTATAGTCTCAACACTTAGCAGTCTGAAGCTCCCAACGTTGTCCTTCTTCAACCATAGGGAATGTTCGAACGGCCGCGAAAGTGGCCACGCATGATGCTCCAGACACAACCCATTTTGCTGTTCAGCAAGGTCTGACATACTCCGAACGGGATCCCAAGTTTGCCGTCTTTTCAAGCAGCCAGTAGGTCTTTCCCTACGGTCATCAGGCCTGATTCTGTGAAGTGGCCAAGCCACAAGCCTCGCCACTCTCAGAACACTCACCTCCCAAGCTCCCGACGCTAAGTGAAAGTCATTTCTTCGAGCGAAGTGGGGCTGTCCATGCGTGGCATAATCCATTTGGACCCAGTCGTCAGTTATCTTGTTTACAAACCGAACGGCAAGGTGGAAAGATGTCAAACCCCGGGACACAGCCACACAAGACAGGTCTCAGAATCTTAAAACTTGATGAAACTTGAAAGCACAGTGTTATCCAAAGATAGCCAGCAGCATTGCGTCCTGTCTCACAGCTACTCCTTGCTTATTCTACACTTATAGTATCATCATACAAAGGGGTTGATAGCTTTACTATTTTTTTTCCTGTCACAATGGATTTACTACCTGAAAGTTGGGTTGCCGTCCTTTGGGACAGCACATCGCCGCAATGTAGCGCCACCCAATTTACTTGTTTTCTGAATGTGTTTGCATTTACAAATGGATTTTTAACTATCCAATTTTGCCAGAGACAACTTTTTTGTTGTGTCGTTGTTGTTGTTTGGATTTTCTTGTTGTTGTTGTTGTTGTTTTGTTTTGTTTTGTTTTCTGCTGTGGGATCTTTCAGGTGAGCCAAGTTATCAGAAAATTGTAGTAACGTTGTGATGGTCAAATACCTCACTGCAGTGTGCAATGCTGTGGAAAATGTTTTTGAAATGAAAGAGACTTTGCAACTGTAATCCAAAACGACCCGGGGCAGTTTTGGCGCACGTGAAAATTGTCCGGTGAGGGGAGATTTCATGTGCGGTGAATTTATGGAATGCACAGTGACAGTAATTATGAGGTCAAACGGAATGGCTAATATAGGTAGTCGCCGTGGGCACTGTGACCGTGTTAGCAGGATTGTGAGGGTGCCGAAGCCATGGTGTGAGTGCGTTGTGTTGTGTTGTGTAAGTGTGAGTGGTATCAGTACAAGATCAAGGATAAACTCGTTTTACCATGTTCTGGATATTGACTGCAGCTGATTGAAGTAGGAAACTGATTTTTGACATTGGTTGTTTTCAATTCAAATGTCCGCGCACGAAAGACTCTCTCTCTCTCTCTCCTCTCTCTCTCTCTCTCTCTCTCTCTCTCTCTCTCTCTCTCTCTCTCTCTCTCTACCTCGGAGACACTCTGTGGGTAAGGAATGGTTGTCTATGAAGCATTTCTTTCTTTGTTCTTTTCTTTGTTACTTTTGTTTATTATTATTACTATTTCTTTTGTTGTTGTTGTTTTTACGTGAGTTCAAGGGCTCAGGGTTTGGGACAATTTTTCACGATATTATGATGATGAAGATGATAATGATGATGATGATGATAATGGCGATGATCATCATCATGCTATGAAGCTCCATTCTGAGAGGACTCTACCCTATAATTACTTTCATGACATATCCTGGCGCCAGCCAGGCCCGAGAGATACAGACACTTGTGGGTGTTGGTCAGAAAATTAGAGCAACATCCTTAGTGACTCATCCGTGAAATGGATGAGACTCGACTGCGTGGTCCCCGGTCTTCACAGTGAGCCCATAGCACACTGAGCTCTGGATAAAAATCGACTGGGGTTGAAGAATCCCACAATGATTTTTACTCAAGATGACACCGTTCTAACTGAACAAAACGAAAAAGACCTACAAAATCTTGTGAATACAGAAGAAATAGAAAACAGAAATAAAGGGTTGGAGCAAACAGCAAAAAGACTGAAGTCATGGTAATCAGTAAAAAAACAAACAAGAAATCCCCTCATGCAAAATAACAGCAAATGGTACAACACTGAAACATGTTGAAAAGTTTAAATACCTGGGAACGGTCATCTCACCAGACGGCAGATGCACATCAGAAATAGTCATAGAATCAGCCAAGCTAAAACAGCATTCAAGAAAATGAAAAGCGTTCTTACCAATGAATGCCTATCAGTTAACACAGGAAGGGAATTCTTGAGTGTTGTATAGAACCGATATTGTTGTACGGATGTGAAGTGTGGACAGTCAACAGGCAAAGTCAGAACAAGATTGAGGTAACTGTAATTACTGTTATTGTTATTTTTGTTTAAAGTCCAGCCGATTGCTTAGAGCCATATTAGGACTATAACCCTTTCAAAACATACACAATACTTCACCAGGAAAAAGAAAAGAAAAGAAAATTAATTACACGTATCAATACATTCGCGTACATAATCTAAGAACATGCCGCCGACGTGGATCACTCCGTCCAGTTTTTGGCCCAGGGGACTACAAACAAACAAACAAACAAACAAGCAAACATACAAACAAACAAGCAAACAAACAAACAAACAAACAAGCAAGCAAACAAACAAACAAACCCATACCTGAATACAAATTTAAACACAACCAAGGACACTAAAACATATATAAGATTGGGCCTAAATTATCTAAAATTGCTTCAGCATATCTCATTAGAGTAAAAAAAAAATGCACTTAAGACTCAATTATCAATCGTAAGATTTTATCGAACACATACAGGTACATAAGATTTTATCGAACACATACAGGTGAATGGACTAGCAAGGCAGAAAACTATAGGAAGAAATGACAGAAAGCAAAGGAGGAAGAAAGAAAGAAAGAGAATGACAGAAAAGAGGAATTTTCTAACACAGAATTTCCAGAATGTGGGGGTATTGTTTACACTAAAAGAGTCCTCGGCATCCCCATGAGTCAACTCAAATGTGGTTTCTAAGAAGAATGATGAGAGTTTCATGGACAGCAAAGAAAACAAATGGGATAGTTTTGAATGAGGCAGGCAGACAGAACAACATTATGAAAAGACAGGCAACATTTATAGGACAATTTATGAGGCAAGAGAAATTAGAGCACCTGGTCACAACAGGAAAACTGAAGGGAAAAAGAGCAGCAGGAAGACCCAGGGAGAGAATATTGGACGGACTTGCAGGGTGGCTAAGGACAGAGAGAGTGGGAGATGTATTTGTAGTGACAAGAGATAGATTCGTATGGAGGGCCATGATCGCCAATGCCATGCAACAGGGCATATGATAATGATTTCTCCTGTACACCATCTATCTGATCAGATCATGTGGCCGCAATGGCCGAGCACCAGTCTTGTCTGATGCAGATGACCGTTAGACATTGTGTTACGCTGCTGACGGTACTATGGTTTGTTACAAGTGCCTGCAGGCCTGGTACCTCTGCTTCAGGTGGTGTGTATGATGAGATGTGTGCGTGTGTTGTGTGTTGTGGTGGTGTTGTGGTGTGTGTGTGTATGTGTGTGTATGTGTGTGTATGTGGTGTATGTGTGGTGTGTGTGTGTGTGTGGTGTGATGTGTGTGTGTGTGTGTGGTGTGTTGTGTGTGTGTGTATGTGTGTGTGTGTGTGTGTGTGTGTGTTGGTGGTGTGTGTGTGTGTTTTGTGTGTGTGTGTGTGTGTGGTGTGTGTATGTGTGGGGTGTGTGTGTGTGTGTGTGTGTGTGTGTGTGTTGTGTGTGTGTATGTGTGTGTGTGTGTGTGTGTGTGTGTGTGTGTGTGTGTGGTGTGTTGTGTGTGTGTGTGTGTGTGTGTGTGTGTGTGTGTGTGTGTGTGTGGTTACTCTGCTCTTAGATCATGACCAAAAGACCTACCCTGAGAGCGTATGAGATTCTTGTCAGGTAGCACAGTTACGAATGACTTTTAAAACACCAAAGAGTATTCACTGCCCTGCTTTTTTTTTATCGATCTGTATTTCAGGTGTCTGTTATAGTTGTAGTGACTATGGACAGCGCACAGCTTTCATCACATGTTTGTATCCAACTATAAACGGTACGTCGGTGACAAAAGTGTCCACAATCGCAACAAAACAAAAACAAAAACAAACCAAACAAAAGTTTTGGGAAATCTCTTCAATTTTTACATACATATTTACGAATGCTTGATAATCGTTTTGATGTGTCGGTCAAAACTAACTGGAAGTATAAAGCTAACCCTTTGACTCCCGCAACCTATTCAACTACTTGCAAAAACTTAACTCTTTGACTCTCTCACCCTATCCACCAGCTTCCTGCAGGAAGCTGGTGGATAGGGTGAATGAGTCAAAGGCTTAAGTTTTTGCTTTCTTAACATGGTTGACAATGCTGGATGCTGACGGACAGACTGCAGTAGTCAAAGGGTTAATTACACAATGTCTACATCCAGAGTGTTTTGTATGAAAATCTGGTCAGAGATTTGTACGTAGATTATTTCGAAAGTTTGATCATTTCTTTTTCATTTGTCAGCCCAAAAAGGAAAAACTTTTAAAGTATTTTTTGAGAAAAAGATTGGGTCCAGAAAATTTGGTTTACATCTGAAAACGTTGCAAATCAATTTTATCTAAAACTGTTCACAGCCCAAATGGAATCATGTACTGCTCTGAATATGTTCAACATTGGTGCTTTTGGTGGTGGTAGTGGTGGTGTTGGTGTTTGATTTTGTTGTTGTTGTTGCTTGATTTTTCTGTTAATTTTCAACATTTTAATTCTTCTTATCCCAAACTCTTTCTTCACGTTGCATTTTGATTTTTTTTTTTATTGAAAGACGAAATGTGTATAAACAACTGCAGCCACAGTTTTCATGCACAGAAACTTGTGCTAAAGTTGCCTCAGTTTCTGAAGCGAGATGTATTTGCCTGAAAGTTGCCATTCTGTTTAAGATCATCAGCATCATCAAAACAACAATCAAATAAACAAATAAGCAAGCTAGCAAACAAACGAAATAACCAACGAAAGAACAAACACAAATTTAGATGGAAACATAATCGTCATTGTTTTGGACATTCAAATTTCTACACGCAGGCAATTCATAACGCTATCTGTCTGTCTGTCTGTCTGTCTATCCCAGTTGCTCCAGGCAGATATTTTGAAACTTTTACACATAATACAATGTATGCTTCAGTATTTGCTTGTTTTACCAACTGTTTTTCATCTGTTTCAGAATATTCTGCAAAATAAGCGCTGACAGGACTTCAGGGTAGGCCCTACATTGCACGTGTTAAACAACAACAACAACAACAACAACAAAACTTCGGCTTTGCGACCTAGCACACGTGCGTACAATGGCAGACATTCACCTGCAAGACGAGTCCTTCAAGCGGGCGGAGAAGGCGCGCCTGCGCAATAAAGTGGAAGAGCGGAAGCTGAAGCACGAGCTAAACCGGAAGCACGGGTTGCGCGAGACGCACGAGTACCGCATTCAGATGATGAGCCAGGAGAGAAAACTGATAGAAAAAGAGCTGCACAAAATCAAGACAGAGATCCGCAAACCCCCTCCTCCTGATGCTTTCGATTTTTTCGAGGTGAGGGGAGTAGCATACTAGGTTTTGATGGCGACTGTCAGTTTGGGGGAGGGGAGGGGAGGGGAGAGAGAGAGAGAGAGGATTTAACATAGAAGTCGCTGTGGTGTAGTGGTTAACGTAACGGACTACCGACTGGAAGATTGTGGGTTCGAATCTCCATTTGTCCCTTTAAAAGTCATTGTGGGATTTTTGGGAAGACTGGGAACACACAGTCAGTCTCAGCCATTTCACGGATGCGTCATTGAGGGTATTGCTCAAATCTTCTGACCAGCACCGCAGGTGTCTGTATCTCTCGGGCCTGGTTGACAACAGGATATATTATGATAGTAAGCGTAGAGAACAGCCCTGTCGCACAATCTCAATCCTGGATGGAACTCCGTAGCATCATGATTATCATCCTCATCGATATCATCATCATCGCATCATAAAAACTGTGCCAGCTTCTGTGGCCATTAAGGTGGCGTAGAAAACGGGACGAAAAAAAAGTGAGTCAAAGACCTCCCTGAGTGCGATGATCAAAACAAAACAAACAAAAAAAGAGTAATTTTTCTGATATTTGATAGAACCCCATATCAGTATGACTAAACCATTTTCAGTTCATTTATCGTCACTATACAAGAGTACATTCTTTTTCTTTTCCGTTTTGTGTGTGTGTGTGTGTGTGTGTGTGTGTGTGTGTGTGTGTGTGTGTGTGTGTGTGTGTGTGTGTGTGTGTGGTGTGTGTGTGTGCGTGCGTGTTTATTTACGTTAAATCCAAACACGTGGTGTGATTGGCTGGCTCTTATGGTAGAGCCGTGGATTCAAGATTTCAGGTCTCCGAGTTCAATACCACACTGCAACATATACCTAAAAATCGGCTTGCCCTTCCTAATACTACAATCATGTTGGTTGTGTCAAGTGGTTCATACGTCTTGTCCCCCTACCAGGTTCAAGACCTTGCCAGTGCTCAGACTTCGTGCAGGCTCACACAATCTGCCATGTGCTGACAGCTGTGGGCAGAGCGCATAAGCGTATGTCTGAGTGCGATGTTTTGGTTGTTGTTTGTTTTGTTTTTTTTTTGTTTTTTGCACTCATGGAGGTTACCTTTGTGCTCACCTTTTTTTTTTGGCCCATTTTCTACGCCACCTTAACGGCCACAGAAGCTGGCACCAGTTTTTTTTCCAAAGTGATGATGATGATGTCGATTAGGATGATAGTCATGATGCTATGGAGTTCCATCTAGGATTGAGACTGCGTGACAGGGCTGTACTCTACGCTTACTATCATAATATATCCTGGCGTCAACAAGGTCCTAGAGATACAGACACCTGCGGAGCCCATAGCACTCTGTTTGTTTCTGCCTTGTTCCTTTGCTTTCTGTCATTTCTTCCTATCATTTTCTGCCTTGCCAGTCCATTCACCTGTATGTGTTCGATAAGGTGTTGCGTATTTTTTCTTGAGATTGATAATTTGGTACGTGTATTGGGTGCATTTTTGGCTCTAAGGAGGTGAAATGTGCGGTGAAAGTTTTGGGTAATTCGTGTCTGTTTTTATGTGTTTTGGTGTCCTTGGGTATGCTCAAATTTGTATTCAGGTGTGTTTTTGGATCCCGTGTGCAATGCATTTGGCTGGATGGTCAACGTCAGGGGCATGTCCGTGGATTGTGCGCGCGAATGTATTGATACGTGTACTTAATTTTCTTTTCCAGTTTTTCCCTGTTGAATTTTTGTGTTTTAATTACTATATAAATATATAGCGCAAAAATCTGTTTTGAAGCGGTTTTGGCCCTGATGTGGCTGTGCGCAGTCGGCTGGGCTTTAAACAACAATAACAAGAACAATCTCTTTCTCTCATTCGTAAGAATAACAGGCGATCTCTATAGCCCTGATATGG
Organism: Monoplex corrugatus; assembly: GCA_030674185.1. Taxonomy (NCBI): domain Eukaryota; kingdom Metazoa; phylum Mollusca; class Gastropoda; order Littorinimorpha; family Ranellidae; genus Monoplex; species Monoplex corrugatus. Next base: position 44,412,790 of record JAPXFY010000026.1, on the reverse strand, counting down.
CTCTACGCAGTCGGCTGGGCTTTAAACAACAATAACGAGAACAGACGATCTCTTTCTGTTGTTCGTAGCCATGTATTCTTAACATCTTGCACTCGGTGGAATTTTTTGTTTTTCTTCAAGGATCTGACTTCCAAGGACGGGGGCGAGCGAGCGGACAGCCCTGGAAGGGTGAGAGGTCGCGCCATGTCCATTCACGACCAGAGCGACAAGTATGTGGCCTCCGTGGACAGCGCGCCACCGCCGTACAAACTGGCCTCCCATTCCACCATGCATCACGCCAGCTCCAGACGCCCGTCCCTGGTGTCGGCCTCACGGCACGTGGTCTCGCACCGTGAGTCCGTGAAGCAGGAGCCACACCACGGCCACGAGCGTCGGCCATCTTTGAATCCCGCCTCGCACAACGTGACGACACAGTCACGCCGGCCGTCCATGAATCACGCGTCACACCATGGGATGTCACGTCGGCCGTCACGGGTTCTGCCCTTAATGCCTCTGGAACCGAAACAGCAGGTGGTTGCTGTATCCCCCAGACGGGTTTCGCGGACCATCACCTCCCATCCGGAGGACCTCCAGCAGCCTTCTGTAAACGACCTCCTACAGATGGCCATGAAAAACGCCGTCATGTACGCCGTCAAACATGTCGACAAGCTCAAAATGAACGCAGGCGACGACGACGACGACGACGACGACGATGATGACGACGACGATGAGGATGACGATGACTGGTCAGATCAAGACCATGAATCGCGGAGCCAGTACCGACGGCTCATCGTCGTGACCAAAGAGAGCGACGGTGAGGACGACGATGATATAAACACAGATTCCAGGTCCATCAAAACTGTCACCACCAGACCAAGCGAAACTTCCAGAAGATCCAATCATGTTGAGAAAGACTTTGAAAGGGACACGGACTCCAGGACTCCCCAGTACCGTTCTTTGAGTAGGATGTCCAGCAATCTGACCTCCGTCAGCCAAAAGACTCCCACCCTTACTTCCAGGAAGACGTCACAAAAAATGATCACGCCTCGAAATACTGCCAACCTAGAGCTGCCAAGAATGAACACATCTTCAAGTTTCGGTACGCCTCGAAATATCGGCGCCCTGGAGCTCCCACGAATGAACACATCCTCAACTTTCAGTAATTCTCAACCTTTGGAACGTCCAACGATAAATACGTCTTCCGGTGCCAACACCACTAGTCCAGGTCTTCCACGAATAAATAAACTTTCAAGTGTCGGTGAAGGTTCACGGAAATCGAACAAGCTGTTCTCGCCTCGAGATCGATCGCCTGCCAGTTCCTTTGAAGTGCACAGCGTGGTCTCAGAGAATTCAAAACGGTACCAGCCTAAGAGGAAATCCGTGACGAGTTCAGAGCTGCCTGACGTCACGCCTCGGCGGTTAAGTCGAGGAAACACTGTATACAGTGACTCTGTGTCTAAGCCCACGTCACTACACCCTAGGAAACATACTGCTCGTCGGGGTAAGGATTCAACTTCCGTTGTGTCGTCATTCTCCACCGGTGACCTGTCGTCAAAGAAAGCCAGGAAGTATTAAACAGCATCAACAGCTTCTTCTTCTTTTATTCTATCACACACACACACACACACACACACACAACACACACACACACACACACACACACACACACACACACACACACACACACACAAATACATACATTAAATTTACCCCATTCTCTTCAATTCTCCCTCTCTTCCTCCTTCTTCGTCCTTTTTTTTTTTCTCTCTCCTTTAACATCTTCCTTTTCTTTTTCTTCCTCAACTTGTTTTTCGTCTCCTCCTTCTCCCCTCCCCTCCTCCTTTTTCCTTCTTCTTCTTCTTCTCCAACTACTCCTCCTCGTTCTTCTACTTTAACTTCTTCGTCTTCTTCTTTCTTTCTTCCTTTCTTTTATCTATCCGCTTGTACCTTGTGGAGTGTCGCGAGGATATACGAGTAGTTACTGTTGATGGTAAACAGCCGGCTGAAATACACGAAGAAGAGCAAGGCTTTTTGGTGTCATTGTGTGCGTGTGTCCGTGTGCAGCAACATCAGCAACATTTGCAAACACATCCGTTACCGTGGCGCTGCGGTCAACGTAAAAAGATTGATGACCAGAACGTTGGAGGATCACATCCCAACTAGTTCACATCACTGTAGAGTTCCAAAGCAAGAGCGACTGCCCGAGTTCAAGCAAACAGGAACCAGGGGGAAAACACACACACACACACACACACACACACACACACACACACACCACACACACACACACACACACACACACACACACACACACACACACACACACACACACACACACACACACACACGAAAACAGAATCAGAACGCGTATAACATCCTTTTGACTCCCGCAGCCTGTCCATCAGCATACTGCATTGTCAGCCATGCTAGCAAAGCAAAAACTTAACCCTTTGCTAGCATGGTCGACAATGCAAGATGCTGGTGGACAAGGTGCGGGAGTCAAAGTGTTAAACACTATTACTAATGCGATTGATGCATTTTGACAGTTTTGATTTTCTTCTTCGAGTTTCATTCATGAGGTATTGTTTTAATATCATTTACATGCAGTCATACATACATTAATTTTGACATGTCAGTACAACTTTTGTGTTAACCTAATAATAAAAGGTTTATTATGATGATCTGTGTGTGTGATTTGAGCGACAGAGAGAGAGAGGGAGAGAGGGAGGGAGAGGGACAGAGAATGTGTGTGTCTGCATGTATGTAACAGTGTGTTTGTAAGTGTGTGTGTGTGTGCATGTGTGTAAGTGTATTTGTATGTATGTGTGTGTGTGTGATTGTATGTCACATGTGTGTAAATGTGTATCTGTTTTTGTGTGCGAGTGATTGCATGTGTGCACGTTTGTGTGTGTGTATCTGTGCGTGTGTGTGTGTGTGTGTGTGTGTGTGTGTGTGTGTGTGTGTGTGTGGTGTGTGTGTGTGCCCTGGCTTCAGTAGTTTTCTTTCACTGTGAATCACTGTGCTTTTGTCTCTATCCATTATTCCATTCCCTCCCCACCTGTTTTCAGTGTGATTTAATTTCTCATCTGTATGATGACTATAAAAACAGTTCATGCACAACACTACTACAAAACGATACATTTCATGGACAATATATCCCTGCACATCAGAGGTAGCCAGCAGAATAGGCCAAGCCAATACAGCATTCAAGAAGATGAAAAGCATTCTTACCGACAAATGCCTATCAATTAACATCAGGAAGAGAGTTCTTGAACGTTATGTAGAACCAATACTGCTGTATGGTTGTGAGGCGTGGACAGTCAACAAGCAAAGCCAGAACAAGATTGAGGCAGCCGAGATGTGGTTTCCAAGAAGAATGTTGAGAGTTCCATGGACAGCAAAGAAAACAAACGAGACAGTCTTGATGGAGGCAGACACAAGTAGATCACTCACAAGGAAGATTAGGAAAAGACAGGCAACATTTATAGGCCATTTTATGAGGAAGGGGGATTTGGAGCACCTGGTCACAACGGGAAAGCTGGAGGGAAAGAGAGCACCAGGTAGACCCAGGGAGAAGATACTAGACAGACTTGCAGAGTGGCTGGGAACAAGGAGGGTGGAAGAGATGCTTGAGGCAACAAGAGATAGAGACAGATGGAAGTTCATGATCGCCAACGCCATGCGGCAGGGCACATGATGATGATGATCAATTTGTGTCTGAATTCTTCATCTGTACGGACTGATTTTGGTCCATGTGACCTTAATCGTGGAGCTTTAGAATCCAGACCTACGCTTTTGGGACTGCTCAGCAGTCCACGGATCTGATCAGAATCTGGTAAAGATCCACCCATATTTCACATATATTTGTTAAACACACACATACACAACTCCTACGAGCACGCGTGTATGTACATTTTGCTCGATACGAAACAATCCGTTTTTTAAAGACAGATTGAAGAAAAACACTCCTGCAGAAGCCACCATCCCCCAAAATTAAAAGAAAGAAGAAAAAGAAAAGAGAGAGAAAGAAAGAAAGAGAGAGAGAAAGAGAGAGAGAGACAGACAGACAGACAGACAGAGAGAGAGACAGACAGAGAGAGAGAGACAGACAGACAGACACAGAGAGAGAGAGAGAGAGAGAGAGAGAGAGAGAGAGAGAGAGAGAGAGAAATTCAACACCTGATTGATCAAGTAGGATAGGTTTCTTTGAGACAATAAAGTGAAAAATCACAATCAACAACTCTACAATAAAATACCTGTAAGATTAAGTAAATGTCGAACAACGAAATACATACGATCAATAGCAACATTCTTGTATTTGCAATAGTAACTACACAATGACTCCCATAGGCAACAAAGTGGAGAACAACGTGAAATGCTTGTAACAGTAAATCATACAGTTCAAAAGATCATCACATTCGCCAACCATAATGATATATATTACATACAACACACCGTCAATGAGAGTATTTGGAAGAACCATGTTTTGAACAAGGGGGAAAAAAAAGAAAGAAAGAAATAGAAAAAAAGAAATGAAAAGAATGGGAGGAAAATAGACGAGCAATAAAGGACTGATAAAAGATACTCGCAGCACCATAAAAAAAAAAGAAGGAAAAGACAAACAAAAGAGCACACACACACACACACACACACACACACACACACACACACACACCCCGCACACCCCCGCACACACACACACACAAACACTCATACCCGCGCACACACACACACACACATACACACACACACACATACACACACACACACACCGACACACCCGCACACACACACACACGCATACGCACACACACACACACACACATACACACATACACACCCGCACACAATCCTTAAAATGTTGCGAACATAAAGTAAATAGTTCGTTAATATTTGAGATAAAATTTCTAATTCATTGTTTAATAACAAATAATACACAGGTTACTTTTTGTTGGATCCCATCACACTGTGGTATCTTTTTTAACGATCGGGTCGACAGAATAGCAAAAAATGCAGCAATGAATAGGGCTGGCAGTACTAAACTTGATTTACCACTCTCTGAACATGAAATGAATGCTATATTAGAAAACAAAGTAAAAGCGCAATGTGACCTTCGCCCCTTCTCGGTAAATTACCAGGGTTTTACAAGATAAGAGATAACTTTAGCTTACAGATTATCTCTCAATTCACTTCGAACTAAATTTAGTAAAACCATCAAATGTATCTGTGGTGATTTTATAACAGTTTGTGTTGTCAGCGAATGCGACCTTATTTCCCTGCGTATTTTACAAACTTAAAACAGAAACATACTGATTTCACTCTGTATTTACACATTGCTAGACGTTTACTGCACAGTCCTGTAGGTCGTTTCCTTTGATTCAGCCCAATTGTTTTATACCTGTAACTCCCACACAGCCCCGAGAAATCCGATGAAGCCTGACTGATATAATGTTCTGATTGTTTTTCTTTTGTTCGTTAATTTGTTTGATGTTATATTAATTGTTACTTTAATTGATACAATGCCTTCATGATTACATAGATTCATTCATTCCTTACGCACCTTTTTTTTTTCCCCTCCCGTCTAAAAGCACATATGTGAATAGACGTTAAAAGAAATAACGAACACCCGCACACACGCACACACACACACATTTCCAAGTTGTTTTTTTTTATAATTAAATTTTTTTTTTTTTTATTGTTGTTGTCTAAAATCACTTTAGTGAATAGACATTAAATCAAAGACCACCACATAACACACACACACACACACACACACACACACACACACACACACACACACACACACACACACACACACACACAGAGGAAAAGACAAAGCGATGAAAACAATGTGCTCTGAGTACGTACAGGCGACTGATGTCTATCAATCTTGGAAAACAAACAAACAAACAAACAAACAAACAAAGTCTGTCCCCCTTGCTACATACATATAAATAATGCTGCTCAGTCTGACAAACAAACAAACAAGCCCCACATACATACATACATACATACATACATACATACATACATACATACATACATACATACATACACACAAACAATGCTGCTCAATCTGTTGTTTCATTTAACAACCTGCCGCCATCATTTGTACCAAGTGAATTGATCACAAAACAAACATCACATAACTGTAACAAATGATTTCCACCGGTTTCTCCTGTTCAATGAAAATGTCAGGGAAATCTTGCTACTGATTTTTTTTCACTGAATCTTGTGTATTTTATCTTTATTGTTTTTTTGTGTATGCTTGACAAAGTCCACTTGTGCAAAAAAGTGCGCCTGTCTTCAAATATCTGATTCTATTTTCGTAATAACATTGACAAACTTATGAAAAGAATGGGGGAAAATAGACGAGCAATAAACGACTGATAAAGATAAATGCAGCACCTTGAAAAAAAAGGGAACACACACATACACACACACACACACACACACACACACACACACATACACACACACACACACACACACACACACACACACACTGTGACAACATTGATAAACTTATTCATATTGTTTCACTTACAACTTACCATCTTGTAACAACATTGACAAACTTATTCATACTGTTTCATTTACACCATACCATCTCTCAACCCGTTATATGTTCAGGGTTGATGCTTTGACACAGCACATATGGAATACGTGTGCGCGGCAAACGCTCTCCAAAGCAAACACACATTGGAAACAAGATGCTCAGAGCCTACTAACAATCTCCTTTTTCTTTTGTTTTACTGGCAGATCGGGTGGGCGTGCAGGCCAAAATGTTACAATGTCGTGCAGGCCAACATTTTACAATGTCGTGCAGGCCAGAATATTACAATGTCGTGCAGGCCAAAATGTTACAATGTCGTGCAGGCCAAAATGTTACAATGTCGTGCAGGCCAAAATGTTACAATGTCGTGCAGGCCAGAATATTACAATGTCGTTAGGCCAAAATATGACAATGTTGTGCAGGCCAAAATATGATAATGTCATGCAGGCCAAAATATGACAATGTCGTGCAGGCCAAAATATGATAATGTCATGCAGGCCAAAATATGACAATGTCGTGCAGGCCAAAATATGATAATGTCATGCAGGCCAGAATATTACAATGTCGTGCAGGCCAAAACATTACTATGTCGTGCAGGCCAGAATATTACAATGTCGTGTAGGCCAAAATATGACAATGTCATGCAGGCCAAAATATGACAATGTTGTGCAGGCCAGAAGAACATTACAATGTCGTGTAGGCCAAAATATGACAATGTCATGCAGGCCAGAACATTACAATGTCGTGCAGGCCAAAACATTACTATGTCGTGCAGGCCAAATATTACAATGTCGTGTAGGCCAAAATATTACAATGTAGTGCAGGCCAGAATATTACAAAGTCGTGTAGGCCAAAATATAACAATGTCGTGCAGGCCAGAATATTACAATGTCGTGCAGGCCAAAATATGACAATGTTGTGCAGGCCAAAATGTTACAATGTCGTGCAGGCCAACATTTTACAATGTCGTGCAGGCCAGAATATTACAATGTCGTGCAGGCCAAAATGTTACAATGTCGTGCAGGCCAAAATGTTACAATGTCGTGCAGGCCAAAATGTTACAATGTCGTGCAGGCCAGAATATTACAATGTCGTTAGGCCAAAATATGACAATGTTGTGCAGGCCAAAATATGATAATGTCATGCAGGCCAAAATATGACAATGTCGTGCAGGCCAAAATATGATAATGTCATGCAGGCCAAAATATGACAATGTCGTGCAGGCCAAAATATGATAATGTCATGCAGGCCAGAATATTACAATGTCGTGCAGGCCAAAACATTACTATGTCGTGCAGGCCAGAATATTACAATGTCGTGTAGGCCAAAATATGACAATGTCATGCAGGCCAAAATATGACAATGTTGTGCAGGCCAGAAGAACATTACAATGTCGTGTAGGCCAAAATATGACAATGTCATGCAGGCCAGAACATTACAATGTCGTGCAGGCCAAAACATTACTATGTCGTGCAGGCCAAATATTACAATGTCGTGTAGGCCAAAATATTACAATGTAGTGCAGGCCAGAATATTACAAAGTCGTGTAGGCCAAAATATAACAATGTCGTGCAGGCCAGAATATTACAATGTCGTGCAGGCCAAAATATGACAATGTTGTGCAGGCCAAAATATTACAATGTCGTGCAGGCCAAAATATTACAATGTTGTGCAGGCCAGAATATTACAATGTCGTGTAGGCCAAAATATGACAATGTCGTGCAGGCCAAAATATTACAATGTCGTGCAGGCCAAAATATTACAATGTCGTGCAGGCCAAAATATTACAATGTCGTGCAGGCCAAAATATTACAATGTCGTGCAGGCCAAAATATTAGAATGTTGTGCAGGCCAAAATATTACAATGTTGTGCAGGCCAGAATATTACAATGTAGTGCAGGCCAAAATATTACAATGTCGTGCAGGCCAAAATATTACAATGTTGTGCAGGCCAAAATATTACAATGTCGTGCAGGCCAAAATATTACAATGTTGTGCAGGCCAAAATATTACAATGTCGTGCAGGCCAAAATATTACAATGTTGTGCAGGCCAAAATATTACAATGTCGTGCAGGCCAGAATATTAAAATATGACAATGTCGTGAAGGCCAAAACATTACAATGTAGTGCAGGCCAAAACATTACAATGTAGTGCAGGCCAAAATATGACAATGTCGTGCAGGCCAGAATATTAAAATATGACAATGTCGTGAAGGCCAAAATATTACAATGTAGTGCAGGCCAAAATATTACAATGTCGTGCAGGCCAAAATATGACAATGTCGTGCAGGCCAAAATATGACAATGTCGTGCAGGCCAGAATATTAAAATATGACAATGTCGTGCAGCCAAAATATGACAATGTCGTGCAGGCCAAAATATTACAATGTCGTGCAGGCCAAAATATTACAATGTCGTGCAGACCAAAATATGACAATGTCGTGCAGGCCAAAATATGACAATGTCGTGCAGGCCAAAATATGACAATGTCGTGCAGGCCAAAATATTACAATGTCGTGCAGACCAAAATATTACAATGTCGTGCAGACCAAAATATTACAATGTCGTGCAGGCCAAAATATTACAATGTCGTGCAGGCCAAAATATGACAATGTCGTGCAGGCCAAAATATTACAATGTCGTGCAGACCAGAATATGACAATGTCGTGCAGACCAAAATATTACAATGTCGTGCAGACCAAAATATTACAATGTCGTGCAGGCCAAAATATTACAATGTCGTGCAGACCAAAATATGACAATGTCGTGCAGACCAAAATATTACAATGTCGTGCAGGCCAAAATATTACAATGTCGTGCAGGCCAAAATATGACAATGTCGTGCAGGCCAAAATATTACAATGTCGTGCAGACCAAAATATGACAATGTCGTGCAGGCCAAAATATTACAATGTTGTGCAGGCCAGAATATTACAATGTCGTGCAGACCAGAATATTACAATGTCGTGCAGGCCAATATCGAGCAGGCCAAAATATTACAATGTCGTGCAGACCAAAATATGACAATGTCGTGCAGGCCAGAATATTACAATGTCATGCAGGCCAATGTCGTGCAGGCCAAAATATTACAATGTCGTGCAGACCAAAATATGACAATGTCGTGCAGGCCAGAATATTACAATGTCATGCAGGCCAGAATATGACAATGTCATGCAGGCCAAAATATGACAATGTCGTGCAGGCCAATGTCGTGCAGGCCAAAATATTGCAATGTCGTGCAGGCCAATGTCGTGCAGGCTAAAATATTACAATGTCGTGCAGGCCAAAATATTACAATGTCGTGCAGGCCAATGTCGTGCAGGCCAAAATATTACAATGTCGTGCAGGCCAAAATATTACAATGTCGTGCAGGCCAATATCGTGCAGGCCAAAATATTACAATGTCGTGCAGGCCAAAATATTACAATGTCGTGCAGGCCAAAATATTACAATGTCGTGCAGGCCAAAATATTACAATGTCGTGCAGGCCAAAATATTACAATGTCGTGCAGGCCAAAATATTACAATGTCGTGCAAGCCAAAATATGACAATGTGTAATAAATAATTGACAGGTGAGGTAGTGGTTAAATGTCGGATATGCAGTCGGAAAGTCTTGGGTTCGATCTACCTAAAGTTAGACATGTCTGCCTGGTGGGCAAAAGATACAGATTTTCCCAATCTCTTAAGTCAACGTGTGTGCAGACCTGCCAGTGCCTAACCACCCTTCGTGTGTATATCATCATCATGTGCCCTGCCGCATGGTGTTGACGATCATGGCCCTCCACACGAATCTATCCCCTGTCGCTGCAAGTACATCTCCCCACCCTCTCTGTCCGCAGCCACCCTGCAAGTCCGTCCAATACTTTCTCCCTGGGCCTACCGGGTGTTCTCCTTCCGTCCAGCTTTCCTGTTGTGACCGGGTGCTCTAATTCCCCTTTCCTCATAAAATGTCCTGTAAATGTCGCTTGTCTTTTCCTAATCTTCTCTATTAATGATCTTCTTGTGTCTGCCTCCTTCAAGACTGCCTATTTTGTTTTCTTTGCTGTCCATGCAACTCTCAACATTCTTCTTAGAAATCACACTTCAGTTGCCTCAATCTTGTTCTGACTTTGCGTGTTGACTGTCAACGTCTCTCAACGTGTAACAGTATCAGTTCCATGTAACATTCAAGAACTCTCTTCCTGATGTTAATTGGTAGGCATTTGTTGATAAGAACGCTTTTCATCTTCTTGAATCTGTTTTGACCTGGCTGGCTATTTCTGATGTGCATCTGCCGTCTGGTGAGATGACCGTTCCCAGATATTTAAACATGCAGAATATTAAATATGCACGTCAAACATTCTGTATTTCTTGTCCGTGACTAGCTTATGGAAACATGAAAACACCCAGCATGCATGCTTACCCAAGATACAGACAGTGCTGCAACACAAATGGAATGCGGTCAACTGGCTTCATTGTTTGAATTCTCAATGCTCCAATAAACAGTCTCATTCTATGTAATGCGCAGTTAGTCCAAATTTTGGACAATAGCGCAATACATGAAGGAATTATAACAATAAGTAATAATAAGTAAGAAAGGATTTTGTCGGTGCACACAAGAAAACATCTATATCCTGAGAGTTTCTTTTTCCCTCCAACATTGTGCGCTTGTGCGTATGCAAGGTGCGTGCGTGCGTGCATGCGTGTGTGTGTTCATATGTGTGTGAGTGTGTGTGTGTGTTCGTTCTTTGATTTAACGTCTTTTCACTATAAGTGATATTAGACGGGGGAGGGGGGGGGGGGGGGGAGGGGAAATAAAAAAAAAGTGAACAAAATAAAATGTAGAACGATAGTTGGACGGGTTGAATTTGGGCATAGGGAAGACAGAGGAAAAAGACATTAGCAGGTGGGGGAACAGTAAAATGGAACGAGAACTTAACACAAACAATTAACTTCAACAACGTGAAGGGAAATTGTAACACTAAAACACAAACCGAATAAAGTTAAAGTAATGCATTAACAGGACTGTGAACTAATGATTCTGAAATGCTAACTAACAAAGTTTGATCTGATGTAATTTTTTGGAAATGATTTTCAGAATACTTTTCTTGAGTAAACATTTTCGGTAAAAAAGAACGTAGCATTTTGCAGTAGAATAAACAGTGAAACAGTGTGAACTGTTCGCCGCAATACACTTGACATTTTTACAATATTTTGTTTTCAATGCGTTTAGCTGAATACGAAAACAAACAGCAACAATCGATTCAAATGATACATGGAAGAATACTGCAATTTTTTACATACATTTTGAACAGTAAGTTTTATCATTTGTTGTGACACAAACTGTTCATCTGAATGTTCATGAAATCGACTCCATGAGGCTGATTCGAGCAAGTTGCAAGCTTCTTTTACGGAGGTATGAACATGTAATTCTATAGCATTATCAGCATTCTGGGCGCCTTGCTTAGCTGCTCTGTCAACTACTTCGTTGCCGTGAACACCAACATGAGAAGGCACCCAGCATAAACTGATATCTGTACCTTTGACCCTTAAACGATGTATAAGATGATTTGCCTCAGTAATTAAATCAGGTCTTGTTCGGCATTAAAAGACCGTAAGGCATATAATACAGATTTTGAGTCAACAAAGAGAACTACTTTGAAAGACATGGGTTTAAGTTTTACTAGATAATGCAATGCTTGATTAATAGAGACTAATTCCGCTGTAAAGATAGATAAGTTTGCCCCAACGAAAAATGACTTATTTATCTTAAATTTTGGAACATAAAATGCTGCTCCAGTGTGTGTGTGTGTGTGTGTGTTTGTTAGTGTGAGTGTGTGTGTGTGTGTGTGTGTTGTTGTGTGTGTGTGTGTGTTTTATAGTGTGTGTGTGTGTGTTTTTTTGTGTGTGTGTGTGAGGTGTGAGTGTGTGTGTGTGTGTGTTTGTTAGTGTGTGTGTGTGTGTTTTCATATGTGTGAGTGTGTGTGTATGAGTATGTGTGTGTGCATGCACGCGCGCACGCGCGCGCGCTGTGGCGGGTGTGGTTGTGTGTGTGTGTGTGTGTGTGTGTGTGTGTCTGTGTGCAGAATAACGACAACACCACCAACATCATCAACACCTCAACACAACAAAACAACACAACAACAACAACAACAACAACAACAACAACAACAACAAAGTGTTTGCTTACAATCGCCAATAAGAATCAATGTTAAGGACACTCAGAGCAGATGAGCGAAGAATTCAATTGAAGCTAAGCAGCTGACGTCATACATTTACAATGCACAACGTTTACACAATGTAACTTCACACGCCAACGTCACAAAGAAATTTCAATGACAGAAAACATCAGCTATCATTTCTCATACCTCGATTTCACACACCAACGTCACAAAAAACGTCAGTGACCTTTACAATGTACAACGTATACACAATGTCACTTCACACACCAACGTCACGAAAAATGTCAGTGACCTTTACAATGTACAACGTATACACAATGTCACTTCACACGCCAACGTCACAAAAAAATTCAATGACCCTTACAATGTACAACGTTTACACATTGTCACTTCACACGCCAACGTCACAAAAAAATTCAATGACCCTTACAATGTACAACGTTTACACAATGTCACTTCACACACCAACGCCACAAAAAAATTCAATGACCCTTACAATGTACAACGTTTACACATTGTCACTTCACACACCAATGCCACAGAAATTCAATGACCCTTACAATGTACAACGTTTACACATTGTCACTTCACACACCAATGCCACAGAAATTTCAATGACCCTTACAATGTACAATCTTTACACATGTCACTTCACACACCAATGCCACAGAAATTTCAATGACCTTACAATGTACAACTTACACAATGTCACTTCAAACCAACGTCACAAAAAATGTCAGTGACCTTTCAATGTAAACGTTACACAATGTCACTTCACACACCAACGTCACAAAAAATGTCAGTGACCTTTACAATGTACAACATTATACACAATGTCACTTCACACACCAACGTCACAAAAAATTCAGTGACCAGTAAACGAACACAATTCCTTCACACACCAACGTCACAAAAAATTCAGTGACCTCAGAAATTAACACAATATACTCAAACACCAACGTCACAAACAATTCAGTGACAGAATATAATACAAACAACGTACATTTCTCATGACTCATTTAACACAAGTAAGAAAATGTCATACTTTAAATGTACAACGTTTACACAAGTCACTTCAAACACCAACTGTCACAAATGTCAGTGACTTTACAATGTACAACGTTTAACATGTCACTTCAAACTACCATCGTCAAGAAATAATGGTGTGACCTTTACAATGTACAACGTTTACACAATGTCACTTCACACAACAGTGTCACGAAAAATGTCAGTGACCTTTTACAATGTACAACGTTATACACGATGTCACTTCACACACCAACGTCACAAAAAATTCAGTGACCTTTACAATGTACATTTACACAATGTCACTTCACACAACCAACGTCACAAAAAATGTCAGTGACCTTTACAATGTACAACGTTCACACAATGTCACTTCACACACCAACGTCACAAAAAGTGTCAGTGACCTTTACAATGTACAACTATACACAATGTCACTTCACACACCAACGTCACAAAAAATATCAGTGACCTTTACAATGTACAACATTTACACAATGTCACTTCACACACCAACGTCACAAAAAATGTCAGTGACCTTTACAATGTACAACGTATTACACAATGTCACTTCACACACCAACGTCACAAAAACAAATTCAGTGACAGAAAAAAAACACAAAAAAACAACAACTATCATTTCTCATACTTCGACAATATTGTCAATTAGTTGAAGGAAATCATACATCACCCTAAATGACGTCACGCAACGTCACTTCTCATGACGTCATATTTTAAAAAAAATGCATAAAGTCACTGCTATATAACAATCTTGAAGTCCCGCTTGTTGCGTGCCTGTCAGTGTGTGAACTGCCCCCCCCCCCCCCTCCCAAACTTCACCCCCATCCTCAAGTAAATTATGTTTTTTTGTTGTTGTTTTTATCAAAACCTTACCATTTAGTACATTTTCCATGTCCTCATTGTTCACATCTAAAGAAGAAATGAAATATTTTGAACGCATAGCACTGGTTGTTTGTTTGGTATTGTTATTTCAAAATAGCTTCTCATCACTCTTTACTACAATACATCCATCTTGCCAGGCCTCAGCAGCACGTCCATTCTGTATAACGTCACCGCACATGACATCACAGTCACTCACGTGACGTCATGTCATTTTCCACCTAGCTTGTTCACAGGATGGTGCAGGACGAGGATCCTGAAGGAGCATGCGCAGGAGGCAGGAGAGCGGCGGGAGGTTCTTGGAACGGCTGAGGGAAGTACAACCTGAGAACACACCCACACGAACTGCTCGTTTAGAATAATTTCCAGAAGACAGAAATAACCTCCGCGTTGGTGGTTCGTGCACTAAATACGTTGTTGGTCTACACATACACTCCTCCCCCCCCCCCCCCAACTTCTACTCCCCCCTCCCTCCACACATGTCTAATATCACTTACTGAGAAAAGACAGTACATCAAAGAATGAAACACACACACACACACACACACACACACACACACACACCACACACGCACACACGCATGCACGCACACATACTCACACACACATACGCGCACACACACACACGCACGCTCGCGCACACACACGTGCACGCACACGCACACATACACACACCACACGCACGCACGCACGCACACATGTGCGCACAAGTACACACACACGCTCGCAAGCACGCACACACCCACACACACATACACGCACGCACGCTCGCCGCAAGCAGGTGCGCGCGTGCACACCACACACACACGCACACACACAGACACACATATACATACATACATACACATACATACATACATACATACATACACACACACACAACACACACACATACATACATACACGCACACACACACACATACATACACACCACACTCACACACACACACCACACACACAACACACACAACACACACGCGCACACACACACACACCCACAACACACACACATCACAACACTCAACACACACACACACACACACACACTCACACACACACACACACCACAACACATACACACACACACTCAACACATACACACAACACACACACACACATACACACACACAACACATCACACACACACACACACAACACACAACTACACACACACACAACACACACACAACACACACACATACACACACACCACCACACACACACACACATACACACACCACACACACCACAACACATCACACACACACACATACACACACACACACACACACACACACTACACACACACTACACACACACACACAACACACACACACACCACACACACACACACCTGATACAGGTTAGCCAATAGTTTCCAACATTATTGGAATACTTGTAGTCACTTCTGTCTGAATTCACTGTACTGCTGCCGGCAGAAAGCAGAATGGGTACTGTCTCCACGCTAAACAAGGGAGACCTGAATAAATAGCAATTTGATAATTAATGAATATGTAAAGAAATAGACATAAATGAATGAATTCTTATTGTTACTTAAAGCCCAGCCGACTGCGTAGAGCCATATCAGGGCTATAACCATTTCAATGCACATACAGAAGGCTACTTCAACTGGGAGAAAAAAAAAAAAGGAAAAGAAATTCAAGTACACATATCAATGCATTCGAGCTCATAATCTAAGGAGATGCCCCTGGCGCTGACCTCCCCGTCCAATTTATTGTACACGGGATTTAAAAAATGTACCTGAATACAAATTAAAACATAACTAATGACACTAAAACATAATACAACAGGTCTAAATTACCTGAAACTGCTTCAGTATATCTCACTTCCAAGGCACCAAAAATGTATTTAATACATGTATCCAATTATCAATCCTTAGAGAAAAGTACATATGACATTATCGAATACATACCGGTGAATGGACCAGCAAGACAGAAAATGATAGGAAGAAATGACAGAAAGCAAAGGAATAAGGTAGAAACAAAGAGAGTGACAGAAAAGAGGAAATTTCTAGCACAGAATTTCCAGAAGGTGGGGATACTTTTTATACTGAAACAGCTTCCAGCATCCCCATGAATGAATGAATGAATAAATGAAATGAATGAATGAATCAATCAATCAATCAAACTATCATCATCATGTGCCTTGCCGCATGGCGTTGGGTTGGCGATCATGGCACTCCAAACGAATCTATCTTTTGTCGCTGCAAGTACATGTGTATCTCCTGCTCTTTTTGTCCCTACCCACTCCCGAAAAAAAACAACTTATAGTTTCTCCCTGGGTCTACCTGGTACTCTTTTTCACTCTAGCATTCCTGTTGTGACCAGGTGTTCAAATTTCTCTTGCCTCATAAAATGTCCAATAAATGTTGCTTGACTTTTCATAAATCTTCTTCATTAATGTTCTTTTTATGTTTGCTTCTCTCAAGATTGTCTCTCTTTTTTCTGTCCATGGAACTCTTAACATTCTTCTTAAAACCCATATTTCAGAAGCCTCGATCTTACTGCATGTTGATTGTCGGGTCATCGTATGATACAATAGTATTAGTTCCATATGACACTGAAAAGCTCTCTCGTGTTTATATCAAGGAAGACTTATTTAAAAAAAACTTTACTGACCAACGAATTTCAGCCAGGCGTTGACACGGACCATAGTCTGGGTCATGGTCTCGGAGCGCCGCCCACCCTGAACCACCGGCACGAAGAGCCGTGACGTCAGCACCGTCGACTGGAATGACGGCACGTCGGGCGCCGTGACGTAGAAGACGCGTAGAAAGCGCACGCGGTTCTGGTCTCTGATGGTTGAGGTGATGTCGTCAGTCGATTCGTGGTCGATCGTCACGGGCTGACCTGGAAATAAGTTTAATTAACCCTTTGACTCCTGCACCCTATCCACCAACTGCAAAAACTTACCCTTTGACTCCCCCACCCTATCCACCGGCTTCCTGCAGGAAGCTGATGGATAAGGTTGAGGGAGTCTAAGGGTTAAATTTTTGCTTTTTTGCACGGTTGACAACGCAGGGTGCTGGTGGACAGGCGGCAGGAGTCAAAGGGGTTAATTAAAAAAAAAAGAAAAAAAAAAAGAAACAAAAAAGCTTTTTCTTTTTTTGTAATCTAATATTCGTGATCAAAGTTTATGCATGTTTCTCACCCAACAACGACCAAGCCTCCGGGGCACGAAGCCTACACACACTGGGAGGGCAAGACAGGAGGGGAGTAGGGCGTGTAACCCCTGACCCAAGCCGTCATCCACCCTCTGTTACACACACACGCACGCACGCACAACAGAGAGAGAGAGAGAGAGAGAGAGAGAGAGAGAGAGATGCGACGACGATGGTGATGATGATGATGATGATGACGATGCTGAGCTAGAGTACATTCAAGCCTGTTCGACACATTAATGACCCTTGGCCCAAGTTGTCACTACCACACATGTTCCTCTTTTTCTCTTTCTCGTATTTTTTTTCACAACCCACAAAACGGGAGGTAACCAAGCAGGATTGAACTGAAATCTTCCAACTGGAAGTCCGATGTCTTACCCACTTGACTATCACGCCGGTTTTACAGCAGTTTATTATTACTGTTGTGAATGTTTGTATATAACACTGTTCAGTTTACAGTTCAGGCAACTTGTCTGATGTTATGGTAGTTAAACATTTGAAACAACAGAACCTTTTTCTTTACTTTTTTCTTTTTTTTTTCTTTTTCTTTTGTTTGTTGTTTGTGTGTTTGCAAATATAAACATCAACACCATCAACAGTAACAAAGACTCACCAAAACCATAAATGTACTTGGCATCTCTGGTCTCAACGTTAACCACCCGAATACCCTGCAGACAAAACACGTGTCATCATTTTCTTGATGGGTACATGTTATAGTAGCATGCACAAACGTATCAACGTATGCTGGCAGCACGGGGCATATAGGCACACACACGCACAAGTACACACACACATGTTTTAGAAACATATATCAAAAAATTATATGGGCTTGTAATTTCAAACGATGTTTGAATGCGCAGTCTGATGTCTATGTGTTATACTCGTATCATCGCGCCCACACCCCTATCCACCAACACACACACACACACACACACACACACAACGCCCCCACCCCACTCATCCACACACACGCACCGCACCCACACCCACACAGCACCCCCATCCACCCATCCACAACACCCACCCATCCACCCCACCCAAACCACCTACACACACCACTCACTCACCGACTGTGACTGTAACCACTGACGTGTACTGGTCAAAACGTCATCAAATGACTGAAACTGGGCGCCGCGGTTCCATTCCGGTTCTCGAGTGACATTGGGCAAAAAGCTGGTCATACCTGAAACAGACAGGGCCGATAGCCTCAGCGGTTAAGACGTGGGGCTTTCAAACGGAGGGACCGAGTTCGGTCCTGACTAGTCAGCGCTCGGTGGATCCACGGTGAAGTTTTATCTAAAACTGTCTGTGGTACATTACATCCAAGGATTACCTGCCTGGTTGGTTGTTATCACAAATTCATTTTTCGATTTTTCATGATGACGTCTCTGCACTAGTAATGTGTACACGCGCGCGCGCCGCGGTGGGTGTGTGTGTGTGTGTGTGTGTGTGTGTGTGTGTTGTGTGTGTGTGTGTGTGGTGTGTGTGTGTGTTGTGTGGCGTGTGTGTGCGTGTGAAGGAGAGAGATAGACAGAGACAAAGACAGACAGACAGACATCTCTACAGACAAAGACAGAGAGAGAAAGGAGACAGACAGACAGACATAGCAGAGGTAGAGAAACAGAGACAGAAACAGCAAATATATATATATATATATATATATATATATATATAATTATATATATATAGAGAGAGAGAGAGAGAGAGAGAGAGAGAGAGAGAGAGAGAGAGAGAATGTGTGTGTGTGTGCGTGCGAGAGAGAGAAAGAGAGAGAGAGAGTGTGTGTGTTCGTTCGTTCTTTAATTTAACGTCTTTTCACTATAAGTGATATTAGATGGGGGAGGGGAGGAAGGGGAAATTAAAAAAAAAAGTGAACAAAATAAAATGTAGAACGATAGTTGGACGGGTTGGATTTGGGCAGAGGGAAGACAGAGGAAAAAGACATTAGCAGGTGGGGGAACAGTAAAATGGAACGAGAACTTAACACTAACAATTAACTTCAACAACGTGAAGGGAAATTGTAACACTAAAATACAAACCGAATAAAGTTAAAGTAATGCATTAACAGGACTGTGAACTAATGATTCTGAAATTCTAACTAACAACGTTTGATCTGATGTAATTTTTGGAAATGATTTTCAGAATACTTTTCTTGAGTAAACATTTTCGGTAAAAAAGAACGTAGCATTTTGCAGTAGAATAAACAGTGAAACAGTGTGAACTGTTCGCCGCAAATACACTTGACATTTTTACAATATTTTGTTTTCAATGCGTTTAGCTGAATACGAAAACAAACAGCAATAATCGATCTCAAATGATACATGGAAGAATACTGCAATTTTTTACATACATTTTGAACGGTAAGTTTTATCATTTGTTGTGACACAAACTGTTCATCTGAATGTTCATGAAATCGAGTCCATGAGGCTGATTCGAGCAAGTTGCAAGCTTCTTTTACGGAGGTATGAACTGTAATTCTATAGCATTATCAGCATTCTGGGCGCCTTGCTTAGCTGCTCTGTCAACTACTTCGTTGCCGTGAAGACCAACATGAGAAGGCATCCAGCATAAACTGATATCTGTACCTTTGACCCTTAAACGATGTATAAGATGATTTGCCTCAGTAATTAAATCAGGTCTTGTGTCGGCATTAAAAGACCGTAAGGCATATAATACAGATTTTGAGTCAACAAAGAGAACTACTTTGAAAGACATGGGTTTAAGATTTACTAGATAATGTAATGCTTGATTAATAGCGACTAATTCCGCTGTAAAGATCGATAAGTTTGCCCCAACGAAAAATGACTTTTTTATCTTAAATTTTGGAACATAAAATGCTGCTCCAGCACATTTATTTTCTAAGACTGATCCATCGGTAAAAATGTGAAGGTGGGTACGGTATTTTTCATCGATGTGTTCTCTTGCTGTGGATATCGAAATGTTGACGTTTTCAGATTTCTTAGCGTCTGTATAATCAATATCAAAAAAGGCTTTTTGCATTTCCCATGTAGGGATAGGCGTTGTTGATGGTGTCTCAGCTATTTCATCCATATTTATGTTAGACTGTTTGACCAAGTCAGATATGTAAGTTGCAACAGTCATTTGTGATGAAATGCTTTTTGCTCGCTTTGGAAAGTCAACATCAGACCTGATTTTAATTTCCTTACTCACAAAATTGTCCGTTTGTGAAGTAGTTCTAACTGCAAATTTTGCTGTCGCTAGCTCACGATAGTTGTTCAGAGGCAGAATTCCAGCAACTTTGTACGTTTCCAGATTAGAGGCATGAGTAGGGACACCTAGAGCAATTTTAATACTTTGCAGTCTAAGCTTTGTATCTTCTTTAATAAATATTTTGGTGCACTGAAGAACACTTCTTGCGCATAGGATAATTTAGATCGTACAAGTGCTGTTCATAGATGAATTAGTATGTTCGTATCCATTCCCCAAGGTAATCGGCTTATTATCTTTAGAAAATTTAGGGCTTTTCTTGCTTTTGTTGAAATATAATCAAAATGGACATTCCAGTTTAATTTCGATGTCATAAAGACTCCCAGAAATTTACAACCTGTTTGTAATGTAACATTTCACCAAGCAATCTGAAAGTAGGCAAGTTACTTAAAGTACCACCAGAATTAAATAGCATCATGTTAGTTTTTTCCGCTGACAACGACAGACTATTTTCTAACATATAGTTTCCAAGATTATCAAGATCAGATTGATACAATTTCCTAATGTAATTCTGTGCTCTCTGTGGAGTTGTCTTTTTTAAAGTAATATTCATCCAAATACATATATCATCAGCATACTGTGCCAAAACAACACGATTTGAGAGTGCTTTAGGAAGATCCTGTATAAGGATATTAAATAAAAGCGGTGCTATCACTGAACCTTGTGGAATTCCCATATCAAGATGTCGTGAAGTAGAATAACTAGTTCCCACTCTTGCCTGAATAGTTCTATTGGCTAAAAAAGACTTAATATAATCATACATATTGCCAGATAAACCAATAGATTTCAGCTTGTACAATAAACGCGTATGCCAAACTTGATCGTAAGCTTTTTTCACATCAAAAAATATAGCTAAAAGACTTTTTCTGCGGGCAAACTGTTTCTTGATGTGAGTGGTAAGTTTAACCAGGTGCTCAACTGTAGATCTCCCTTTTCTAAAACCAGCCTGATTTACTGGAATAACGTTATTTTTATCACAGTAATGTACAAGTCTGTTTAATACCAATTTTTCCAATAGTTTGCTCGTATGGGACGTTAAAGCAATAGGTCTGTAACTGTTTTTATTGTTTTTAGGCTTTCCTGCTTTTAATACTGGTATAATAACAGACGTTTGCCATAATTGTGGTATAGTTCCACCAACCCAGCATTTCTGAAAAATTTGTGTAAAAAAATAATATAGTTTTCTGGAAGATGTTTAATCATTTCAGTTGAAACTGCATCGACACCTACCGAACTCCTTTTGTTGCGTAGAGACAAGATAGTGTTTTTTTAACTCTTCTAAGGTGATTGGAGAATTAAACCAGCGATCATTCTGAGGTATTGGATCAGTGTAGATAGGGTTGTTAGCTGCCATTTCCCTGTAGTGTTTGCAGGTAGGAGTCAAACCATCTATTTACTATTTTGGGCAAAAAGTTCCACAAAAGTTTCAGCTTTGTCCATGTCGGAAAGAAATTTGTGACTTGTATCAATCATTATTGGACACCTAGGTAAGTTGGCTCCATTTTTCATTTGATTCATTTTTGTCCAGACTTTAAGGAAATCCTTGAAATCTGAAATTTCTTTTGTGCAGTATGATGCCCAATAATTTTTCTTTGCTTCAGCGATGATTTTATTACACTGGGTGTTAGCTTTTTTTCATTTCCATATGATCTTCAGGTTTCTGCTTTTGATGTAGAGTTTTGTATTTCTCTTTTTTATACTGAACTGCTTGCTCACATGCTCCGTCCACCAAACATTACCCAAACGGTTATTAGATTAAAAGTTTTGAGTTTCGGGATGGAAAGGTCTGCAGCAGCTAGAACTGACTCCTGGAATTTAGAAAACATAACGTCTACATTTTCACTTTCATAATGTGTGAAATCTCGATTAGAAAGAACAGTCTGAAACAAGGACCAATCAGCGCGTGTATAATTATATTTTGGTATAATATCAGGAATGCTGTCTTTCATCCTGATGTTTTCGTTAGTTAGTGTTATGAGGATAGGTAAGTGATCACTTCCTAAAGTATCTCTGTGAGTGTCCCAGGTACAGCAGGGTACTAATTCTGGTGAGATTAGGCACACACACACACCGTGTTGTGTGTGTGTGTGTGGGGTGATGAGTGAGAGAGAGAGAGAGAGAGAGAGATGAGAGAGAGAGAGCATGCGAGAGACAGAATGAGCCAGAGAGAAACAGACAGACAGAGGCAAAGAGACAGGGGGACAGAGACAGTACAGTGGCAGACAAAAAGAGACAGAGAGTCAGTACAAAATCTTACCGAGCTGTTCGTGTTTTGGTGCGCCTTTCACATAGAAAACTCTGAGAATCTTGGTGAATCGTCGTACACCGAAGCCCATGCCACCTTTCCCTTTCTCCGCCCATGACGTCACATCCGGATCCGCTTCCTTGCTATCAAAGCTGTCGCCAAACTTGACCGAGGTTGTTTCCACGTTCAAAATGGAACCTGATGTAGTGGTTAATTAAAACTCGTTCAAATTACCAACACAACGACAGTGATTAAAAAAAAAAACATTGATGATAGAAAGCGTCAGGAAAGACGCTCTGACCGATGAGCGAGGCCACTAACAACAACAACAAACAAACAAACAAACAACAACAACAATAACAAAAAAACCCACCACCACCACAAACATACAAATAAAGAAAAGGAAAACAATCGATAAAACACTAAAGACGAACAAGAGAGAGAGAGAGAGAGAAAGAGAGAGATAGAGACAGAGACAGACAGACAGGAGAGAGAGACAGACAGAGAGACAGACAGACAGACAGACAGAGAGACAGACAGCAGAGAGAAGAGACAGACAGACAGAGAGAGACAGACAGACAAGAGAGAGAGACAGATAGAGAGAGAGAGAGA
This sequence comes from Monoplex corrugatus, assembly GCA_030674185.1. Lineage (NCBI taxonomy): Eukaryota > Metazoa > Mollusca > Gastropoda > Littorinimorpha > Ranellidae > Monoplex > Monoplex corrugatus. The sequence continues at coordinate 44,388,900 of JAPXFY010000026.1, read as the reverse complement.
AAGAGAGAGAGAGAGACAGAGAGAGACAGAGAGAGAGACAGAGAGAGAGAGAAGCGGTAGTTAGTAGTTACTGACGAAAAGGCTGCCTGTATAAATGTCCTAAAGAGAGAGAGAGAGACAGAGACAGAGAGAGAGACAGACAGACAGACAGAGAGAGAGAGACAGACAGACAGACAGAGAGACACCGAGAGAGAGAGAGACAGACAGACACAGAGAGAGAGAGGGAGAGAGAGAAGCGGTAGTTAGTAGTTACTGACGAAAAGGCTGCCTGTATAAATGTTCTAAAGATCCTGTAAGACATGTCAGTGTTTGGTGGCTATGGAAACACGAAAATATCCAGCAAGCACACCCGCCGAAGACAGAATATGTAGACTGCGCAGTAACATACCACCTGCACATTGTGGTCCAAACAATATGTTTTGACACGAGTCTGAAAAAATATTGTTCGGAAAAAAAGAAGAGAGAGGGAGGGAGGGAGAGATAGAGAGAGAGACAAAGACAAAGACAGAGACAGTGACATATATAGAGAGACAGAGACAGACAGAGAGACAGAAAAGACAGAGAGACAAAGATGGAGGAGGAGGAGAAGAAGAAAAAGAGGAAGAAGAAAAAGAGTAAAAGAAGAACTAGAAGAAAGAAAGAATAAAAAAAAAAACAATGAAAGACATAATAAAGGAGGAGGAGTGGTGAAGGAGGAGGAGGAAGAAGAAGAAGAAGAAGAAAAGAAGAAGAAGAAGGAAGAGAAGAAGAAAAAGAAAAATGAAGAAAGAAGAAGAAGAAGAAAAAGAAGAGAGAAAGAATGAAAGAACACGAAGAGAGAAGGAGAAGAAGAAGGAGGAGAAGGAGGAAAGAAGAAGAAGAGAGGAAGAGGAGGAGGAGGAGAAGAAGAGAGGAGGAGGAGGAGGAGGAGGAGGAGATGAAGAAAAGAAAGAAGCAATAACATTAACTAAATTATAAAAAAAAACAAGAAGAAGAAAGAAAAAGACAAGAAAAAAAACATCCATGCCAGCCAACCTTCCAAAGGCTCTTCCTTGGTAACTTCGTTGTAATGGTCCACGGCTTTGGACAAGTTCTCATAGGTTGGAACATTCCCTGAGTAACCGTCACAAGCCCACGGCGGCCGAAGCCCATCATGACAGGCATGCCTCCAAAGGGCATCCCCATACCCATACCCATACCCATGCCCACAAGCCCGAATCCCCGGTAGGCCACGGTCACGGGGATCTCCTTCACGGGTGGTGGCACGTTGAGCAGACCAAGCTCCTGCACCCCTTCTGAGGGGTCCTGCCGTTTGGTCAGCCATAGTCTGCAGCAGCCAACAGCCGAAGAAATGTGACAATGACAATAACAGTGACAATGAGGAAAGAAATGCAAAACAAGCACGACTGCCCGCGTTCAAACAAACAGGAACTAGAAGAAACACGAAAATAGAATCAGAACGCATACTTAAATCTTTAACTCCCGCACCTTGTTCACCAGCATAATGCATTGTCAGCCACGCTAGCAAAGCAAAAACTTAACGCTTTGATTTCCTCACTCTATCCACCAGCTTCCTTCGCTGGTGGATAGGGTGAGGGAATCAAAGCGTTAAGCTTTTGCAGTTGAAGGATAGGGTGCGCGAGTCAAAGCGTTAATATACAGTGGAAACCATTTATAACAGGACCGGTTATAACAGGAATCCGGATATAACAGGGCTTTTTTCAATCCCCATTTTTTCTTCCTCTTTGTCTCTATTAAAACTTATCGGCAATAACAGGGAGACAAGAGGG
>JAPXFY010000026.1:44372131-44382131 GCA_030674185.1 Monoplex corrugatus | reverse complement strand
GAAAATCAGACATGCATAACTAAAAATTTCATGTTAATTTTTAAATAAAAGAAACAGACATGATCTAAATTTTACATTACAAAAAAAAAAATAAAAAAAATAAAAAAATAGTAAGAAATAAGAAATGAAAAAAAAAAAAAAGAAAATCAAGCTGGGCCAAAATGTTCAGACTCAAACGGGGAAAAAAACCCTGACTGAACATTTAAGACTAAAGAAGAACATTAAGACATGCCTGAAAATTTCAGACCTAAAAATGAAAAATAACACATAAGTGATAATTTCGAACTGAAATAGAAGAATAAGACGTGACTGAAAATGTCAGACGGAAATACAAAAATAAACACCGTTGGGAGTTTGGTGAGCGAGAGTAGGAGGCCCTCCTTAAATGCTCGGCAGTATTTAGGTCTTTAGAAAAAAAGGAAGATATTTATACAGAAATGTGTCCCATGGCAATCGTTTTCTTTTCAGAAGTCATGAACCAGAAGTATCAGACTACCATGATTACAGATAGCATTGACATCATAATTCTAGATATGCATGCACATACACATACACGTACACACGTACGTACATACATACATACGTACGCATGTACGTACATACATACATAATACAGACATAATACATACATCATACATACATGGAGACAGACATGCATGCATACATATACACTGTATCCATCCATCCATCCATCCATCCATCCATCCATCCATCCACCAATCCATCCATCCATACAATACATATATAATACATACATACATACATACATACATGCAAAATGTACGTACGTACGTACGTACGTACGTAAGTACATACGTACATACATGCATACATACATACACATCCATCCATCCATCCATCCATCCATCCATCCACACATGCATACATACATACATACATACATACATACATACAACACATACATACATACACACATACATAAATACATACATACACACAGACATATTCATACAGACATACACGCATAGATACATACATACATCACCATACACAGATACATGCATACACACATACATACATACGTACATACATAACCTTTCATCCATCCATCCATCCATCCATCCATCATACATACATACATACAAACATACAACATCCATTCATCCAACCATACCATCCATTCATCCATCCATCCATCCATCCATACATACAACAAACAACATCCATCCATCCATCCATCCATCATGCATACAACAAATACATACACACACACATACGTACATACATCATACATACATACATATATACATACATACATACATACATATATACATACATACATACATATATACATACATACATACATACATACATATATACATACATACATACATCACAATATAATACATACATACATACATACACACATACATACATACATACATACATACATACATACATACATACATATACATACATAATGTGATCTTAACCCTTTGACTCCCAAACCCTGTCCTCCAATATTCTGGATCATCAACCATGCTAGTAAAGCACAAACGTGACCCTTTGACCCCCTCGCCCTATCCACCAGCTTCCTGCCGATAGGGTTACGCACCGTGGCCTTCGCGACATAATTTTATGATATACGAAAAAAATATAAAACATGTATGTCCCGGCTATTTCTGATGTGCATCTGCCGTCTGGGAGCTATCATTTCATCAGACGGCAGATGCACATCAGAAATACTCGGCAGAATCAGCCAAGCCAAAACAGCATTCAAGAAGATGACAAGCATTCTTACCAACAAATGCCTATCAATTAACATCAGGAAGAGAGTTCTTGAATGTTATATAGAACCAATACTGTTGTACGGATGTGAGACGTGGACAGTCAACAAGCAAAGCCAGAACAAGATTGAGGCAGCTGGGATGTGGTTTCTAAGAAGAATGTTGACAGTTCCATGGACAGCAAAGAAAACAAACGAGACAGTCTTGATGGAGGCAGATACAAGTAGATCATTCATAAGGAAGATTAGGAAAAGACAGGCAACATTTATAGGCCATTTTATGGGAAGGGTGATTTGGAGCACCTGGTCACAACGGGAAAGCTGGAGGGAAAGAGAGCACTGGTAGACCCAGGGAGAAAATGCTAGACGGACTTGCAGAGTGGCTGAAGACGAGGAGGGTGGAGGAGATGCTTGGGGCAACAAGAGATAGAGACAGATGGAAGTCCATGATCGCCAACGCCATGCGGCAGGGCACCTGATGATGATGATGATGACGTCCTGAAGGCCACAGACGGACTCAAAGGATTACGTTTTTGTGGTTAATGGATAGGATATGGGAGTCAAAGGGTTAAACACAGATGTCTATTCCAAATCAGTTGGAAACGAGCCCACAGTTCACACACAGACAGACATCCATGTAGATCAGGGGGTGAGGGGTGGGGGTGGGCGCGATTTTTGTTACCTGAATTTTTCAAACGTTGGTGCAACCTTGTTCTGCATGTTTCCCGGGTCGACTAACCGTGGCATGATATCAATGTAGGACAAGGGCGGTAACTCTTCCTCGCTTTGTTTTACGGACGTCACGAACTGACCCATGACCTCTTCGTAAGATGGCGGCGGCATACTGCTGGCCACATCTTCTGCTAATGTTGGGTGGATGTCAGGCTCCGGCATTTTGTTGGATTCGTCCATCTTGATACAAACTTTTGTCTGAAAATCAATATGACAGAATCATTGGAATCAGTTCAGTAAAATAACTGGTTGTAAGAAACTCTGGGGTGAGCCGGACAGCAGAAGGTCCTCTTAGGAGAAACCCCCGTCAAGCAAGTGTTTCGGCCTTCAACTGCGGAAACTCTAAGGGGGCCGGGCCACATCTAGGTCATGACTCCTGGATGCCCCTCTGCTGTCGCCATTTTAAAAAAAAAATGTAGTATACCTCAAACAAGACGCATCGATATGGCAGAATCATTGTAATCAGTTCAATAAAATAATCGTAGTATACCTCCAACAAGACGCATCAATATGGCAGAATCATTGTAATCAGTTCAATAAAATATTTGAAGTATACCCCCAACAATATGCATCAATATGGCACAATGATATATTGTAATCAGTTCATAGAACAATTGTAGTATACCTCTAACAAGATGCGACTATGTGTAGACTACTTTCGACAGGAATTTCGGAAAATGACCAAACACAACAGACAAAGGGATAAAAAAAACTTGAAGAGGAGAAATGAACTTCATTGTAGTCAGACGGAAGAGACAGAAGGAAAGTTGCGGCAGTGACTATCTAGCCACAGCCATCAGCCTTCATGTGCGTCAGCCACTCAAGAATCAGCTTGTTCAGCCATAACCGACGCTGCTCCACGTCCAACTGAGTCCTTAACCGGTGTCTACTGTCTAATCAGATAGAGTTCCGTGGACAACAAAGAAAACAAACGATACAACCTTGAAGGAGGCAGACACAAGAAGATCATTCGTAAAGAAGATCAGGAAAAGACAAAAAAAACCATTTATAGGACATTTTATGAGGAAAGGGGAATTAAAGCACCCAGTCACAACACTAAAGCTGTAGGGAAAAAGAACACTGGGTAGACTCAGGGAGAAAGTATTGGACGGACTCGCACGGTGGCCGAAGACAGAGAAGGTGGAAGATGTACTTGCGGCGAGAAGGATACATCTTGTGGAGGGCCATGATCGCCAATGCTACGCGGCAGGGCCATGATGATGATGATGAATCAGATAGACATAACAATCATCAAACACAAGTTTCAGAGAGAGAGAGAGAGAGAGAGAGAGAGAGAGAGAGAGAGAGAGAGAGAGAGAGAGAGAGAGAGAAGGACAGACAGACAGACAGAAAACAGACAGACAGAGACAGAGACAGAGAGACCAATACACAAAACTCACTATTCAGTAATGTTCCAAACTGGTGTCAGACCCTGCTGTTTACAATAACAGTAACTGTTTTTCTCTCACCCACAGTGACCGTCCAGCGTCCAGTCCGTTTAAATTCAGCAAAGATCTCTGCACAGGTAGGAAGATAGTTTTACCTAGAGGTCTGTATAATTTGTCAATGACAATTTCCTTTCATATCAGAAAGCTTCAATAGAACGCTATTCCTAATACTCTAATGAAATGAGTGTGGTACACGACTACAACGAATTCTGTGGCTTCACATTTTCTTTGGCTGATTTATTCCTTTGTGCTTCCTATGATAAACAACAGGATAAAAACACAACATCAATGCCTTGTAAATGTATTACAGTCGATTATATTAAAAGAGGATGTTCAATGTTAAATGTTCAATGTTTAAAACAGATCGTTAAACTCCAACTGGGTTATGGAGGATAACAAAAATATAACGAAATCAGTATGAAATATCAAGCAGGAAGAATTTATAACCAAGCCTAACAGGGAAATAATACATTTGAAATTTTCTTACGATAAGCTACTCAAATGTTTAGAATATATAACTATACAATTTTAGAAAATACGATAAACTCCGTTAACTTCAATTGATAAATGTTCAGAATATAACTACACAATTTTAGAAAATGATAAATTTCGTTAACCTCAATTGATAAATGTTCAGAGTATAACTATACAATTTTAGAAAATATGATAAACTTCGTTAACTTCAATTGATAAATGTTCAGAATATAACTACACAATTTTAGAAAACAGATAAATTTCGTTAACTTCAATTGATCAATGATCAGAATATAACTATACAATTTTAGAAAATACGATAAATTTCGTTAACTTCAACTGATCTTTTTCTTTTCAGAGATGAAATTTCACAATGAGAACATTCATTTAAATGCAACAGACTTTTCTGGAATAAATTTCAGGCGGTCATCATGGAATTTAGGACAATTTAGGACAAAAATAAAGCGAATCTCTACACTCATTCACTGTCATCACAAACTTACATATTTTGAGTTTTCTGTATGTTCATTTGTGTTTACCTAATTCAGTCTTATGTTTGTGGTGACAGCTGCTTCGAAGTAGGCCTACAAATCAAAGGAAACACAAATATTTGAGACTCTGTATTTCTCTATTCCAAATTGAGAAAGTTGGTCAAGTTTGCGCACCCGACAAGGTTGAGTGTAGCTAGTACATGTACTTCACTCCCATTTCTTGTTTCAGGATTGTCGCTCGCAAGCCAAACTACATCTAATGTTTGATTTCCATCAAACTGCATCTATTGTCTCATTTTAGCCAGACTCCATCCAATATCTCATCCTAGTCAAACTGCACTTTGTGTCTCATTTTAGCCAAACTGCATCATTTTAGCCAAACTGCATCATTTTAGCCAAACTGCATCTAATATCTCGTTTAAGCCAAACTGCATCTGATGTTTCCTTTTAGCCAAACTGCGTCTAATGTTTCCTTGTAGCCAAACTGCGGCTGTTTCCTTGTAGCCAGATTGTCTCTAATGTTTCCTTGTAGCCAAACTGTGTCTAATGTTTCCTTGTAGCCAAACTGTGTCTAATGTTTCCTTGTAGCCAAACTGTGCCTAATGTTTCCTTGTAGCCAAACTGTGTCTAATGTTTCCTTGTAGCCAAACTGCGTCTAATGTTTCCTTTTAGCCAAACTGTGTCTAATGTTTCCTTGTAGCCAAACTGTGTCTAATGTTTCTTGTAGCCAAATTGTGTCTAATGTTTCCTTGTAGCCAAACTGCGTCTAATGTTTCCTTGTAGCCAAACTGTGTTTAATTTCCTTGTAGCCAAACTCTGTCTAATGTTTCCTTGTAGCCAAACTGTGTCTAAGTTTCCTTGTAGCCAAACTGTGTCTAATGTTTCCTTGTAGCCAAACTGTGTCTAATTTCCTTGCAGCCAAACTGTGTCTGTTTCCTTGTAGCCAAACTGTGTCTAATGTTTCCTTGTAGCCAAACTGTGTCTAATGTTTCCTTGTAGCCAAACTGTGTCTAATGTTTCCTTGTAGCCAAACTGTGTCTAATGTTTCCTTGTAGCCAAACTGTGTCTAATGTTTCCTTGTAGTCAAACTGTGTCTGTTTCCTTGTAGCCAAACTGTGTCTAATGTTTCCTTGTAGCCAAACTGTGTCTAATGTTTCCTTGTAGCCAAACTGTGTCTAATTTCCTTGTAGCCAAATTGTGACTAAGTTTCCTTGCAGCCAAACTGTGTCTAATGTTTCCTTGTAGCCAAACTGTGTCTAATGTTTCCTTGTAGCCAAACTGTGTCTAATGTTTCCTTGTAGCCAAACTGTGTCTAACGTTTCCTTGTAGCCAAACTGTGTCTAATGTTTCCTTGTAGCCAAACTGTGTCTAATGTTTCCTTGTAGCCAAACTGTGTCTAATGTTTCCTTGTAGCCAACTGTGTCTAAGTTTCTTTGCAGCCAACCTGTGACTAAGTTTCCTTGCAGCCAAACTGTGTCTAATGTTTCCTTGTAGCCAAATTGTGTCTGTTTCCTTGTAGTCAAACTGTATCTAATGTTTCCTTTTAGCCAAACTGCATCTAATGTTTCCTTTTAGCCAAACTGCATCTAATGGGGGGCGCTTTGGTACCAGGTGATCCTTGTTAGCAGGGGGCATCATGCTGGGCATGCAACTGCATGCCTGACTGGCTCGTCCTGGGACTCCCTGGGACCTGGCGCCTACCTCTACTGGTAAAATGTAGCCCAGTACTACCTGTCGCATAGACTGGCTCCGGCAGACTGGGCGGATGAGACCAACTAGGTCCAACGGCTAGGAAGGCGGTTTCAGCCCCCAGTTATGGGTAAATAGCCCCACTGCCTTGTGGGCATCCAAGCGCCACACCCCGGGACCTCGCCTCAGCTGGCGTGCCAGACCATGTGAGGGGGTGATGTTGACATGGCATCACTGGGCGAACGACTTCCCTGATGAAGCCACCGGCCTGGGCGGATGTGCACCATGATGTGTTCAACGGCCTCATGTCCGAGACCAAGGCGAGCCGCCGTGTGGGTGGAGATTGGCTGTGGTCTAAACTTGGAGAGGGATGGGCTCCGCCAAGTTTTAATAGCCCTAGACACACCACATGAATGACGACAACTGTCCATACCATACCGCATCGGTCGTCACGCGGGTTACCAAGGACCGCGCCTACTGTTGTACATCAGGGCAGAGGTGAGAAGTACACTACTGATAAACCGAAGAGGAGAGACAACATCAGAGGAAGAGACAACCTAACAGTGGGGACGTGGAATGTAAGAACACTAAACACTGAAGGAAAAGTAGAAGAGTTAACCCATGAAATGGCGAGATACACCTGGCACGTCATAGGCCTCTGTGAGGTCAGATGGAAGAACTTTGGGGAAACCACTACAGAAGAAGGCCACAAGATATACTACAGTGGTAGAGAAGATAAACATCTGCATGGAGTCGGATTTCTTGTACACAAGAACATCGTGAACGCAGTGATGGAATGTCGCCCGATATCCAGCCGAATCATCATCATACGGCTCAGAGCATCACCATTCAACATCACCATTGTACAGGCATATGCTCCAACTTTAGACTATGAAGACAACGCAATTGAAGACTTCTACGAGCAATTGCAAGATGGCATTGACAAAACACCAAAAAAGGACATCTTGATAGTGCAAGGCGACTGGAACGCCAAAGTAGGCAAAGACTCGGTGAAGGACTGGCATGGCACATCCGGAGAATACTGCAATACAGAGACCAACGACAGAGGCCTTCGACTCTTGGAATTTGCCAGCTACAACAACTTATTGCTGGCTAACACCTTCGGTCCTCACAAGACATCAAGAAGATGGACCTGGCACAGCCCAAATGGAGAATGTCACAACCAGATTGACTACATCATGGTGAGAAAACGCTTCCGGTCCTGCATTAACATCGCCAGAACCAGAAGCTTTCCAGGGGCTGACGTTGGAAGCGATCACGAGCTTGTAATGATGACATTCCGAGTACACCTTAAAAAGGTTGCCAAACAAGCAGGAACAAGATTGTGATTCGACCTGGAGAAATTGAAGGATGCGAACATTCAAGAAGCTTTTGAGGCAATGATAGGCGGAAAATTCGCTCCACTGACCATCTTGGGAGACGAAGAAAATGTTGAGCAACCCACTGACACCTTCTCCATGGCCCTCACAGAAACAGCCACAGAAATTATAGGCAAACATCGCCCGAAGAAGAAACCGTGGGTCACAAATGACATCCTGGACTTGTGCGATGAAAGGAGGAGCTTGAAGCCAGAAAGAAACAACTCACAGGAAGGAAAAGAAAAATATAGAGAAGTAAACAAGAAGATAAGGGGTGCCATGAGGAAAGCCAAGGAAAAATGGATAGAAGATCAGTGCGGAAACATCGATGCACACTTGGAAAGAAACAACACAAAACAGGCTTACCAGCTGGTGAAAGACCTCACAACCACAAAACAAGGGAGAGTAAGCACAATCCAAGATAAGTCAGGAGAATGCCTCACAGAAGAACAAGAAATCCTCACACGTTGGACAGAGTATTGCTCTGACCTGTATAATTACAACACACAGGGTGATACTGCAGTGCTAAACGGACCGCAGTCGACCAGTCATGACGACCCACCAATCCTCCGAGCAGAAGTAGAAGCAGCTGTGAAATCCCTTAAGAAAGGAAAATCTCCAGGCGTGGACAACATACCATCCGAGCTTGTTCAGGCTGGAGGAGAGGCCATGATTGATGCCCTTCTCATCATTTGCAACAAAATCTGGCGCAGTGGAGAATGACCAACCCAGTGGACAAAATCCCTTATAATTACACTGCCAAAGAAGGGTAACCTGCAAATGTGCAAAAATTACCGCACAATCAGCCTAATCTGCCATCCCAGCAAAGTCATGCTTAAAATCTTGCTGAACAGGCTGAAACCTCAAGCAGAAAAGATCATCGCAGAGGAACAAGCAGGTTTTAGAGCAGGAAGAAGCACCACTGAACAGATATTCAATCTGAGAATTCTTATGGAGAAATACCTGCAACACCAACAAGACCTATACCACGTCTTCATTGACTTCAAGAAGGCTTTCGACCGAGTGTGGCATGAAGCACTTTGGACCACCATGCACAAATACAACATCAGTGCCAACCTTGTAAATGTCATCAAGAGTCTGTACGACAAAGCCAACAGCGCAGTATTCTTCAACGGAAACACGGGAAACTGGTTCCGGACATCAGTCGGAGTGAGACAGGGATGTCTCCTCTCTCCAGTACTTTTCAACATATTTCTGGAGAGGATAATGAGCGACGCATTAGAAAAACACAAGGGAACAGTCAGCATTGCCGGCAGAACAATTACCAACCTACGATTTGCCGACGACATTGACGGACTAGCAGGCACAGAAGTAGAACTTGTGAACCTGATAAATCTGCTGAATATATCATCTTCAGCCTACGGCATGGAAATTAGTGCAGAAAAAACAAAGATAATGACAAACAATGCAGATGGCTTCAATGCGGAAATCAAAATCAACAACAAAATAATTGAACCAGTCACCAACTTCAAATATCTGGGGTCCATAGTTACAGATGAAGGTTCAAGAAAAGAAGTCCTTGCAAGAATAGCGCAAGCAACATCAGCACTGACGAAGCTGAAGAACATATGGAGGCAAAAAGACATCACCAGCAAACACAAGATCAGATTGATGCGGACACTCGTGATCTCCACATTCATGTATGCCTGCGAGTCATGGACTCTCACAGCTGACCTCCAGAGGAAAATCCAAGCCTTCGAGATGAGATGCTGCCGAAAGATCTTCGGCATCTCCTACAAAGACCACATAACAAATGAGGAAGTCCGGAACCGTGTCCACGTAGCCATAGGACGTCACGACGACCTCCTTACCATCGTTAAGAAACGGAAGCTGAAGTGGTACGGCCACATAACAAGAACCCATGGCCTGGCAAAGACCATCATGCAGGGCACCGTACCAGGACAGCGGAGACGAGGCAGACAGAAGAAAAGATGGGAAGATAACATCAAAGAATGGACCAGCCTCCCCCTCACTACCACCCTGAGGAAAGCGGAAGACCGAAAGGCATGGAGGGAGGTT